>JAFBJU010000984.1:269915-541461 GCA_016785305.1 Colistium nudipinnis | reverse complement strand
AGGGGGGGGGGGCAGAGAGAAATTGCAAATTTACTGCTGTAGAAGGTGTCCCTCGGATCCGGCTTCAGCATGTCTGCTCCGTGCTGCATGATGCCGCCATCTTCCAGGCCCCGGGGCTGAGAGTCCGCTGGGAGACGGAGGTGACTGGCCAAGGTCTGGGGGATGTGGTCCACACTGTTCATTTTTAGGTCAGACTCGTCTGGAAAAACACGAGCGACACACCGAGTGAGGCACAAACGGTGCAGGGGACGGAACGATATATATTCACTGTTTTGAATATTTAATGATGGACAAATGTGGTGTTAGCCCTTGGATGGAAAACAATAGGCCCATAATCTGTGTCACAATTACCATACATTTGTACCGATCATGAGAGGAAAAAGAAAAGAGGCAGAGGGGAAATAAACAAAGCACGCAGTGCGAGAGCGGTAGCAAAAGCTGAAGTAAACAGAAGGGGGAAAAAAGTTACAAGAAAACAGAACAGGGGAGAGTCGTAATTATACCAATCGATAGCAGGGAGGGTGGAGAAAGCATGTGAGATTAATGGCATGTCAGAAGCAAGGCCTGATGGCAGAAATGCTTCATAATTAACAAGGTGGTCAGCATCATTTTCATTCTCCAGGGGATCAGATGGTGCAGAGTCAGTGTGTGTCTTTGTGTGCTTTATGTGGAGGAGACATAGCATTATGTTCTCTTTCTAACGAGGATACATCTGTTGATCACATATATGGTTTTATTTACAAAAATCACGCCCCCCCCGCCCCACGACTAATAATTTTCTATGTTACTGTAATCCTCAAAACAAAAACAAAACAAACATAGGGACTCTCTCTCGATTTGTTTTTTGTTATGTGATTCATGTGCACCTTGATGTAGCTTGTTGTAATAAACGTACAGCATTAACTTCTGTTCTGCAAAGATGTTGACCTCGACCCAATCCACATAGCAGTACCAAACTACTGTTTGTGTTTTTAGTAGTGTGTTTATTGTTTTCCCCCTTTGTATGTAGTAGAAGCCAGGCTCTCTCTCTCTCTCTCTCTCTCTCTCTCTGTGTGAGTGCATTCTTTCTAATAAGATGCATTAGCACACCAATTAAGGCACATATTTGGCTTGAATCCATAACAAATTATATTGAGGCTGTAATAAAACAAAATGTTAAAATGTTATGTAATGCACCATGAATAGTATGGCTGAAAAGGCTCTCTACCCGTTTGGGGAGGTGAAATTGAGGTTTTACGGTTTATAGTAAATGCTTTGCATTTATTACAAGCTACAGCCGATGATATACGCACTTTTTTCGAAAGCCAATCAGGGACCTAATTAGACTGAATAACAAGTGTGTCAGGGCAAGCCAACAGACATTTTTTCTCCGCCAAGCCGGGATGAACATGAAACTCTTTCGACACTGACAACATGAAGAAACCCAGTTGGGGACAGAACACGGAATAAAGGGAGGAGAAGAGACGGAGGGTTGGAGAGAGGCAAATGAGATTCTACTTTCGTAGCTGGTCCTCAACAACAAGGCTGCCCTTGGCACACATCCACCAAGCACTGTAACTTGGCCCGAAATGACAGCTCCAAACATCATTTACTGTACGCTTGGCATTCTCCCTTGTTAACGATACCGAATCCCTGTGACAAACTGCTATTCTTGGAGCTACAGAGGTTAGACATCCACTCAGGAGCGAGAGCTCTCGTCTCTGCGATCAGTGACACAAATGGAGCATCTACTGGATTCCATCTACTTCTCTTTGGCCTCAGATAGAGACAACAATCCAAGCCAAGACTATAAAATGGGAGTTTGATAAGACAAATGCACACTGTGGTCTGAATTTCTTTTTTTCTGTGACATTCAATTTCAGTCTAGACAATAAGGGTGTTTTTTACAAGATTATTTCCTCTCTCCATTTGGCCAGAAGCCAACTAAACAAAGAGACAATGTTTTTCTTTCACGAGATAGTCTCCTGTGCATCTTAGTCACAAACCCTAGAAAGCTAAAACGTGACCTTATAAATTGCTGGCGATTGTCGTTTAATTCCCAGCAAGATGACAGAAAAGCTTTCCAGGCAATGAAAAAGCAGGGCGGAAAAAACGTCTTACCTGTGTACAGGGAAATGTAGGCCGAGTCTATCACCTCATATTTCAGACCAGGGAGGAATGGACGCCACTGTGTGTGGGGGGAAAAAAAGGGACTGAGTTAGACGAGAAAAGCAAATGCCGACATGTAAGAGGCCGAAATTGTCACCATTGCAGGCTTAGCTGTGACACTGGGTTATTGATCTCTACTACATCACAGGATCGATCAGGTGCTGGGTTTTTGCATCAACACACTTAAGCGGAGGGAGAGAGAGGAGGACAACAGGTGATGCAAAGCCGTGTGGGGTGAACTGTACAAACAAGAGTAACAAAACGGAGACAAATAGACAGTGAATGGAGTGAGAAGAGAGCCTTAGGAGCAAGATGCTGTCAAGTAGGTGTAAAAAAAAAAAAAAGAAAAAAAAGAGAGAGAAACAACGGGAGAGAGAAAGTGAGCAAGTGAGAGAGCCAGACAAGCTACAATTCTTTTAAATAGATTTCACAATTACCACGTCACTTCTGGTTACCCAGCATATAATCACAGGAGACAGGTCCTTTTCCAACCCCTCGGGTTGAAAATACAAATTTAAACACCCTCCTCGGGACTCATGCAAATGCCTCCACATGTGTATCTAATACATACTCACACGCACGCACGCAGACACGCGCACACACACTCAGTTGCCGTTTTAGGTGTTTGTTGCAATTCACATTTTTTCATTCATGAAGCACTGATACTCACACCACATGCTTATAAGTCACAGCAAAAATCGTTTTGTCATGCTATCTGTATGCATTCTTTGACTCTCCTTGACAAACTAGCCGACACCTTCCACGGACACCAACATACAAGTGCACCTGTATAAAGCGCGACAAACAAGGGCACGTCACGCAACATCATGCTGGGCAGCAGCGGGCAGCAGCCCAGCAGGCCAACCGAGGCCTCCACATTGTGTCATCATTTCAGCATCAAGGTCGTGTCAGAAAACCGCCAGGGCCTGATGCAAGGGAGGGCAAACGCCCACATAGGAGTTGCAACTTAAAAGCACAACAACGACAGCAACAAAAAAATGATATTACGGAAGATTGTAAATGCAGCAATGTCTTTAAAAGCGAGGAAGGGTAATGAACCTCAATGTAAACACTTCAGGGAGTTGAATAAACAACAAACGGTTTTGCTTCCGTATTGCCGGTGACTGGTCATCTCCACTTCTACCATGCAATACATTTACATACATGCATACAAAGACACAAACTGGACATGGCTTTTCTTCATGGCCTCATTAAAGCGAAATGCAAGTGAAGCAGGATTTTGTTGCATTTCAAACTAGCATCAATAACAGTTGATGCTTTGCCTTTTGATTTGTGCCGTGTTTCAGTTGCCAATGTGCATTCAAGGAAGAAGGTCAACCTGAGGGCCATCATTTTCATGCATCACTGGAGCACAACACTCTGCTGCTGTCACATCAACCTCATTTGCAAAAGACACACACACACACACACACACACACACACACGCAAAGAAAAAACACTTGAAATACTGCATTTGTGGCCCATTTCACGGCCTTATGGGAGCTTCTCCGGTTCATTGTCTGGCCTATTCATTTCTCTGACCAATTCCTTCAAGGGAGACATTGATAGAGATGTGTGTTTTTGTGTGCACCCTCTACCTGTACATGCACACAGTGATGTGTGCGTGCAGGCTTTGTGTGTACCTGTGCGTCTTCCGTGAAATAGTGTTTTCAGGAGTAGCAGCGGCCTGCGTGCCAGCCCCACAAGTTCAACAGAGAGGAAAGAAAATCGATATCGGAGGGGAAATAATAAAAAGTACCACTCTTGGAGTAACATGGCAACGGGCAGCCAACAGGTTTGATGCACCATGTTCCATTATGCCTGGACCACCCAGTGACATATGAGGGTTTGATATTGTTTTCAATCAGCTGACCAAAACTGGGTGTTAATGCAGCTCACAGTGTGCGGTTTGATCCCCACTGGAGTGGCAAATATTGACGCCCGACGCCGTGACACATATGCCGCCACCACCCCATGCGGACACACGTTCACACGCGCATGCAGGCGCATGCACCCTCACACACAGTTTAGGGTCGTAGTTTGTCTCTGGCTCAATCAGACACAAGCTAGTTTTTATCCCTTGACGATCGGGAGTTTATTGCCTTGGATAAAGCTGACTGCTGTTTCCTTTAATTCAATTGGCTGCCCCACGGCACTATAAGAAGTTGTTTTGTCAGTGCAACTTACAAGAGGTAATGACACAATGGAACTGACCATTTTCAGTTTGTGTAAAAGAAAAAGTGAGGTCCAATAACATGAACAGAAAGTAAATACCTCAAGTGAGTGGTCTCATGGCCCTTTCATGCATTGTCTACATATACAGTATATATAATGTATATATATATTTTTTTTATTTAACGTACCTAGAACCTCAAACATACTGTACTCTCTTAGTGGATCACTGTGTTTGATATGATCACAATCACAATTAATGAAGATGTGAAAAAAGTGAAATTTGAAAGCAGAACGTTAACTGGACAGTGGCTGTCAACTGTCATCAATTCATTAATTATTTAGTAGAGGACTGAAAGGTAAGTTTTCTCTCCCTTTTTCCAAACCCCTTCCAGCCCAGTGTATGGCCTGGTGGCTAAATAAAAAAAAACTGCCGATACTGTCACTGATGATGTCACATCTATGTGCACGGATCTACCTGTCCCTCCCGCTGCCAGTATTGATGCGGCGCTTTTTCTCCTTGTGTAAGAGTACAACCGGTCGGACGAGAGCATATCAACCAACCGATCGACCCGTTGACCGGAAGGGCGCAGCTCAGGCTGTAATCCCTCTCAAATACACAATGCGAGCCATCTCTGTGGAGACAGTTCAAATAAAGTCCACCGCATACTTTGACCAACGCGTCACAGCCAAGGCACAAAGCAATCACAGGCCACAAATAGAATGGAGGTCATTACCGGGACGGAAACTCAGAACGTTAATAAGCGTCCTTTGCCTCCTGTGATAACTCATTAAAAAAGTCAGAAGAGAACACAGGAGTTCTACCTGGCCTGCTTTTGGTTTCCTATTGCTAAACAAACTACCCGACCACAGAGGCAGTGACTTCAATGACAATGATATATTGGTCAGAAAATGCCAAAGTGACAGCCGACAAGCAAATGTCTTCTGAGGTGCGGTGTCTTTTGGCAAAATTAACAATGAATTATTAAAGGGATAGATAATATCTTGGTAAATATGAACAGGCTATTTGCTTTCTTGCCGACAGTACTGACGACTACCATCTGAGATTAGACCGATTGACGCTGACTAATATGTACCCTGAGAAAAAGGCCACCGTCGGATTTAGCTGACTAGTCAAGTCACCGTTTAGTACATTCTTTCAAACGTACATTCAAACAAAAAAAAAACACGAGATGACAGAGCAAAAAGTTCCATTTGTGCTGATGGAACACAAAAAAAAGTTGCGACAACTGCGCGCGAGAAACGAGAAATAAGGAGTTTTTACATCGGCTCTAATGGAAATTGTGTAGCGTGGCGCTATGGTGTTGCCCACTGACAGGCGCCTGCCAGCGACACATCAAGGAGAAACTCCGAACACATACCTCCCCGACGGAGCATAGAGGACTGTGGGTGTTTTGATGCTTTGCTGATATTGTTGAAGAATCCACGTGAAATGAGAGTTGACAAGGATGCAGTCTGTGTAGAAGACTTGCAAAAGAAGCCATCCAAAGCAAAACGCAAACCAAAAACAACAGCATGGAAACAATGATAGACACCACAACTGATTAGGCCCTTATTTCAATCAACAACTAAAAGAGAGCTAAACCCTAACATGCCTGAGGATAAATGCCACTCTCCATAGAAAAAAAAAAAAAAGACATGAAAAACTGCGACTTGTTTTGCACACCATATCACAACCCCCCCCCCCCCCCTTCCTGGGGAGCAACACTCAAAGGGAGGAGAGGAGGTGGATGCAGAGACGGAGGCTTTTAGGTTTTTTATGATGAATTATAGATTAGCCAGAGTCTCGCGGACCAGTCTTTTTCAGGAAGACAAATCAGGTATCCGCTGGATTTACAGGGGCATCGTAGTCAGCGTGTCTACATAAATGTCCTGAGGGGGAACCTGACACGCACAGCGGATTCAAATAAAGCCGATATCACCTGATGGCATTCTTTCCTAGTACACTTCTGGAAATCCCACGTGATTATGCTGCAATGGAATTTACAACAGGGACAAGCTGGCAAAAGACATAACAAGAGTCAAATCTCGGGAATTGTATAGAAAGAGGACAAACAAGACAATTTGACAACAGTGATTTGGGGAGCAGAGCTTTTGACACTTCCAAGGGTAAAAATAACACATTTGCGGAATATAATAATGCTATAATCCGACACATTCAACGTGATCCGAATATGCTAGTGCCTGTATGTTCTGTCGAATGAAGCTCAAGCTGGAAAACCTGCTGAATGAGACGAAAGTTTAATCATGGACTTGCGTCACAACTTCCCCCAAATTATGTTTTTCCATCGTTAACAAGACAAGCATATAATGCTAATTGATGTTAACGCTGTACAGTTTGTCATGTGTGGGATGGTGCTCTATGGGATGTATCAAATCAAGTCTGCGTGACGACTCCATAAAGAGTTGGCATGAAATAAAGAGGGCGAGATTTGGACCTCAGCTCTCGTAATTGCTCTAATACCCTCCTTGAAATATGCAAGTTCTCAAACAACACATTTGATTCATGAGAATTCAGGGGAATGTCTTGCACCTTTTAGTATCCTCCCCAAAAGGGACATTCTGGATGATAACCCAGCAATCGTTACAGTTATTACGGTATTGACTGCATTGATATTGCCCTGTGGAGGATAAGGAGACAAAGAACTTGCCACTAAAACTAGACCGTGACATTAAAGAGCTATTGTCGCTGAGCTAGAGGTCAATACTGGTGTTCTTTGTTTTTCAATACACTCAGGATTAAGGCAACAAAAAAAAAAAGGCAATGGCCACTGGACATTGAAAACATATATATAATATGGACATATTGTAGCCTGCGTAATGAGGATATAAAACAGTGACCTTGTCCCATTTGGACCTTCGAATTGAAAGGTTATTATAGGAGACGAAAAGCACACATGTGCATGGTAATGACAAAGAGACAAAAAATAAATAAAAAAAGTACCAAAAGAAAAAGGTGTGGAGTATTTGACGAGAGACAGAAAAAGTGAAATGAGGCCAAAAAATTACTCCATATGTCTTACAATTGCTGAACTAAAAGCCAATCCTAAAAGGTGTTGAACTGGTGAGAGAAATCTAATTTATCGCCACCATATAAAGACACACACAATATAGTTTAACAGCTGGCTCCAGGTCGCACGGAGCGCTACTGATTTATATTGAGGTGGGGAGGCGCGAGGCAGATGTTGGGAGGCCGGTTTGCGGTGGGCTGTTCCCATTTGACATACACTCATGAGTAAGCGGAGGCGGGGTAGATGGCCGCGTGCAAGAGTGCGTGTGTGCGCACACACACACACAGGCGCGTGTATTTAATCGGTGGGTACTCCGAGCCTTGGCCTGGCAGGAGTGATAAAACGGGGCCATTAGAATCCTGCATTTAAATCCCGCACCCCTGCCTCTCCATAAACTTGCCTTCACTAATTAAGCCGCGACTTTCTTCACTTCTTTCCCCTCACTCCCACTTCCTCTCAATCATGGCCGACACTTTTCCCTCACTCTGTCAGACGGCGAGCCAGAGTGGTTTTCCCGTCAAGGGCCCGGTGGAAAGCTCCCGCCAAAGATCCGGGTGGCATTCGGGAAACACAATGCAACTACTGGCCCACTAAATCTTCTTTGGTCTCACGTGGTCCGTTTCAAAAAAGAGTCATCCTATTTTGAAGTGAACCGAGGGGAAAAAAACACTGAGGCGAGATCTCGGTAGTCTCGGTAGGCCGCTGTGGAAAGGTTCAGTCAGAGGGCGGCCTCGGTTCTTGCCTGCTCAGCCAAACAAGTCAACAATCTCCTCATTCAACGGCCCGTTGTTCATACATACATAAATACGGCTGTTTCCATCTCCGCAGGGAGGTCGCAGTGCATTACGAACCCGTCACTTCCTGTATTTAATGCTGTTTCTGTTCTTCATTCCCGCAGCTATTCTCTCCAATTACTTTACACAGTGGAAACGGAAAAGAGCCAACGCGGTAAAGACAAGGCTTTCCCTTTTTTTTTTTTTTTTTTTTTAATTCTTGCCGAACGAAAAAACTCTTGTGCTTGTGTACTGATATTTACTCATTTATTCATTACAAGCGCTGTTGTATATGTTCCCGATGGAAACAGCCTACCGTTGACCACGCTATCACGGCTTGGCACAGGACACTGAAGGGAGAGCAGTGAATCCACGTTATCTGATCTTCAATAAATGAGCGCCCGGGTTTCTGGAATGTATGTGTGCCCCGGGCTTATACTGTTGCGGGCCGGTCACAGTAAATCTGCTATTGTTGTCATGGTGTGAAATGTATTCCGCTGTTAAATCATGCACAGGGTCCTCGCTGTTGTTGCGTAGCACACACAGACACACACACACACACACCCACGCACACACTGTACATTCCTGCACAGTCTTATTTTTGCTGCATGACTTTTATGCACTTGATTTAATTGCTTCTACGATTTGCTCGTACACATAACCACATGAGCAGCTTTCCAAACGACTGGCTGAATGTCTATTGGAGGAGTTAATGATTTCAATGAAATGAAGAAGAGTAACACAGGGTAGAGAAAATAAAACACTTCATACAAGGTCCTCCGGCAAAAACTCGGCACACAATCTTCTGCTCAGTTCAGTCCCAACCTTTCCTCCTTCTTACCTCTCCTCTCTTATTTTATGGCAGTTGTGCAAATGTGACCTTTGTCATTTAAGACAGGGCTTACTGACCAGCATGAAAATATTTGTGAGTTTATTATCCGTCAGGATTTTGCATTTTCTCTTGTTCCTTCAACTTTGAAACTGACAGTTCCCTATGTGAGGATCAATGCTATCCTCAGTGGTCATAATACTGTACAGAAGCTGGAGACAGCTACACGCTGCCTCAGATAAACAGACACAAACATACCTCAAGGATATAAGGCTCTGTTGGCACAGGCACCAGTGAGAAGGTTAAAACTGACCCAGAACCTTGAGCATCAATAATAAATCAGCATTGTTTTTTTTTAAAGCTCCTTCAATCAACATTTAATTTTCTTGGCAACAGAAAATCGCTAGACTCATCCAATATTAACTCCGTTTTTTTAAGTTCGCCTCATTTCTATTGACCGATGGACTGTTTCTCCCCATTCTCATCCACCCAACCAGGGCTGAAAATGCTCTGATAAACCTCCTGTACACTACCTATCCAGCATGACGGCTAAGGTTGTACTGAAATGTGCTATATCTGCTGTATTAGTGAAAAGGCAGCTGTTTGCTAACAGGTCACTAAGTGCAGGAGTCATAAACGCAGCAAGGACAACAACACAACAACCGGACAACGACATGGACATAATAACAGCGTATCCTCTCTGTGCTTATTGCATCATATCTCACCAACTCAGTGTGTTGGTCCTACGCGCTGTCTCGCCAAAGAAAGGGGAAGGTAGTTGTTTACCACTGGGATGTGGCTGTCACGGGCGGTAATTTATTAGTCACACTCGCACATCATCAGCAGAATACTCACCCACACACCCACATATTAATGACCCACAACGCAGCTACTGTGTGGCACCCAGGGACCAGCCCCGAAAAGTATATTTTAAACCACATACGTCACGTTTCAGAGAAAACACTGGCCTGAGTAGCTGCGGGCCCTCCCATGTACACGATAACGGTGAGGCCTCTGCCTGCGTCTACGACTCCTGGCACCGTGCAACTAAAGTGTGCAGTGTGGTGCTGCCACATCCTGTCAAACCCAGAAGCAGCCAATCTAAGCTGAAGGTTAACAGGCTGACTTTATAGTTTCCAGACCGGATAAAACACTGTCAATTTAGCCATGGTTAAGGAGGGGTAAAGTGATAAGGGGCTTGTGGAGAAATATGCCACAAGTATACGTCTTCTATAAGACCCAGGACAACAATACCTTATAGAAAGAACATACATATATTTGTAAATCAGCTGAAGGCGCAGAGAGTGAGAAAGAAGTGAAAAATCATGAACCTGGAGGGTTTAGAGAAACAACATCAACGTTGGGTGAAAGAGGAGCGCGACTGCTGCCCTGCTGATGGCGGTGGTCACCACGGTGACGATAACCCGGGGCTTGTCAACAGGTTCCTTCCACACACAGCCCAGAAATCCCTTTTTGCCAGCTGACTCCAAGCACAAGGTACATGTGTGCGTATGGGCTCTCGCATGAAACTTCATCTCAAAATTAAGCCCCACTCATTTCTGCCCTTTTGCCCGAGGCGCAGAGCACCACTGCTGCGAGACAAATCGGTGCAGAGGAGTGTACAGGAGAGAAAATAGAAAGTCAAAGATGAAGCGCAGGAGATGGCTACAGGGGGAGGAATGAGACGGGCTGTGGGAGGCAGAGGAAGGCAGTAATGACAAGACGGTGGAAGGGAGAGAGAATAGGAGCAAAGCAGAGATTGAAAATGAGGTATATAGAGAAACCCCCGGGGTGACAGGGAGGGCATACACTGCATGCAGTTGGGGCCCCACTAGTCTGTGGAAAAAAATCAAAAATCAGGAAAGTAAAGCAGAAAGAACGCCACCTGCTTCCTTGACCAGCGTGAACTGGGTACATGTGTAAGACGGGAACAGTAATTCAGAGAGAGGGGTGATAGAGAGTGGTGCGTGCTACCTTGTTTTCGATTCCACTTACCCCAATCTCCACGTGATCCGAGCCCTTGTCATCCTGCTTGTGGAGGATCTCAAAGTAGTATCGTCGGGATGATATCAGGCTGAAGGGGGGAAAAAGAAAGGGTTACGTTGGCTATTGGAGTGCATCTTTCTGCAATAAGCCCTTACAAGTCTTTGCACTCTCTCAGTGACCTCGACCGACCCTGTGCCACATGCCAGAGGCATCCTCGACCTCCACTCTTAATTCAGCCAACTCGGGCAAGGATTTTGGATCATTTTTTCCCCAATCTCCCTTTAAGACCTTATCAATCTAGAAGAAAAAAATAAATCCCTCCTCCAGCCCTATGCACATAGATTGTTCAGCGTCTTAAAAAAAAAAAAAAGATCATCCTTTACAGAAAATCTTAATGCCGTTCCCAACTCATTTCATTTCCAGACCGGTTTCTCTCAGAAGCTCTCAATAGAAACCACGCTTCTTAGAGTGTCCAATGACCATTACCTCGCAGGTAAATGTCCGCAGGTAAACGTCCGCAGGTAAACGTCCGCCGTGCTCAAATAGTCCCAAAACGCTGCTGTTATTCATGTGCCCCTAGTGTGTATTTAAATTGCCCTTTAGGTTCCTGAGCTACGATGGGCATCTTATGAGAAGTAGGCGTGAGACACTTTGTGGCACCAAATACCGGAACTGTATCAGGCTTGAGTGAGACTGCATAGGACTAAAGCAAAGAGTTTGACTGAGAGATATTCATGAAACCCACTTCAGTCGGACGTACACAGGTTAATCATTCTAAAATATAACATCGCTACAGGCAGGATGGCAAAGACGACGGCGAGGAGTCAGTATATTATCAGCCCTCCGGGTCCTAAATAAAACACTTCTGAGACAGGCAGGAAGGAAATCAATGCTTCCCATAAATCCACATCTTAGGCTCCAGAATTTCTCTGCAACTCTTGGTTAGATTAAGTAAAGGTCTGGTTTAACGTCTCACTGCACTGATAACACGCACACACGGAGGCGAGTTCGCTTTATTCTTATTAAAAGGCGTCTCTGACAATAGGGCACTGCTCCACACATCATTAACCCTCGAAAGACACACACGCAGTCATAGTGTGATACACGACACCCTGTGTGGCAATGGATGGGACCTTGCAAATTCCGAGTGTACGTGCGTACACATCTACAGTGTGGAAAGGCAGCATGCATCTAAATGATCTGCAGAAAATCTATTCTGTTTAAGATGAAATGGTGCTGCAAGATGAGAAATCGTATTTTTTGAAACGAAGGTACTGGAGTAATGTGATTTTGTTCTTTGTCCCCCCCGTCTCTCTCCTGTCTACTGTTTGTCCCTTGAAACAAACAAACGCTCACTCCCTTTGAAGTCCATGTTTTCGAGTAACAATACAACATAACAACTGTTACATAATGCTATCCTTTTTTTCTGGAAAGTACAATGCGCCTGTTTAAAGCAGCTTTAAGTTTAGTTCTCTATAAATAGCCTTTTGTGGCGGGAAAAAAAAAAGTTGAGCCTAGGCCCCCACCTCGCTGTGTATGTGCTCGTTCCATTAGGTGGTTGTCTGAGTTGAAAGGGAAGGACAAACACAGAATGGGAAGCGGTCACGAGTTGCCCTGTGGAAAAAAACACCGGCGCATCATCCGGCTGCTCAGCGTTCAGGAGCCAATAAATCACCGCAGGTGCAGGAGAGCCGTGACAGTGCGCTAAGGTCACTCGCTCATGAATAGGGAACATCTCTCAACGCAGCTGCAGAAACGGCACTCCGCGAAACTCAAGTGGCAGTTTCAGCTCCTGGCACCCCGCTTGCCCTTTCCAAAATGATTCAAACATAACGCCATCCCTAACCCCCCCCACAACTCTTTGAGAAATATATATATATATAAATATTATAGCACGTTCACATCAGACAAAATGCAGGAATAGATCCTATCATATGTAAGTGTCATTCATATTATTATCAATATGTGAGGAAAATGCGTAATCATGATTAAATGAATCCCGTATCACATATGACAGATTTGACTACGATCTGACTGGAGTCAAAGGGAGGCAATTGAATCTCACTGTCCCATGTCTACCGAATTCAATTTTTCGGTGGACATGTAACATCTCGGTTTTAACATCCTGAACTCAAACTGATATTTTTCAGTATTTTTAATGTCATTGAAAAAAAAATACAATATCAGAACACTTCCTGGCCATTCATCAGGTTGTCTACTTCAGACCATACTCGGACTCTATCTGGGAGATAATCTAATGTCAGAGCTTAGAGGATGCAGTCTGCCGCCACAGTGCTACTGACTCAGGCTGTTACACAAACACAGACACACAGGACTTCATGTTTGATATAAATAACAATCAAACAGTGGTGGACTAAAAACCCTCACTATTCATCCTAAACGTACCGCCGTATGTTTGAGGCTCGCTCTTCTTTTAGAAATAAAAACACAAAGAAAAAGCCCGAACGTTGGCAGTGGCAGCCCAGGTAATAAAATGTGTTTACCCCGTTTAGAGATGGCAGATAAGACAGAATTGAGAGTACGTGTGAAATATGGGACAAGGAAATACACAGAAACGCGCTGAAACACACACGCACGCACACACACACACCACGCGAATCAACTGAGCAAAGTTTGAGATCGCTTTGATAAACAAAAGGAGATGGCAGAATATCAACCCCGGGTCACAGTTTTGATCTTTTGTTGAGCTATTTCCTTCCATCTTCTATTTGTGTATTTGTAAGTGATTTTGAGATCCTCATCCTGAAAGTGCTGAATCATTGTGTGGGACGTAGCCTGCTTGCTATCTGCTGATACTTATTTCCTTCAAATTACAACCAAAATATGGCAGTATTTATATGGATATTCTTTGGGAAATAAAAGTCCAAATACAGATGGGACAAAGACAATGAGTGGAGATGTGAGGGGTATAGGACATTTAAGATTATTGTGTCCAGTGGTCTTATTTTCAACTCTGGACACAGGTGGAGATAGGGAGAAAGAGAAAAAGAAAGGGGCACCAAGTTGGAAGGACAGAGGTGTTTGGCATCAATTGTGCGTGCGTGCCTGCGTGCATTTGTGTATGTGTGTGTGTGTGAAGGCATATTGGTCTTCCCTGTGATGGATGACAATGCGGACTCCGGTTGAAAGAGATGAAGAGACAGACGGAAAGAAAGATGTAGGAGGAGCGATAAATAGCAAATGAACAGCAGAAACGGAGAGGGAATTATACAGTGCAGTGCTTTTCTGTCTCGGGAAAGGACAAATACATTACAGGGAATATCACTGAGACATGAATTTCATACCAAACGCCATTCCTGAAGAGAAGGGGGGTTGGTGGGGGGGGGGGGGGGGGGGGGGGGGGGGGGGCATAAAAGACCAAGTGAAGAGCAAGTGAACGATGGAGGAGGAGAGAATGGCTATTAGCATGTGATTCACAGGATGAGTAGAGGACACAAAGCGCGGGTCTAATTGCCCGACTAATTGGAGCCTTTGTTTCCAGCTTCCCGTCTACGGGCTGAGCAGAAAGGGGCTGACAAAGGAGCTCGTCTGGTAACACAGGAGACAAGACCGTTGCGTTGAGTCTGCTGGGTTTGAAGTATGCAACACTTATTTGGCATGAAACACACTGAGACGTTGTTGTTTTTTTGGCTTCCGCTGAGAGACAAACCCTTTTTCAGGGAGAGATTTCCAAGGAAAAAAAAAAAAATGTGTACGTAGAAAAAAAAAAAAAAGAAGCTCGGGAGCACGAAGCCCAGAAGACTTATTGACGAAAAACATACACACTCTGCATTACCCACCTGCTTTGCAGTGAGCAGGGGCGAGGTGACACGATGCGCCGACGGCATACTCAGTAGATTTTTCATCGCTTCCACTGAGTGTCTTTTATCTGCCCGCAGGCCACAGCAATTTCCCCAATTCTACTCTTCCCAGTAGCCTCTCTCTTTCTCCGACTCAAATTTCCCATTAATGCTATCTGACTCGACACGCCGCTCTCGCCCGACCCCTGCCTCTCTTAATACCCACAGGTGGCCTCTAAAAAAGCAAAGAAAAAAAGGCCGGGCTCAGCGAGCGCTCTCCACTAAATTACATTAACGATAGCGCTGTTTAGGGGGCCGCCCCCCGAGGAGACGCACAAACTTCACTTTTCTCCCATCGCACACTCTCCTCTCGCCCCTCTCCACTCCACTTCTCGTGCATTTGACTAATCCATCATAGAGCTACCGCACTGCTCTTCCCTGCAGCCTCACTAAATCCTCTTTCTTCATCCCCTCGCTCGGCTTTATCTCCCACCCCTCTCTCTCTCTCTCTTTTCCTCTACCTACCCCTTCTCTCAAACACTTGACAGACACGGTGTCTTCTCCCTCTATCTGCTCTAACCATTCCCCCCCCCCACGTGTAATTATCTAATGTAGTGATATGCCATTGATCAGTGCTTTTTCTCACTTTGCTTTGGTGTTAACACTCCTACTCTACTCTAATTGACAGGATGTGTGCGGACATGGGAAGAGAAAAATAATTCCCACGATCTCATGATGGCCTTACTCTGAGGAGGTTTTGAAACATATGTTCTTTCTATCAGAGCGAAGTCCAAGTACATTTATTACACTGAGTGAAGGTCAAGAATGATTCCGTGGGGGACATGACTACACATGAGCAGAGGAGATACAATGATTAAAGAATAACACAGGCAGTAGTCTTTATCTCTTTGGAGCCAACCAAGAAATGAAGCAAAAAAAACGAATTCATTCTAACTTACTCATTCATCTTCAAGTACTGTGTGTGCTGCCAAAGCCTGGTATGTTTAATTTCTCAAAGACTTCCATTGTCTGAAAGCAATTAAAAAAACATCAATGGGCCACAATTTCTCAGTGGTTAGAGGGTTCCCATGGGAACAGCAGTTTATTTTAAGCAAATTCAACATGTAGTGCACAGCAATGGTGCCGTAAACAGCGTTGCACCGAATAGGGCTCAATCCGAGGCTAAAGGCAAAAAAATTTACAAGGAAATCTATAAACCGCATGGGTTTGCCTTAAATATGCTTCAGGTAGAGCACAGGGAAGCCCAACTTGTTTTGGTATTTATAGGGGTTTTATTTCTGATAACTAAAATACAGAATAACGTTAACCTTTCCCGCTTGCATATATTAAGTTAATACTGTTACTGCGCACTTACATATTACCGCATTACCGCCAATCAAATGTCAGCCAGCACAGCCTTTCACAGCTCAATAAAAAGTGCACCAACACCCCAAAGACATTATAAGCCTCTACACACATGAACACGCGCACGCACCTACACACACGAATCATGGATTTGTGTCCCAGCAGGCCCTCATCACTCATAAAAACGACGTGGCGTGGAGTGAAGGCCCGAAGGGAAGAAAGTGGGAGAAGTCACTGCAACTTGCCGGCAAATACCTTAATTTGAATTGAGCCCTTCCAGTGTACCAACCAATTACCTTGAGTGAAGAGAGATTAGCATGAAGGTCGGTGTTTAGGATCGAACACGCCCAAGGAACACAGACACATCGCAGGCACACACTCGCGCACGAGCGAGCACGTTATCTAAATACGGGGAGACAGGTGCAACATTCGGCTCGTGCCAAAGCTCAGCCAGGTATTGGTCGGTATTCCCGTGGTGTCACGGGTACAAGTGCTACACATTTGCTCTCTCGAAATGTTTGAGCCGCCTCACCAGCCAACGGCGAGCAGTGCTTCGGTGATTCAATTATAGATAGCGAGCGATTTCATCCTGAAATAACCGGTCATTCCTTACAAGGTTTCACTCATTGTTGCCGGGGAAGGCGCAGACACGCTGTCACTTGGAGGGGTTTCTGCTACGTGGCGAAAGTACGAAAGTGAACCTGCAATAAGGATGAAAAGGAAGAAGTTGAGAAAGTTAAGGGAGGCAATAAAAAAAGGAGTAGGCACGCATTAAGAGTCACGACAAAAAAGCAATAACACACATAACAGCCACGTGTGTCAGTGGAGGATTGAGGGTAAATGTCATTTCCCGGAGTTTGTGGTCTGAAAGCTGCTCCTTTCCAAATGCCAATGGTGACATCATCGATAACCTCAGAACCAGCTTCCGCCTTTCCACCTCGGAACACTATAGCCAAAGGGCGGCAGCGTCCATTTTTAATTTTAGTCATTACTCCTGAAGGTGAAAAGGTTGACACACCAGACCTCATGTTTGGAAACTCATTTACCAGAGCACACGCAGGTTAATGCTAAAACCCATGAAACAGAGACGGATTGTTAAATTGACTTTTGCCTTTGTCCCTTGTGGCATTTTTCTTCTCAACTTGAACTTTATCCTCGCCACGCTGTGGGCATTCGGCCAGTGCTCATTAGTTTCCCATTTCTCTCAAACATTTCCCCTCCTCTTCGACCGGGTGTAAATCACATCCTAGTTTCAACAACTCCAAAAAAAAATAAAAGATTGTGACAAACTTGACGCAGAAACGCGCCGCCAGGCGTCAGACGACTCAGCAACTCAGCACAGTTGAGTTTGTGGAAGTTTAGAAAGTGTCAGTCTCCCTGGTGTTGTCTATACAGCCCCAGGCTCCGGTGTGTCAGCGAGTGGAGAAAGTGTTGACAGGGTTATCTGGGTTCCTCGTCTCTTATAGCTCGCTGTCACTTATCAAGGTGTGACAGCGCCTTGTAGGCACTGCCAAAACATCACCTCGCAGGTATGAGCAGAGGTGGGGGCAACAAGTCAGGGAACACAGGGAACCTTTGCAATTGACACGCGTTGTTGTGTAAGACACTTCAGCGCATTCGTGTCGTATCAGAAAACGGGGTGGATTTCATCGTGCTTCAGTCCAATTTGAGAGATTTGTGGTTCGATTCGGCGCATCCAACGCGTACGAAACAGGCTGTACTCTCATACGGCGGGCTACGGCGGCTATGCTTCTTGCCCACGCATCCATTTCTTTCTCTACGTGGACGAATGATTCAAACAATTTAATTCGACAGCTCAAGACCCAGTGGAGATATACATTCAGGTGATACATACAATATGGACACCCTAGCTAAGGCTGGAGCTGAGATTTTTGTTTGTACTTGCGCCTGATTAAATACGTGGAAAGCCTCAACAAGGTTAAGTCAGTCGATTGGTATATAAAAACAAGACCTGATTCAGTCACGATAACCTGAACCCCTCTCTTTTTTTATTTACGATAAATGTACAATGACATGTCTCAAAAACAAGCAGGCCCCTGGCGCGTTCAAATGATATTATGATGGCTGGGGCTACGTCTCATTTGCTGATTTAAATTCAGACATGAGTGAGTTTTGACAAGACATTTTAGCAGGACTGAAGTAAGAGAAAAAGAAAAGCTCTGGGAGAAAGTTGGAGAAAGCTATTCTAGGAGACACCTCTCTCTCTCTCTCTCTCTCTCTCTCCCTCTCTCTCTCGTGGTTTCATTCAGCAAGCTTCGGAATTGGCAAAACACTCTTACACACACATCCACACACTCACAAAGTAAACAGGTGGTGAGGTATGAGATGTCATGAAGCGGTGCACTGTTCCAACATTCCCGTCCATCCCATCTTTTGGATTGACACCTAGGATGGACTTTCACAATTCCCAGCAACAGGAAGGCTACGCCCCCGTGGAGCCAAACTTATTTTTTTCCCCTCTCGATCTGCTCCATTCTAAAACATAACCAGGTGATGCCGGTTGGCCACACATATCCTATATGTACTATGTGTGTTTGTGTTTGTGTGTGCCTGTGTGCGCGCGTAAGTGTGTTTTCAGTAGCCACTGATTGCATCGCACAGAGACCGACGGGAGAAGTGAAGTGTATCAAGTGAACCCCTCAAAAGCAATATCCTTCATTCCGTGACAATAACATTCATCCCTGCAGCAGCCATTAGTTACTGTTCACTCAGCCCCGGTTGGCCCCAATGAACCGAGACGTATAAATAACCACGGTCAAAAATAAATAAATAAATAAATAACAAACAAAAACAAAAAAAAAAACGAAATCAAAAAACCCCAGCGAGGCAGGGAGTGTCTGTTGGGCTTCATTCCATTCTCCTATGTTCTCTTGCGATTTCCAATTGCAGCTCTCTGTTTACTTATGTTCTGCTCTGAGCCCTTCCAACCCATTCTCTTATATGCATTTCACGCCGAGTGTGAAGCTTCGTCCCATTTCATTTCGCTTTGCGCCCCGATAACTAGAAAACAGTAGAGCATACACTGCGAGAGCCGTTCCGAATTGGAGCTGCGTGCGTCGCTTAGCCGCCGGAGAATGGCGGGTAAATAACCTCAAATGGCCCTGAACCTATGCTCCAAAAACAAATTGCACAAGTGGATCGCCCTGCCAAAGGGCCAGCCAAAGTCCCATGTGCAATGACTAATACACGTCTCAGTTGCCTCCCATCCACACACTGAGTGTAATTTTGAAGGAACACCTCATTTGTTTCACTTTGTTCAATTATTTCTTTATTTATCAAGCCTCCAAATGTTTCAAATTACCAGGTGATAAAATCTAATGGCTGATTATAACGGCTCCGCACGCACGCCCGAGGCAGTTTTTTTCTTTTTGGGAAAATGACATAATACTACTGTTCTGCAACGCTAATTTGCCCATTTCAATTCCACCCCATCTCATTTGAGGAATAACATTTTACGAATACACGACGATTAATCCTGCAGCACACACAACTTGCCGCGCTCAGGAGCGCATCGGCCTGGCTATAAACCGGTCGCGCGTCGTGGTGTCTGAGGGATGAATGTCGCACAGTGCGGCAAATAAACCGCCTTTTGCTTTGGGCCGTTCCAATAACGTCATTAGACGCGAAGAGTTTCAAGCGGCACGGTACTTCACAAACACATGCACATTAATTCACAGCTGCAAGTATGTTCTTGCATGCTGTCTGCACTCTCTCACCCACACTCTCACAGCAACATCAAACCGGATTTTGCCTAATAAACTTAAGTCAGACTTTCATGCAGTCTTTGATGCATTTCCCCTTAAGCATGTGTTAATATTTGGGCTATGAAACAAAGATGAAAAATTGACGTTCATTAGCCCTAAAAGCTCCTCTTCTCCCAAATGTCTCATCTTCGGTGCGCCACATTCCATGGCCTGACAGAAGCATCGGGAAACACATCAAGGTGAACATTATTGATCATAGATTTCTTGTGTGCGTGTTTATGTTTATTGCTGTTGCTCTATCAGATCTCAGTGGGGCAAAGAGCATAAGGCATGTTCAATGCAACCGCTCCCCTTGAGTTTTTATTTGAACTATGAGCATGCATTAACTGTGAACCAAAAAAGAATGTAAAAAAGGAAAATACTGTTTCTATGCCAAACATAAAAACATAGAAACACGCACCCATCATCGCAAAAAAAAAAACAATGTAAAATGCAAAGTCATATCTAAAGCTATATGCACAACCAAATGTTCCCTTCATATCTACTTGCGCGGTAACACAAATGTTGTCTTGTCGTCGCAATATTCCACGAGCTTGTCAGACAGGGAGAGAAAATAGAAAAAAAAAAAAAACGTTCAACCGCTCCCCCCTCCTGCCTCTTCGTCTTCCCTTTCATCTTGAGTCGTTTCTCTGTGCTGCCTCGTGTTCTGGTGTTCCCCGCTGTGCTAACCAGGCCCGGTTAATCCTTCGCATTGACAGGCAGAAACTCTCGCCAACAGGTTCTGGCCCGTGTTCAGCCCCTTATTTCATTAATGAATTACCATTCAATGCAGAAAATGTGTGTGTGTGCGCGTGTGTCAGTGTGTACCAAAAGAGGCAGATATAGGGTTTTTTAATGAGCATGTTTGTGTGGTTTATGTGGCTTTGTAATCTTTCCCAGAATGACACATAAAGATACGCAGATATTTGTGAAACCCTCACACATAATGAGACCTTGCGGCAATGCTGTGAGTCACACTGAATGAACATAAATGTCAAATGAATGACAGTGATAAAAACAAAGACTATATCGTTTGTATAGTAAGAACGTTTAAATGACATCCTTATTAATTGTATTATTAAGATGTGACTCAAACTCTGAAAAGAACAAGGTCTGATGTTAAAAACTCATTTGATGCAGTTATTTATATTTTTTAACTGTAAATTCAGTTAGTTTTGTATGATATGGAGGGGAAATTATTTTCAGCTCCATGTTCATAGATGATACTCCCCCCCTCCAATATTCCACAATGTGTCTTAACTCACTGCGATCCCACACGCCTTGTCACCTAACAGAGTGTGCCATTTACATTTGCACCACAGATCTATTAATACTGCTGCTATCTGCTGACGCAGCTGTCACTAGTGCATTGTTAGCAGATTCATGAACAATTAAACAAGCACAGTGTCTCGTTGATGATACATTAGAATTTCGAACACATACTCGAACGTTATCAGAGATTCAAAATGGGAATTCTATTATAACAATTTCATCACGTTCTGTTGTTGTTCTACATATTCCTAGTCTCATGATGAACTTTTCCTGAAAAGTGATGTAATTTATACAAATCAGCTTGGGTGGCTTTTAGGTCACATAACACAGTCATTGTAATCCCTGTTAATATTAACTGATTTGAACAACATCATCCCATTCCAGCCCGGGAGGCAGCCATGAACAGTTGCATTTGCCAAATTAGTAAGATAAGAATTTAATTTCTGTGTGTGTGTGTGTGTGTGTGTGTGTGTTTGTGTCCCTCTCTATGTGGGTTTATTGGTGTGCAGGTGCTCATGTGCGTGTGATAGTATTTCATTTAATTGTTTTTATCAAATCAGGCAAATGCTGGAACCTAAAATAATAGGAGCGCTCTTTTGCCGTGTAATCAAATCAACCTAACAATGACTTCGGAGGCGAAGTGGCCGCAGATCAGTGCTCATACTAACGGCTGCTTTTTTTTACGTAAGCAGAGAGAGATGTGTTGAATGTGACAGGACTTGCTTTAAGAGAGAGAGGCCATTACGACGCTATGATCCCATACACTCTGACACCTGAAGAGCCAACCTATTTATTTTCAAGCACTGGTGTTAGTTAAACACTTGCGCTTAGAAGTCCCTTCTGCATATAGTACAAACCCTTAAATGAATATGCTATGAAAGATTGGTGCAGGTATAGGCTGCCACTGACCAGGTACTGACCATTCCTAAGAGATGCTGCAGTTGAATTTATCAAGTCAATTTGTCAGTTGTTGACTCAACCGAGTCCAAAACTGGGGCGAGAGAGACATAAATAACTTTTCGGGTAAGAAATCTGTGTGTGGCTGTCACAGGTACTTACTGCACGGACTTGGAGGACTGGGACCTGAACTTGCTGAACTCGCCGGGAGCGGTCCACTCCGTACCCAGCTGCAACACAAAGGACAAAAGACACAGATCAGAGCGAGTGGGAGAGCAGTGGGAGAGGAGGAAGGAGGAGTGTGAAAAGTATGGGATGAGAAAATGCTGAGGGGCATTCAGGAGTATTTCTTTTGAAAAAACATCCTTCGGCCAGCTTTCCGATTCTGTTGGGCACCCATCCTATTTATGAAGTGGCCGACTGAAAGGGGACAGAGCAAGTTCCCGATCATTACCCTGGTTATGATAGCACAGGAATCGAAGAGTGCGAAGCAACAAAAGGATAATATTGCTCCAATAAATAGTGGAGTCAATCAGAAGGCACGTTATGATGGACAGAGTGAGCAAACAAACGAGAGCTAATGGATATAAACAGACCGAAAATGAGAAACTGGGATTGCCTGCCAATACTGACTCTGAGAAGCCGGCTCATCGGGAACCCCGGGCCTCCGGCGTCAGCCCTGCGGTCGAATCAGTGCCCATTCATTTCCTCAGCAAGCCAGCAAAACTAATTAGGCCCCCCCTGCCAATACTGATCCCTAATGAAAGAATAAGGCTGAGGTCACAGCATGCCTTCAATTGTTTTCGTAATGGCCACGCGTCTGGGTTTGAAACAAGTCAGAAAACATCTCGCGGCGTGGTAGTGACAGATCCAAAAGAGCCTTTCAGCTTGCGACAAGCCACGCGGTGTGCAAAACACGCAGTGGCGCACACTTGCGGGATGGTGACCCACACGCATGTGAAATGGCAATTACACAACGACACCTCTGAGCATGTTTGCTGGCAAGTGAAGAGAGCTAGTGCATTGGGAAACAACTCAAAAGCAGTTTCGGTCCAAAATCAACCGGGCCCCTGGCAGCGCCGCAGCCTTGGGGAGTCTCTGTGAAGCAGTTGGCGGGACAGGAGGAGGACACAATGGGCGCTACTGTGCCTTCACTCTGAACACACCATGCTACTGTAGTATACACCAGGCACAACAAGCTCTTCATCTAGTCCTCCTGCTTGCGCAGACACGCTAAAAAAGGAGTTGAATCACAACAACAAGTGAGGAATGTAATATAACATGCTGTTTATACCGTAAACCTTCTCAGTTCCCACAGTTCCATGTTTGCTTTAGAGATAAAAAAAAACACGTGTCCCCAACCATTTGTGAATGTGTGTTGAATTTGAAACTGAAGATCCAGCGATAGATATTCGCCATTGGCAAATATTGACTGGAAGGTGTAGTCACATGCTGTCGTGGCTGGGGAATTTCTTAACTCACACAGACTGGTCGTTCAATTTTACTGCAATGGTCCATGGATAACATGAACGTCAGACATTCTGTGGACCACCAGTCATCAAACCACTTCCCAAATGTGTAATCCCAAAGCCACCGGGGACTCGACATACGTAGTGCAGTCTAAATTACTAGTTATTTATTTTTCCGGAACATTTCGAAAGATAAATAAGACACTCAAACACTTCCACAGGATGGGAATACAGTTCAGATACAAGAACGACTTTCAGCTTTCCAGCAATGCAGTGTGAGCCACACAAAAAAGGCTTGTATTAGTTGTACAACTTTTTAGCAATATTCAATACTACCCCCACAGATCTGTGATTGGACTTTAATGTCTAGTATACATAAGACATGTCCTTTACATGTCCCAAAAGCCCTGTTCACTGTCCTCAATAACAGTCACAGCATCCCATCCAATTATTGGTTCGTGGAAAAACAACCGAAGTTGAAGCCATGGACCAATGTTTTCTGTATTAAAAAATCATAACTGTAACTAATTCAACTCCTCGATTGCTTTAAGTTTCCATCATGATTTTTTCAGCTCCTACTAACCTGTGACAGGGCAGTCTGCAGAAAGGAGAAGAATCACATTCAAACTAATCACCCTACAAGGATCATCATTAAAATAAATTCTGTGTCACTGCAAAGGGCTGTTGGTCTCTCATGAAAGGAGGCCACCTTCACTGAAACTCAAATAACATGACAAATCACAGGTGAGTGCAGTCATTCTGTTAATCAGTTTTTTACTTAAAAAAGTAAAGTCCTGGGATCTAAAACTTTGCACTGAATATGAATGAGATTGGAAAGTACATGTTTATATTCTCCCTGTAAATGAGTTGACTTCTCCTGAAATGGCTTTTGTTCACCAGATGAAAGAGAGACCAATCGCACGGCAAAGGCCGAAATGCAAAAGTATTCAAATATTCTAACTGCTGATTCTCAATGCGGTAAAGCTTTCATTTAATCAAACGAGAGAAAATGGCCTGGCTAGTGGCACAAAAATTAGTTTCAATTGTTTCCACGGTAAATGTAAATTTATGATACAAACAGGGTGGAAAGAAAGGAAAGGTCTCATTTTAAGAGAGAACATGAAGCTAAATGTCATCTTGACGTGGATATGATTTTTGTTTTAATGGATGCCTTTTATACTGCGAAGTGAATTTCAAATGACCTCTACACCTAGAACAATTCATCTGTTCAAGCCTCATACAGTATATGGCACTCTACATGACGTAAGATTTTGAATTCATAGTTCTTGAACCTCTTGGTTGATCCCCTGAATGGCACATGCCTGACCTGACTGTGGACAGAGTCTATACGGGCCGGCCATTTGGCTTTGGTCAAGAGCTGTATCTTTTTTTTTCAGTCAAAAAATGCAGTAAACTTCTCTCCTGGTGTTGCGTCCATTATTATATTGGGTTTTTTTTTATGTGAAATTTGTCCCCAAAGGTTGCCTATAAAAGAAACACACACGCACACGCACGCACACACACAGCCCTCATAAAACACATTCCCTCACTGACACGCCGTCATATTTTGTGTATACCCCAGAAGTCTCCTGTAAGGCATGGAGAGACTCACCCACATGTGGGTACCTAGATAAAACTCATTTTAGATGGCCAGTGGCCCTGCCATCACTGCAAAGCGAAACACAACACAGGGTGAAAAAGTATAACAAATATGGAGACCACTGCGCTTCTTTCTATCAACACTTTTTCTTTGATATAGTCTTTTTTTCCCGCTCCATAGGAGAAAAGAAAAGTAATATGGGACCAGCTAACCTGTGACATTACTTCAGAGTGTTGTTTACGTTATCAGATTTTTTTTCCGCCTCCAGCGTGCCTTCTCAATTGAACTTGACCTATTGAAGATTCGGCCTGTTCCCTGTTTTTTTTTTTTTCTCAGCGTGCACAAGAAAACATTAAGGCGTACAGGCGCTCCACGGGAACAAAGCGGCACATTCGTGTTACTTATAAAGCATGTCAACAGGAAAGCAGGAAAGGAGAGAAGAAGCAGGAGTCGAATTTTTGGAAAAAAATCTGTGCCGAGACCCTGGAATTGTGACACATTGAGATAATTGATTTGAAGAGAGCCATTATCAATAAGCGTTGTACACCTATGTATTTCGAACTATAGAAATACACAGGTGTAGAGAAAACAATTTAAAAATATATTTACATGCTCAAAAATACAAGATAAGAACCCATCAGAGGAAAACAATCCATCGAACGATAAATAACGCTGTTATTTTTATAATTCCTAGTGGCTGTGAAAAATGTAGCGGCCGCAGCAATTTGGCCTCAATCTAAATAACACAGTGATAGCACAGGTATTGTTGAACTCACTTGACATGAAAAAGTGACACTGTGGAATGAGAGTCACTTGTGTCAATAAGCAGGAATACTCTGTGCCAAAAAAGTGGGAGCATGTTTGCACTGTCAATGCAACACACAAAGTACACTAAAATGAATCGCAAAGGTCTTGGATGTTGATTTTTTTTTTTTTCCCATTCAGACGCCAATATTACTATAAGTTAGGCAAAATGCGCACCTGCCAATACTTCACTCAACTGCTTTGAGTCAGGTCATCCATCATAATGACAACCAGCCCTGATTGTATCGCTGTCAGTTCAAAGCTACATTAGCTAATGTAAGTGCAACAACAATGAGAGCAGACAAAGGCGCACTGTGATGGATGGCCTATATCCGACAGGTTAGAAATGATCATCTAAGTGGAAATCCATTTTACATGCATTATGTTTTTGTATTCCATTGATTAAATGTAAACCGATGTTGCTCGTAAATAAATAAATAAATCAAAACATATGGAAAAAGTGTTTATAAAACACTCCAAAGACACGGAGAAAAAGGGTGTGCGGGAAAAGCATGTTAACATTAGTGACGGCCGAGTGGTCCAAGTGTCCCAGAAAGCCACAGCAGTATGGCAATGAGGCAGCCAGCACAACACCAGGGAACTAAAAAAAAAAGCAGGTAAATGGAGCTCAGCCATCATTCATTTTCATCATTTATAAGTGGAATTTTCCTTTTGTCAAAATTGACGTGTATAGAAAAGGGGGATTTAAAAATGACATTTTCCTTCAGTCTGTTATGAAGACCTGAGCAGCTAATATGGGAAACATTTTGACATATTAATAATTAGTCCGTACACTGATTGAATCGTATTTCTTTGAATCCCTGATGCTTTCTACAGTTGTGAAATAATGCAAGTTTCTGGAGTCCCATACCTCAGGGCTCTCATCTAGTTTCCTGGCTTTTCTTGTACTCGATATATGAACCAGCCAGAAGAGTCATCACAGCACCTATGGCACACGAGTTGTCTGCAAGTGTTTGGGCGACACAACACATGTGCACGGACTCAAACAATGCGCTTGCACACAAATGCCCTGTGCTACACGTAATGCTCCCCCTGAATATCAGACGAGGTCTGTGGGAAGCTCGGCAGGAACTGTCCGGACACTCTGATTGAAGGGGAAATCTCCTTAAACGATTCGCTGAGGGCAAGAAATATGATTCATGCTAGAGGTGGACAATGGATCATCCTCACCAGCATTAAGTATATTTGTATGCACACTTATAATGTCCCGGCAGGACCGTGGGCAGGGTGTTTATGAGTAAGCCCACAGCCACACCCACACACACTGACCAGTGTTGTAAGGGAGTAAACGGTGAAACGAACCATGACTCATTGTTGATTTAATTTTTTTGTGAGAGCCAAAATGACACAATTCCTGCAGGGAATCGGGAAATATTAGTCTCATTCAGTACGTCATTCCAAAGACAGACACAAAATGGTGACACAACTGGGAAACCCCCTCAGCTCCCCTCCTCTCATCCTATTACTGCTAAGCGACTCACGGCGAAACATTTCCATGTATAGTCAGCAAACCTATTATCAAGGAGAAGAATAATGCGACCATGACATTTAGCGTTTCAAAATTCTATGTTGCATAGTAGCAAGAAAAGCGTCACAATGGCAAACAGCACCGACCTTCTAATCCGTTCATCTTTGAGTCAAATGGGCATTTGTAGCATATGACACACTTATGAAATTGCGGAAAAATGCAAACAGCACTTCAGCTCCTCTTTCACATGAAAAATCGTTAGTCTCTTTCGAAGAAAAAAATGCTTTGTTGCATGTCTTTTTTCGATGAGCTCATAGAGACATGCGTTCGATTTTTATTTGTGAAACACTGTGTCTCTGTAGACAGGGGAGGCAGCGAGGCCTGTCTGTCTGTCCGCCGGTGGCAGAAGGAATGATCCCTGGACATAACCCCGCTCCCCTGCCATTACCCAGATGATATTTCTCCGCTGTTAAATGTCACATCAATATTCACAGCCAGCTTATTAATCTCAGCTCCCATGCGACTCGGTAACATCTAGACATCCTGTTGGAGGACAGATGGCTCCATATCAGGGTTTTCTGCTCATAACGCCTATTTGCAGAGAGCCCTGAAATAGTTCAGTTCCAACACGGTGAAGCCTCGCGCATCCATTCCTCCATCCATTTCTCAGATTTGACCAAGAAAACTTCATTGGCGAAGGCAACAACAGCGCACCTTCCCTTTTATTCGATTGCAGGCAGAGGGCACTTCGAAAACAGATGGAAAAAGGGACAGGATTTTTCCCAGGAGGTTCCACAGGACTATTTTAGTCTCCTGTCTTATGAGCTGCGTGCTGGACCGGAGTGATATCTTGAGTGTTGTGATGGTGACATGAGGTGAGCGGCTGATTGCTATGGATGAACAAGGTCAAACAGCTCAGTGGGCCTTCTGTCGGCGCAAGGTTCAGCTCTTGTGGAATAAAAGGCTTATGTTCTCCACTGGCCAGGGCCAGATGGTGTAATGGTTCTCTGCCTCTTAACTTAATTTATATCCACCTTCGCAGAAGAATATTTCCCCACGTACGATCTGTCAGAGCACGCATGAATGAAGGCAAGGGAGTCCATTAGGTGCCATTTAGAGCCGTGAGTCACTTTTACTCACACTATATATAATAAAATCACTATGGAGTCTAATGCGTTCTAATGGCTTTGCTGTACACACTGTACTGTTTAAGTACTTTCCCGGAGGTAAATACAATCTAATCGAAAGTGTTTTGTGCTGTTTAAGTCACAGCATTGAGGGGTTTAATATTATTTAGGCCCCTGTTGATTCTGCTTATTCCTGAACTAAAAGCTTGTTGTAGTATTGGTTTGAACCAGAGAAAGGGTTCCTTGTCTTGGAAGTCTGTACTCGCTGTGAATTTGCTGAGAATCACAACGCACAAATAATGTTGGGCCCTTGCTGATTTCCATTATTGCGACGGCAGCGCCAATGCTTACCTGTCCTACGTAGGCCAGCAGCCTGGCGTTGAGAGGGCTTTCATCGGCACTCAGCCAGAGCTCGGAGTTATCGTCGGATGATACCGAGAACTGGAAATCACCTGGAGGGGGGAAACATGATCAAAGTGTGCGATGGCGGAGATTTGCACATGAAGCCAGATAATGCAAGAGCTCATAAAAATGTAATCTCGACTTTGATCAGGAATCTAAAATGTTATGACCAGACAGCCGCTGGCAGTGGTCAAATTACACATTTGGCCGAGTGATACCAAAGGTGTCACTGCAACTCCATTTCCAGGCCGTATGCAACGACTGTATGAATGCAAACGAACATTTGAGCACACGATCAAACCAAAAAGAGCATGGGAAGTATAAGGCATGGATATGTATAAATAGATACAGGATACTTAAGGATACTGATACAACCTGTCACTTGTGTCTAACAAAACTATTAATAGTGGGAGCGGGATTCAAGATACTTCCCCGCGAGCATTTGGGATCCGAATCTTTCTTCCTCGAAAAAGTGAGAAACGGGGCTTAGGTGGATGTGCAAAACAGCTTGTTCAGTATATAGCAGATTCTTTTGTACTGTATATACTACAAGTATATACTTATATAAATATAGGCAATAATTACATAGGAAATTCACTCAGATCAGTCTAAACCAGAATGATGAGGAAGAAGTAGATGCATTCACCCCGATACATTAACGGCCTGCGTTTGTGGTGAAAGCCATGTCGTTTTTATTATAAGGAGATAAACCGGTTTATTTAACCGTCATTGTCATTCGACAATAGCATCTAAAGGGTTGTGTGTGGCAGGGTGAAGTGGATGGGACTTGTAGTGCACTTGTTGAAGATAATACGACCTCAAAATCCAAAAAACGCAAGAGGGCCATATCACCAGTGAAAGCTTCATGAGAGAGCGAAATGCACAGTCATCCAATTAATATCTTAATATTCTGCAATTTGTGTCAGGGCGCTGTGGTGTTGGGTGTTTTTCGGTTACCGTGGCAACAGGGCTCGGTGTGCTGATGTGAGATCAACCTCCGAGATCTCTGCCGTTCAGCCCTACCAAACATTTGAAAATCCTCTTGAGGAGTTGGGAGGAGGGCTGTGGAAATGTCATGTATACAATGAGCAAGTTACCGTCTCTGTAGGGGTGAATGAAGCCAAATATTCTCAGGCCGTAGTTCTTCCACTTTGGAGCCACTGCAAGCTTCTTCACTGTGGTTCTAGTCTGCAGGAGGAAACGAAAAAAAAGGTGGCGTGAGTGTTCCCTATTCACCATTTGACCATTTCTTAAAGCCCTCCCCCAAAAGGTCCAATCATAGTGAAGCAGTGTGCATGGGCCTCGAGTTAAGAGCGGTGCTCAGTAGGATTGGACTCACAGCTTTATCAATGTACTGCTAAGCAACTCCTAGAATGCATACTAATAACCGGCATAGGGCCACTCAGTCTGCTCTGTAATACTTACATGAGGGTAGAGAGGGAAGTGCAGGTTCTTTCTGAGTTGGCCTACGGAGGAGCCACACCAGTCCTCAAATACATGCAGGTTGGCCTGGCCCTTATACTGCCCACACACAATCACAACACAAAAGGCAAATGGGTTAGTGCACACACTAACAACAGAATATATATATATATATATATATACTATATGTGTATATATTTGAATATGTATTATATTTATATACAAATATTTGTAGGAGAATGTATTTAGTCCTTGTCCTGTGTAAGAGCAATTGATTCTTGGTGAATAATGGGACTTTACTTTAAAGTTTCAAATATCATCCTGGATAAGCGGAAGTGACAGTGTCGGGGGGGACATTTGTCTGAATTACTCAGGGAAATCACAGGACGCAGTGAGGACAGATGGTGGAACTACTCAGCCTTGGGGTAAAGTAGGTTTCCTCACCAACACACACACACACACACACATAGGCACAGGTCCACTCATACACAAGAAGAGACGAGTCTCGAATGACCTGCGTGTCAAGCTTACAAATGCGCTCCTATTCACACCAAAATGTAAAATATAGACTTCAGGATACGAGACATGCACCAGGGGCTAGTGTGACACTTGGATGTATTTATTTTTTGTCACACCTCTATAACATTGTTTTGCACAAGAGCAAAACAGTCGAGAGCAGTGGCTGCCGCACGGTCGCACATTTGCGTCCACATGCCCAGTGCAATCAAACATCGTGTGCACGTTGCCCGGGTGATTCGACAGCCCGCTAGCTCTAACTCTCTGTGCCGGTCGATCAGCCATCCGTACCAGCACACACTCGCGTGTTGTATGCACAAATGCCCTGCCGTAATGCGCGACGACAGGCCCAGCAGGCAGCGACTGTAATGCTGCCACAGATATTTAGAACATCACACAGGAGCCGAGCAGAGAGCCGGGAACCTCGCCGCCAAATGGAAATGAAAAGGCAGCGCGGGGTTCCCCTGGTTGGATCAAAGCGAAAGCAGGCTCCTCTACTTTGGTGCCATTTCATTTGGTGGAATTTCCGCAGCGACTTGCTGTGCACTCGACAGGTGGGAGCTGTCAAATGAATTTTATCAGGCGAATGAAAGTCATCTAATGAAAAAGGAAGAAAAAAAAACCCACACACACATTGCCACAATGAGGGGGGAGGGGCAGAGGACAGCGTTTCCTATTAAACACCTCCGCCTCTGCTACTCAGCCTCCGTTTCTACATTCAGAGGGGAAGACGTTGACTGAGGGTGTGATGCGCCGTCATTGTAACACAGGCATCCTAACAGATGGCCCGACCCAAAGTCGTTCTTTGCATTTCCCTCCCGGCTCTTTATGGTCAGCTAAGTGCCCCGCACACCAACGGAACGCACCCAGCAATTACAAGTCATGCATTAACCATGAGATGGTTAGTTGCTGTGCAAACACGTCAGTCCAAAAGCTGCGTGACTACCGATGCTATTCCCTCGCTTTTTATGTGCCTGTATTTAACTTCCCTTTTTTTTGTTATTCAGCTCTTACAGAATGACTAAAATGCAAATGAAAAACAAACGGAGAGACACGGGGATTTTGTGGGATCAAGAGAATAAAATTAAAGCGGGAAGTCGGAGAGATGAATGAGAATATTTGGACGTTTGAAAAAAAAAAGGGAGAGGCGGGGGGGGGGGGGGTCACAGCGAGTTTGGAGGGATTTCGAAGACTGTTGTTGGTCCCTGTATAAATATGCCTTACGTAATGTGCTTTTAACAGATTTCCTGTGGGTTTTAAAAGCAAACCTTTTTGGGCCTGACCGCCCCACCGCCCTCCCTCCTCACCCTGCCTCTTGTCAAACAGCAAAAGGAAGGCAGATTAAAAAAAAATAGCCTCTAATTATGTACACAAAAACATCCCTGTGTAGCCCTGGAGAGACCTAAGACTGCAAAGTCGGCTTTCGGACGGGGGGGGGCACTTGAGTATAATTGACCCGATTTTGCAGGTGACAGCGGTGTGAAAGGTCTGTCTGCGCCCCGCTCGGGAAGTTTGATATCGAACCCTCTTAACATCTCCATTGCCGCTCCTCCATCTTGGTCCGCGTGCCGATTCCTTCACTCACCGTCTTCAGCTTCCCTGAGCTCGGTTGGCGGGTGGCACTTCCTGCCTATGAGATGGTGACATGCGCTCTTGGGGGTTTTAGGGTTTTACTTTGGGGGTGGGGTACTGGTTGTAGATGCTGTGTGTGGTCGTGGTCACGCTGTTGCAGCTCGTGTCTTTTAAAATGGTAGCTGTTTTACGGCTTGTCGGTTGCCATTAACAAAGCGGAGAGGAAATTAAGGCTGCTGCCTCTTATATTCTTCCTCTGCTCTGATTTGTTTTTCAGGGACAGATTTCTTTAATATTCCTGCAGCCATGGACCATGGACATCTACAAAGGATTTGTATTTACACCTTCATGTTGCTCACAAGGTGCCATATTCTTTCATCAGAGGGAAATCTTTCTACTTGGCACGGGTTAAGCAGTGATAGAAACCCGCCTGAAGAGTAGGACTAACAATGGCATATTTCTTTCGTTTTTTCACTCTGCGGTGCTGCCACTGAGTCTACGGCAATGCACAGCAATTGATATTTGTCCACAGTCACTTTTGATACCTGTGATAACCAATAGAAAAATCTTATATTCTTCCCATGTAGGTGTATCCATAAAAGTTTCCAAAAAATGTCACATATCAAAAAGGGAATATCTAGCGATCCCTTGGAAGAAAAGAGTTGAAGCCTCGGAGGAAAAGTGAATAGTCTTTTTAATAAATGAAAATTGTTTAAAAAATAATACATATAAATTCTGGCTGCAATATGTTAGACTGCACTGCTACTCCATATTTAAAACATCAAAAAAAAAGCCCAATGGGTATCCGGTAATAATAATAATGGTCCTGGCACAATTAGAATAACTTGCCTTTCATGTCTTCCATAGATATCCGTCTTCTGCGACTATCACACATTAAAGTATTAGCACGTACATGTCATTTAAACAGAAAAGAATAGATTATGCAAAGTCCCTTCATCCCTTCCTCACTTTCATCGCTGTCCAATGGCTGTCCCCCACGACTTAGGCCATATAAAGCCTCAATTTTCCCCACAATAACGGGGGCAACCTAAACAGCTCCGCCAGCCAATAAACAAGAGAGGACAAGAGGGATACGGAGGAATGCAATGCAATGCCATCTCTCATATATGAGGAGGGAGGTGGGGGAAATAAATTGTGCGTAGCAGAAAGCAAAGATGGAAAAACAGTGACGGAAGAAACACCCCTTTAAAGGGTGCACCATGTACTGCCGAGTGCAAGGGGCCACACAATCCCAGCGTTACCGTCTCGCCCATCTTTCTACAAGCCCCCGCATGTCTGTGAGTTTGCCCCAACACTTCTCCCTCTCCACAGCTCGTCGGCGTCTCCTCTCTCTCGCCCGTCTGGCTGCACCATCAAACAGCGCGCACATCAGACATTCTCTCCGTCTCCCTCTCTTCTCGGATGCCGTCTCCCTCTCTCAAAATGCGTCGCCGCCTTCCGCGCTCCCATTGACACTGTAAATCCCCTTCGGAGAAGCAGAGTGAGACGTGACGCTCGTGGCTGAGGCACACCGGGGCTTGTATCCAATACCAGTCGGCCTCGCTCCCCTGGGGCCCACGGGAGAGACGGCATTAAACCACGCGCCGCCGTTTCACTGCGCTGCTTTGTTTTCACTGGGTGATCAAACTATACATTCCACATGGTAGTTATTCTCTGCGGCAATGATAGAAACGTTATTGCTTGGAACCATGCCACCATGTTTTCTATTAAAGATATTTCCTCTCTGCCTGTCCTATCTTCCTCGGCTCATTAGGAGTTTAGGAAAGAGGGAAAGGAATTGAAGTATAAACCGGGGAAGGTAAAGGAGGGGAGGAAAGTCTGATTTCAAAGGTACAACATTTTCGGGGAAAGATAATGGGGACTCATTTTACGCGGAGCGGCAAAAAAAAAAAGCAAACGCCAGAAAATGGTTTATTCGATCGCTTCAACCTCATCGACCACCGTAATGAGGGTTTGTATAATCTGCCATCTGTCATGCAATTACACGTCTGCCGTCATGCCAGGGATGGGATGTGGCTGACGGATGTGGCCGTGGTGCGCAAACGGAGAAATGAGAGGCAGAAGATTTTTGTTCATCTCCTGCCACAAGCTGTTGATCACTCGGCCAAATACGACGTGAAGAGCGTAAGAGAAATCCATTTCTGCCTCCTTGACCCATCAGGGATATGGATGGACGTGCAGAAGATATACGGACACGCTGAGGCTGGGTGAGGGGGAAAACAAATACCATCCGTCCTTTTCCATCCTCCCCTTGAGGTCTCACTACGGTGGGATGACAGGTGGGTTGGGAAACAGAGAGGAAGAGGATGATCCAATTCCACCTCCACTCTTGTCACTGCATGTGTTTTGTTTTCGTTTTTTTGTGCCAGCATCCGGCTTTGACAACTGCTCCCACCTGAGTCATGTGCACCCCCCACCCCCCGTCCTCCATATTGAGTGATAAATAATAGGTTGCTGTCCAACGCACACTCTTAAAGGTACACACTCCACAACTCCCTAGCTTTGTTTTTCCCGGAACCAGGAGTCACATATTCATGAAATGATAACAACGTGGTCATTTTGTTGGTCAACATCGTTTCACATTTATACCCTGGGCAACCCGGGATATACGCTTTGATTTATGGAAAAGCTCAGCACACATTGGCTTGGAACGGCAACATGGAAAGGGAATCACAGAACCCCCCCTTGGAATAAAAGTCTACAACAATTTAAGTGTCGCTAATCCCTCTCTCCATCACGTTCTTTCTACTCCCGACTAAATAAAATTGTTCATTATGCTCCAATCCCCCTGTTGGATCCATGTCGGCTTTGCTGGGAATAACTGTTTATCCCTTTATGGCTGGCACACCCGCTCTGCTCCTGTGTCATGGTCCTTCACTCGCCTGTGTCCTCGACAGATGTACAGGCCGCAAGCCCCCTCCGGTGGGGTTCACCGGCCAGGGCGCCTCATCAAGCCACCGGTATTGTCTGAAAACAGGCGGGGGATGCCAACAAAGGTCGCAATGGCAGCAGTGTATGAAAAAGCAGTTCGCCTATGTCCTCTTTGTTTGCATCCCTATCTCCCTGTTGGTGTATGTGAAATGAGGAATAAAGTCTGTATCCTCTTGTTTTGCTCGCGTGTGCAACTAGTAGGAGGGCTTCTGGGTGCCCGCGTGACCTCTGCTACTCTGTGGCAACTGGCATATGGCGCCACTCTACCTCCGGAGTCCACGCCCCTGACGGTGCCAGCTCAGTGGCGCCTCAGACCTCTGCCGTCTTGGCCGTGCACCAGGAAAACAAGTTAGCGCCGGTAATTAGAACACGTGGCTGGTGAGGGAAGCAGAAGTGTGACCGAACTCCATGGCTTCCGGGCAGAATTGGCTTCGGCTCGACAGACCAGAGGTCCCAGATCAGACATGAGTGGGATTGCGGGTTCATACGCTTATGCCGGATTGACAACATTTCACAGGCATAAGTGGTATGTTGGTTCATGGGTAACCTGGAAAAGATTGGCATGTTGAATCCACAAGCATGTTTGGATGCCAGTCCCGCCTAATCCCAAATGCAGTTGCTGCGGATGTTGCAAAATGTATTGCCCCCTTTTTGCTCTTTTCAATTCCAAACCATGAATAAGAAATGATTGCCCGTCAATGCAAGCACGTACGCGGCTTCGAGTGCCGATACGTCCTGTGGTTTTCATCAGTTTTCGCCGACACCATGGTAAAAACACACGGCAGAAACAAAAACAAGGTTGTTCATGATAAAACGCCTCTCTGCGATCAAGCCATGAACTCAATTTTACAATCGTGCAATGAGTGTCCATGTTCCAGATTTGGACCCTGCAGCTGGTCAGGCGGCCGTACTCGCTTGGCTGTTTCCTATCAATGGAACTTTTTAAGTCACACCACTGTAAACTTTAAATTGCCCCTAGCTGCACACAGCCGTGCTGAGCAGAGAGGTTGAAACTGAAGCCCAGGTACAGAACAACTTATGAATCATATTTTTCAGATGAGGACACGCTCACACATGCGCGCGCACTGTTTTCATTAAACTCTTCTTACCTTACAAAAATCTGGAGCCACTTACGTTAACACTAATCTTGGATATAGTTACACCATCTTCTGCTCCCTTTGTTAGTGAGAGTTTGGAAACTGCATCCAGAGTAAGCAGAAAACTCAGGATAAATCACACCAACGTAATTAACGTCTTTAGGTCATAGGTGCCTTTAAATATAACCTAATGGATTTGGAAGAAATATTATCTCCTCTGACTCAGTAATTTATCATCGTAAGCGTGAGATACCTTTTGTTCTTACATTAATAGTACAGGGAAAATCAGGATCTGAGTTTGACCTCATTGCCTGCTCTTAACAAGGACAACCGGGAGAAAATTGACCCTGCCATTCCATACCAAAGGCCTGTTTACAAAAAAAAAAACTTTTCACCAAGGGGAATCCCTCGCACAATTATTGCCTTTGTGCGAGGGACCTTGCCAGGTTTAGCTGACAATTATGACAAAGCTGAGGAACCTATAGGAGATTAGTACTATTATTATATCACTCAAAGAGAGGGAAGAAAGAGATGAAAAATGAAAGCCATGAAAACAATCTGAAAATAAAATCATTTGCTATTACCTCTGGTTTCCATGGCAATTTCTTGTGGCGCTGGCTGAGGACTTTCCGGATGTGGGTGTGGCCTCTGCCATCAGCCCTTCCTGTGATTGGCTCATCGTCCTGGGTGGGGGGGGGGGGGTGGCTCAGGGGGGGGGGGGGGGGGGGGCAAAAAACAATGACACATTAATTCCCCTTAAACTCCTGAGAGGAAACACTGGTGGACGGCAAAGACAAGTGAGTGTCGGTTTTAAAGGAGGGTTAAAGACTCAAGTCACCAATCCATCCATCCATCAGTGTGGTAACCTGACTCCTTCGTAAATAATTGAAACGAAAAAGAAGGGGGAGCAGACAGTCAGATTAGAACCTGACCAAACACGCCTTTGTAATTTACAGAGGCGTTAGGTAGCATACACTATGTATTGCAAAAAGCTGAGAATAATATGCGTGTGCACGCACACACACACACACACACAAAACATCACAAAGAGGAGAAAGAAACAGGCCAGTCAATGAAACGCAGGGATATTTTCATCTCTCGAAAGGCTACCATTAGCACCCCGTGGAACCCTCTCTTCAACATTCACACCTAATCTCCAATATACTCCAGCCATCCGCCCTGCCGGGGAGCCTCAACTCTCCCCCTGATCTGGGATTTAGCCCGGCACTCTCTGGGCTCTTCTAAGTGGCATGTTAACGTTAATGCCCGTGCCGCGGCGGGCAGGAGAGAGAGAGAGAGAGAGAGAGAGAGAGAGAGAGAGAGAGAGAGAGAGAGAGAGAGAGAGAGAGAGAGAGAGAGAGAGAGAGAGAGAGAGGGAGAGCGCAGGTTCTCGGCCAGCGGTGAGAAGATAAAAGACCACCACAGTCCCAGAGGAGGCACTGAAGTCGCAGAGCTGTTAAATGAGTGGCAAAGCATCCTCCATTTAGCAGAGCTGTCAAAGAGAGCCATAGCTCGGCTGAGACGAGCCGCGGAGGTTCGCAGCGCCACAGGAGAATCAGAGGAGGAACAAAACAAGAAAGAAAAATGTTTTGGTAGAGACCGAAACTTGTCGGACACCGAGCCTTTGATGACTTTTTAAACTTCCAAGGGAGAGCGATGAAGGACTGCTGGCAAGATAATGATGAAGAAATGCAAAGTTCCCGTTGTTCGCACAAACTCACAGACAGACGAGCTTTGTCTGTCATGCGAACACTCAGGAGTAGATCCGCTCAGTGAAGGACAGCATTCATATTGCACTGTGTTTTGCAGGGGAATGAAAGTACGCGATGGGGTTTCCGCTGTCAATAAAATAGAGAGCTTGGATAAAACATGAATTGTTTTAACACTGGTCGACTGGATTTCTTTGGAGCTTTGCGGGGAAAAAAACTGACTCAAGTCACATTATTATGACTTACTGTCTCGTTATAGCGAGATCAGGAGCTCATAAATGTGAAAAATGTTTAAAGGGGTCATCAATCAGGATCCTTTTGGGAAGACAGAGGAATTATGGTACCGACTGATTTAATTGACCGTCTTAAATGCTGTACATATGTCAGCCGGAATGTAAATATAACTGTTTGGAAAATGTCAAGTTATACATCAAGAATAGCAGCTATTGGTGGGAAATGATGCTAACTTTTACTTGTGTTGCCAAGGATACAGGTATGGATGCAGTGGCATCATTATCCCCATTTCTTTCTTTTGTCAAGGCTGTACCAACGAGCCGCTATGGATATACCGACAGCTGTCAGTGATTTGACACAAAACGAATGTTCAAAAAAAAAAAAAAACCCTGCTGATGATTCTCAAGCAAGATCAAGAGTTTCCAAAATGACGACCTGCGCCTCACGGTATTGCTTCAGCCAAAAATATGTTGTCCGTCAGGTGCATTTTACTTCCTTTTGGGTTCCACAGTGTAAATGAGAAAAACTGAGCTGCCTCGGTTGCTGTTTCTTGAGCGGTCCCTAATTCAAGCGACTACTTCACAGTTCCGTGAGAGTCACTTTTAAGTAGTTACAGTTTTGGTATGAATTCATATTTTGACCCATTTCGATAATATCTAGAGCTTAACTGTGTGCAATTGACTCAATGGAGTAAAACATATTTACGAATCTTTAGTTCCGCGGTCTGTGATGTTTTGCATACAAATGATTACCTCATTAACATTTCACAATAACGCATGCTTCTTTGTGTTTGAAGTTTTTTTTTAACTTTTTTCCACACCTATTTAATGTTGTTGTCGCAACGCCTAATAAAATGTAGACCTTGCACTGTTCCTGCGGCAAAGGTGTGCATACTGCGAGCGAGCCAACAGAGCCAAGAGATTTGTTGCCGTCCTGTGACAGGCAGTCGCTTTGCCAGCTAATCGGCTCGCTCTATTAGAACAGATGAGGGTTTGGGTGAATCCTGAGCGATAATCCATGCAGCTGAAGGACCTTGTGAGCCGTGGCTACGAATTGTAATTTAAAGAGCCCGTGTTTTTAGAGGTTTCTATTTTATACAAGTTGTCAACCCCAAAAGAGCAAACTCTAAATCACTGCTCGACTTTGGGCCGTAGTTCACACGGACACCGCATTCCCCAAAGCGCTGCCTCGGCTCGCCACAGTTTGCTTATCAATGCAACACTAAAAGGTACAGTTCAACTCATTGACCTGGAGTTGCACTACATCCTTCATTGGCTGTAGGGTTTTTTTTCGTTCACAATAAATCAACAGCTCGATCGCATCAACCCAGGTGTGAACACTTTGGTCAGATTACTTACAGTACGCCGCTAATGCGTGTAACATTTGCATGACAATGACCACTACACACTCACGCTGATCAATCAAGTTGATGATGAGGGGCCTGTGAAGGGTTCCTATGTATCAAACATTGCATCAAGGCAAAAAAAAAAACGACAACTATCCAATATCGACCGAACCAATTAAACTGCCTATTTTTCATGCTTTTTACGTTTCTGTTTACCTTGTTGACTTGGAGTGAAACAGAATGACAAATGGCACACATCGGTGTGGGCATTCGTCGACTCCGAAGAGTGGGCGGAGTGCGGTCATCAATTACAGCTGAGCTAAGCTGTTACATGTATGAACACGCACGGCAGAGCTGTTAATCACGCAGGCATTGATTGATGGACGAGCTGTCGGAAGTGTGTGAGTTTGTGTCCCCGCCACCATTCCATCCATCCATCCATTAGTCAGTCCAACACCCCGCTGGACTGGGCGCTCGCCTCGCACTCGTTTCCTCCCAGACTCCCCACATTCATACAGCCCAATTTAAATGATGACCTTGCTGATCCCAGACCCGGGGAAACAACTGGAGCCGGTGTCCTAGAATACCAATGAGTTTAATTAATCTCCCTTATAAAACACAAACAAGCACGGGTCTAGAGGGTCGGGCGGGGGGGCAGTGTATGCGCGTGAGAGAGAAAAAAATGAGGAGCTTGTTTCACAAATCTCTCTTCAGCCACCATGATAACCCCAGTAAATGAGCTCCGCTCAGACGGCTCCCTAAAGTCCACAAATCATTTCTTTTCAAGCGACCAGAAAGACGAACGTTGGTAACACGAGTGGCATAAGGAAATTCTTCTCAATTCTTCATTCATTGCGAATCACCACTGAGATATAGTGTATGTTAATCACTATAATACTAGAATAATAATAACATAGATCCTTCCCCTCTTTCATCCTATGGTTCTGCAGAATCCGACAGCGGCTCCTGGTCTCTGGGTGCTCACTCCTCATATTAATGCGTGTATAATAAAACACCTGTGTGACATTTACGGTTGCAATGATAATCACAACAATTCATCACCCACAACTAAATCTGTGATGTGTCTCTGCACTCATCTGGGAGGTTTCTGAATTATAATTGGATCTTTATTTATTAATTTTTTACTCTTTTGTGACACGTTTTGTTTTGATACACAACATTGCGGAACACAAACGGTACACCGCGGGACCAGACATTTCCAATCTATGAGACAGGTTGCCGCCAGTTGAGATGAATAAAACGAAGGTGAGAGATCAAAACTGAAAAATGGCAAAACAAGAGGTAAGGGTCAAACAAAGGGGAAAGAGAAAGGATGGAAAATAAAAACACGGACAGGGTCAGACCGAGGTCAGAGTATAAGCAACAAACTTAAACGAGATGAACGCGGACAAAAACAAAGAGATCGAAGGAGCAATAATGAGAAAAAAAAAGGAATGACGGGAGAAGCCCTTTCATTGGTGGCGCACAGTAGTTGAGCCGGTGGGTTTTTATTTTTTTATTTTTTCCCCAGAGATCTTTCTCGCTCTGAAGCGATGGCAGACATTGCCTTGCCCACCTCTCTGTCGCAAGCTAACCAAACCGACGAGGCTCTGCTCGGGTTTCAGAGCGGCGGCACAAACTCAGAGATGCATTGCACACTCGTCAGCACTGTGGCTCTTTATGGGACGTGACTGCAACTGAAAAGATACATTTTCCCCTCCAATAGTGTCAATATACACTGGACACCACATATGAACATATATATATATATATACTGTATATATACTGTATATATATATATATATATATATAACACGAGTTGTGTATATATATATATATATATATTTTTTTTTTATGCAACAGTTGTGGGAAAAAATGTAATCATATCATTCTGTAAAATCAATATCTATGGACTTGGACTTCAGATCATAGTAGGTTCTTGTGACCACTGCAAGGCCGTTCATTGCCACTGAGAAAATAACAGTGCTACTTCTGCACCCAGTCCTGCAGTTGTAACGAGAAGAGAATGAATTGCTCTCGGCTTGATCCAAGGATAAAGGACATCCATTTGAGAGGCCCTCACGTAACAATTTAAAAGAAAAAAATGAGGATGAAGGGGCAGGACCCGGTGTGTCACATTTGGATGCCGTCGAGTCTTTTAATCTTGGAGAAAGCAGCACAGTGAACACGGATTTTTTTTAAATGCTCTGCAGATTACCGAGGGGAAAAGAGGCGCATAAAGAGAGTGATGACGTGGCTCACTTCTAATTCTCTGGGTCCTACCTTGGAGGACCAATTATGGCACCTGAGCACAGGGAGACAGAAAATAACTTAATTACCTCGACAATGGTCTTGGGGGGATTCAAAAGTGTGTTTATGCAAGTCCTTGGGCGCTTTCATGGGAAAATGAGCAGAACAAGGCTCATGGCGATTATTAGAAAAGAGTTTAATGTCACCCATGTGCACCTGGTCCTCCACTGCCTGCTAAAACCCTCACCATGGCAACACAAGGCTTTACGAGGAAGCATTCTTAGGAATGTGCGAGAAGAGTTGCACTCTCAGGTCCCCACTCATGTGTATCTCACGAGATCCTGCAACACTAACAGTTGGCAGTTGTTGTTTTTTTTTAAATAGAATACAAAATCATATTTTTTTAATTTTCCATATCTTTAGGATTATCTTCTAATCCAGACTGAAATAAAGTTCACTCATGTGTAGCTTTTGTTCATTGAAACAAAGGCTCGGTCCAGTACCCTGCTTTTACTGTGACACGTGTATATATATATTTAAATACAGCAAGTTAATAGAGCCAGAGACAATACTGCCCTATGTCAAATGTTTCCAGTGTATTTCCTCCATAGGTAAAATGAGCAAATACGATGTGGCTACAAAGCATATGGGATCACATGGCACATGTCTAACCTTGCAACAACCAGCAAACGCCAAAAAAACAAAAATGCAATTTTCGACTGTCGACTGCCATATGTTGATGTGGCGACTCTTGGTGCTGATGAATAAACAGGATTGTCCCGTGAACCACCTCAGCGATCCGGTATCACCCCTCGCTGAGAGGTTGAATGAATCTGCACCCTGATCTCACAATAACCCGTTCTATTTCGGTAAGAAAGCAGCTTTGGGAGCCCAGGTACTTGCACTACTAAATCTCTATCCCATTTAACAAAATGGCTGGCACTGTTGAATAGAAATCAGCCCAAGTGCATTCAGTTAAACTATTGCAGAACAAAACCCGGGCAAGAAAAAGAGGGAGTGCAACTATTTTTGTCTCGCTGCTTGCATTATTCATGTTGGCAATTACACGCCGGTCAAGGGAACACCAGTAGTAGAGCCGAGTGAGGAAGCGGGGGAGAAAAATGGAACATAAATAAAGGACGGCTGCAGCCGATAATAGGAGTGATAGAGTCAGTGGCTCCAATTCATTGGTGGGGAGATTAATGGTGCAGAGATGACTATAGCGGCGAGACAAAAAAGACACAATGGAAAAGGAGAGAGGAAGAGGGAAAGGGGGGAGAGAAATGATGGTGAGAAGAAAAACTACAGACAGTATCCAGAAAAGGACGTGGACGAGCAATTACTACTCTGCATGAATACACACAGGGTCCTTTTTTTTTCGCATGAGACAAGGATGAGTGCCCTCTGGTGTTTTTTTTTTCGAAAAACAAAAAGGCCCATGTGTTCACAGCAACATGCACATGCAGCACACATTGAACAGTACGTGCATCACAAACTGTGTCATTTATCGATTTCGGTCTGGGACGAAAATGGGCCTTCTGTCATGCCCGATCACGCGAGGACAGCGGCTGCGAGGAGGGGGTGCGGCCTCTCTTTGGATCAATAGTGGTCTGAAGAGCGCTTGGTCTCTGCTGTCACTTCCGCGCAATCGCGTCTCTCCTGTCCAATGATTTAAAATCAAAATGCGTTATCGCCGACAACTGTGATTGAAACCTCTACTTTTTTAATAATAAAGTGTCGTAAGGTAGAATGGTGGAGAGAGAGAGAGAGACAGAGAGAGCGCATGTAGTGTCTGAAGCATTTGCAAAATATATGTATGTACTGACTTAGGTGCAGGGCCATGGTCCGAAACATGGTCAAAGGTCAAAGGGAAAAAGCAGTGGAGTGTAGCTTGGGACATTCCTTTCCTCAGAGAGATAACATGAACGAAAGTTAGGGGACGACCGTGGAATATAGCTTGGGGCACGCCATTGATTAAAAAGGTCAAAGTTTTACCAGATGGAAAAGTGCTGGTCTGAAGATCCTAAGGAATTTCTGTGAAAGGTATAAAACCGTGCGTCTAACTACATTCGAGGCGAGACACCCATTCGGCTTCATGTCCAGCCATCCATGGCAAGCCTTACTTTGTTCAAATAAACATATTGTTAACTAAGTCAGCATCAGCAGCAGTTTCCTTCATCATCTACACATCAACGAAGACTGGGAAACAACAGGCACACAAATAGTAGGAGAGTGTGAGAGGCAGTGCTTCACAGCAGCCTTGAAAAAAAATCCTCTTCGATGAGGCCGTCTCTAATCATTGTGAATTCAATGTTGGTTAGCTATATACGTTGGAGAAAACACCCAGCACCACACTTCATTAAAATGGAACCTGGCCTCAGGTGAAGTTGTCGCAGACACCAATTCTCCTCCGATTTTTCTTTGATCACATATGAAGAGCGGGCAGAACTGACTGCTATTAAAATTGTGCCGAGATTATAAATGCCCACAATCGATACTCGGATCTTCTCCTGCAGCCAAATAAATACACCGACAGCGACACCCTCACACAGGAGCTCCCCCTTCACTAGGTCCGGAACATTAGTAACCGATGACACGGAGAAACTCAGTCATTATGACAAAAAATATGCTCTAAACGGCTGTTTTAAGAGTCCATCACTAGAAATATTACGCTGAGCTTATTACATGAAACCGTTTACAACATTTTAACTGATTAAATGGAGGTTTATTAAATAATTTTTAATTAAAAAACCGCAAGGTAATTCTACCTGTTCTATTCTAATAATGTAACATTATGCGGTAACCTAACCCCTGTTCGTTAACACTCCTTCTCCTGTGTCATGACAAGACGGACACGGATGCAAGCAACGCCACCAACAACGGCTATAAATCATTTAGGTTTCCACGGTAGTCACACCTTTATTTGTCAAGTCCCGATGTCTGCTGTGAGCAAGGTCCGTGGGCACTGTGCATCCTCGACAATTACTGCTCAACGTTTTCTTATTCAGCCTGCAGAGAGCCTTATCGCTAACTGCGGCGGGAGATTCGTTTTTTGGATGCCAGAAAAAAAAAGGAAAAACTCCTTCGAAACCAATCGAGGGCAGTTGTAGCGTGTAGGGGTGAATGCGGCTGACCACGGACGACAACACTTCCGGTTCGGGCCTTGCTGCATGTCTGTGCCATTGCCATGCACTTTGCTGAATGAGAAATATTTGTGACACATGCGCTGTGTATTTAAAATAAATAAATACAAATAAATAAATAAAGTGAAAGCTGCAGGATCATGAATGCAGCCATGAATGTGTGTGCGTGCACGACATCACGCCAGCGGTGACATTAATAAGTCACGGAGGACGGGACACATTGTCTGTTTAATGTGCGTTGAAGCACATTTCACGCAGCGTCTATGATATGAAGGTTCATTACAGTCAGTGACAGTCAGTTTTTCGGCACCTGACATTTCTGCTGACCAGCGCTCCGGAGCTCTCTGTGGTCTCGGCCCTTCATCGGTCTTCCTTTGCTGATGTCACAGCGTTCCCTTTTTCCGAACGAAAAACACTGTTAATTTACACTGAACCCACTTTTTTTCTATTCAGGGGGATGGGAAAACATTAACGCTTAATGCAAAAGCAGCCTTTCCCTGACAAGATGTATTTAAGATTACATATTATGTAAGCTCTTGAAGTGCTCTTTGCAATATTTACTCAGTAGCAGTATTTTCTAATTGTGTTTCGACGTACTAACAGGGATTAATGTTCGCAGAGTAAGTAACTATCCATCAGAATAAAAACTCTACGCTAAGGCTTTTCCATTCAGGCCAAAGACATGAAAAAAAAAAAATCAAGAGCAAAGGGAAAAGAAAGTCGCTTAAGTGAAAAAAAAGTTCTGATAACCTCGAGCGCACGAGGAAAAGTTCCAACGTGGAAGTTAGAAAATAAGAAAACAAAAGCTGTCAAGAATATAAGCAAAGAGGCTTCAATTTATTTGACTTTCCTTTGTTGCTGTTGTATTTTTAATCAAGGGAAGATAAGAAAAGCGCGTGGCCGCACCGCATTCACCGGACACAAAGACAGCAATGTGTCACCAAAGCCCCTGGCACCAGGAGATGATGTTTTCTCTTCTTTTTTTTATTTATCTTTCACCTTGTCAGCCCTTCCCCCACCCCGCCTTCTCTGTCGGCTGCTTTCATACATTTTCTCTCACTCCACCGCCCTGAGAACATTTCAGGCTCGGTCTTCGGATCGGACAGTTATACCTCTGCATGCCTCCGCCTTCACGCCAGGATTTCATGCACGTCAAAACAATTGGTGTGTTTGAAATGGCCAAGCATTTTTTATTTTTTAAAACACCTTCCGGGGAACCGTTCCATGTTCTTTCCTCCCAGAGACCGTCTGCCTACGCAGTCCTGTCGGCACAACTCAACACGCGGGATGCGGCTTTGAGGAGGAGGCCTGGGGTTAATATACGGTGTCAAAATCAATGTCTCTCCAGCTCTCTCCTCCACGGCGCACCTAGGCTGCGAAAAAAAACTCGTACATCCACCTGTTGGTCTGGTCTCTGCTGTCTCTCCCTCTCTCTCTCTAAAACAAAACGTTTTTTCCTCACTTTTCTGCACCAATGTGCCTCCATTCCGCATTCCCCCCCCCCCCCCCCCCCCCCCCCCCCCCCCGTCGCCTTTGTCACCAAGACGTACAGAGCAATTAAATGTGGCCCCGCTGCTCGGTGTTTAATGTGCCCGTCAACCAAACTTTAACCTTGGCGACAGCTCCTTCACATCGCCAAGTCACGCAGCAAACCACTGAACCGAGGTCCTATTTATTCAATTTCATTCATGCAATTAAAGTCTGACATAGCCCTGGCATTAAACCCCAGTGAACGAGTGAGAAATCTAGAAGTCCTCTTTGACACAGCTTTGACTTTAGACCACGGGCTATCATAACCAAGAGAAGCATTTTATCATCGTAAAAAGGAAGTGCGGCCTTTTCTCGCTGATGTGGTGTAGGGAGAATTGAATGTACATTTTTAGCCTTTCAACTTTAGAAACGTTGATTGTTGTGATGCGGGTTGATTCATGAATCTCAAAGTCAAGCGACAGTGAAATTCCATGACGCTCAGTCTTGGTTACAGGTTTCAAGGGTGGAAAGTACCGAGGAAAAATTCAGACGGACCAAAATAGAATAATTTCTGGTCCAATAAAATTATTTAGATAGATATTTTCAGAAATAGTCCTCAGTGGGTTTTCATTTTAAAGGTTGGCTCCCTCCGTGTAACTATTGCCTCATCGCCATTAATTATCCAGAATCCAGCTCGCACCAGCTGAACAGCAAGTAATAGCGGTAGCTCTTGAACAGAGGCTCTCGGGATAGTGTTTTACAAAAATAATTGTGTGGCCAAAAATTCACCCTCCACTGTGCCGGATCATCTTCTGAGATGCACTCGCCCAGGTCAAAATCGACGGAAAAAACGTCAGGCCCTGCCCGACAGGATTTCTGTGGGCCAGCGTCATCTGCATGCCCTTTCTGCGTGTCTTTTTTCATTTTAGGTGTTTGCTGATATAAATGGCTCATGTCATCACCTCTGCACTGTTTTGACACTTGGATTGCCTATTCTGCCGCACACTCACATTTCATCATTCTGCCTCTAACTTCAGCTCAATTCTAGCACCCACACAGCCAGCTCCCTATCAGCTTTGTGGCGCAGGTATTCAGCGGCGTCTACGCATGTTAGTGAAGACGGATGGCAGCGGGAAAAGGATGAATCGTCGCAGTTCGTCACTGTATCTTCCCTCACACACACACACACACACACATATACAAACAAACTGTCCCGTCGCACTCCCTTTACCCATTCTTACTCATGCCTTCTCTCCATTCATCCATCCACCAGGACAGAGGTGGAAAGGTCGTTTATAGCACATTCTAGGACACTGGTCTCCTCTATTTACAGGCCGCCCACATTGTTCTGGAGCCTCTATATCTATGATCGAGGTGCGAAGGGGACACACTATCCTCTACCTGCAGGCGTCCTGTCAGATCACAGATGACAAACTGTACAAAAACATATACTGCTTCAAATACCGCATGAGGGCTCGTAGTACTCCACACAAAGATTGCGACATAAACGTGCGTTGTTTAGAAACAGATGCCGTTACTTTATGCGTAGCATTATAATATTGTTTACGCCAAATATACTGTATGTCTACACTTGCATCAGATATGTATTGCAGCTTTTGCCATGCCAGAGAAGGACGAGTAATTGGCCGATACACAATGGCTGTTCACAGTCAAACTCTTAACCGTGATCTCTATGCCTGTCTCAACACTTCCAACCCAGTTACTGTATCACATCTTCCTCCATTTCTGTGTGTGATTCGCTCTTTATCTCACTCTAAAAATACCTGTTCAAATCTAGGAATATAATATAGGGTAATTGTACACGTACATTACTGTACAAAGACAATGGCATTTTCTACTGACTGCTGCATTAAAATGACACAGTTTCACATGACTTAGTGCTGTCATATTTTTCACCCAACATTTCACAGTGAAAGGATCCAATACGAAAACACTTGGGGTAGTTTTTTGTCGTCATAAGCAGCGACACCGCTCTTAAACCGGAGAGATGGAAATGATGGAGGACTTCCAGTGGGTTGCTGTTGACCAAATGCCTTTAAATAGCTTCGATAAGTGGCGCTACCCTTCATCGTTATAGCCTCTGATTACCATAGATGTTTGGGTTGCACATTGTATAGCTGTTTACCCCATTTCATGTTATCTATTGAACGACACCAAACGCATAAACCTTCATATAAACCCTATTAAACCTCTGTAAACAAAGCACTTGGAGTAATTAGAGCTACATTAAATCTTGCGATGAATCCCCTTGACCCTGAGAGAGACTTGCTCCATCTAAAAAGCACTAAGCTCTGGCCACTGTGGGCTTGTATTAACACTCCCGAGGACGTGCTGTATGTGTGGGAGAGAAGAATGATCAATACTGCAATCATGATGAGGCTTTTCTTCATCAGAGCGCAATGCAGACAAAGATGCTTGTGGGGATTTGGAAATAGTAAAAAAAAAATATATATCGTTATTAATGAATAATGATCACCACATTTACATGAAATTTCAAGGTGCCTTTGCTTTTTTTTTTTTTTTTTTTTTTGTCAAACCTTTACTTCATACACAGTGACATGGGTCATCACAGACCTTCAGTTTTTCAAGGTTAAATGAGTTAACACTCGAGAAACTCACTTACCCGACACCATTGAATCACTGGTTGCAATTTACATGGTTTTGCTCGTGTCTGGGCAGGCACCATCTAAGAAAGCTGTCTCACCCGGCCAGCTGCCATCTCGCGTGAGACTGAAATGGCCAGTCTGGACCCGTGCATGTCTCCCAGCCTGCAGCATTTACTGGCGTGTCGATATACCTGCAAACTCCTCGTGCCTCAAGTGAGAAAAAAATAAGGCAGCAGGTAGTTTAGTGACAGAACGAATCCAGGAGGACGCTTGAAGGAATTGACTTTCTGTCAATAGCAACAAAGCCAAACAGGGTGCTTCAGGAGCTCACCGTGTCTGTTGCTGGAGCTAGATCAATAGACTATTTGGTTTAGCTGCTTAGGCCATTACCCCAGGAAAAGAAATATGAAGAATAATCACCTTCTTTCCCTCATCGTGGGTAATCTTGAATCCATTTTTTACAGATAGTATTTGTTGCCAATCAATTTTCCGCCCTGAAATGCTGTTACTACATTCCATAGGGACACAAAGTGGAAAAGCATATATGATGTATGTTTGGAAAATCATATAAATGAGGCATGTCTCACTTATTATTTACTCACGAAGGATGAGCTTAAAGTATTTTAAAGACAATGTATTTCAAATGCAGATATTTTTTTTCAACTTCAACTTTTATTATTCAAATATATATAAGAATCAACAGGATGTAATGAAATGTTACGGGGAAAAATGTCACCGCAGATGTGTACTTAAGATTACCGAGCCAAACTGAACCTTTCTGGTAAACCTAAAATGTATTCATTAAAAGTCAAAGAAAAATGTTATCACAGAAATGTTTTCATTAATCAGGCCTATATTTGTGGAAACCCCCATAAACCTAAATAGCTAAAAATATATATATATATACATTATTGTAATTTAAACAGGAATCATGAAGAGCATGATTGGGCCTGTCCGGCTACTTTTCCATACTCGCCATTTTTAATAAACCAGTTACAGTACAGTATAGGCTACAGTTATCACAGCATACACTATTAACTAGTGTTATCTGAGCTTTCAAGAGCCCTAAAATATGGCGTTATCATAATCAATATATCACTACACTATAGGGGTGATCATTTAATTTGACCATAAATGCAGAGCATATTACCGAGACTGTGCATGAGTAGAACAAAGTACTGATATATATTGCATCTTCAGTACTTTGTTCTACTCGTGCACAGTCTCAGTTTACTTTGCTCTAAACCTGTGTTTTTTATGTTTGTATAATTTTTTACCTCTGCTGCTGCAACACTGCACATTTCCCCAGTGTGGGACAATAAAGGATTATCTTATCTTGGCTTATCTTATTAGATTTGTCAAATCAATAAAATGCTCTGAGATGAAGAGGTCAACATGGAGGTCGAGTGAGAAAGAGTAGCAGACGATGCAGAGACACCGATGTGGCTTATAAACCACGGCGGACAAGGAATGGGTGAGCTCGTTTCCATTCGTCCTGATCTCGAGGGGTCACCGTGGGTGGCGAGGCAGGAAAAGATCCTAAAGAGATCAATCAGCAGGCTCCAAGTGTCTGGTGTCTGGCCGGACAGCGTGGGGACAACAGAGATCAATGACAAGTAATGCTAACTGGCTGGTTCACCTCAGGAGACGATACAGTATGGACTGGAAACGCACTCAAGCTGGATGAAAGGGAGAGAGTCGTCATGAAATTAACATTTAATGAATTTAATATTGAATGTTTTCTTTTTTTTTTAAGATAATTATCTGAATGGAGAGCTGAGCCTGTACGACATTTAACCTGGAAAATGACTTACTTTTTACCAGCAGAAAATAGCGAGTAAGACTCTACGAGACCGGCCAGCACCAGGTTCGTACAAAAATGTAGAATTGGTGTGTTGGTGTGAGCTGGGTTCGGTCAAATTGGCTGAGCAGTATGCGGCTAATGTTTGAGGTTTAGGAGTTACGACAAAAGACCTATGGCCTAGATATAAAACAATGTCTTTGGTGGGGTTGCTTCCTTCACAGAGATGAAGAAACATTTTGTGCATGAGGAACTCGTCATGGAACGTCAATGAGGTCACTTCAAGATGAAAGAGTGTGGATAAAAAAGAAAAACTTTACACCCCAACTTCTTGGAGAAAAGCTTAAGCAAAACATGAAATCCCCTCCAACGATTCAAAGACACGGCCCCTCGCTCTCACTCTGGCAAACAGGGAATATACTGATGAAAGCAGGAGCTGTTCCCGCGAGAATGCAAATGAACCTGCTCCTCCTCCTCTTCCTCAGACCCACGGGAAAACAGCCCGCCCTCACCAGGAACTATCTCTAATTCAATTACTCACATCACTCTGTCCACCCATCCATCCATTTACCCAAGATGCAACTCTGCCAAGTCTTCCCTTATCTGCGCCTTGTAAAACAAATGCCTGAGCAGTAGGAGTTTTTGCATAAACGTTTCCACACGCCTCTCATCCCTGCATTGTTTCTATTGTTGACAGACGGGAAGTAGCGGTGCGCCTTGGTTTTTGTTTGCCTTTATCGAGGGGCAACAGGTAGTGCGTCCCGCTCCTTTAACAAACACAAAGGCTTCTCCAACACACACACACACAAACACACACTACTGAATGATTTCCACAGCCTGGCCACTCTCTCAAAGCACCTAAAATACGAAGAAAAAGAAAAAGAGGGAAAGAACTTCAGCTCTTTCTATTATCGATACCTATCAAACACTGCAGATCCAGTATATGTCTGGAATAAAGTATCTGTAATGAGCACAGGTCCAGCACCCAGGAGAGAAGCAAGCAGAAATTGAGTTTCCTGCTGTTGACGGTTCAGGTCGCACAAACAGTGGTACAAATAGAACTACACACACCTATCGGGCATTGTGGTTTTTCACCCAAGAAGAGACAAAGCACCTTTTGGTGGAAGCAGGCCACGCAAGAATGACCGCGAAAACTGATGGCTGCGCGAGTGATGGAGAGGAGCTATACGTAGAAACAGTTGCACGAATGTCTGTTGAAGGTGAAGAGGTCACTTGAATTATCAAGTGGTTTGAGAGGTTGTTAAGCCAGCGGAGCCATCCGCAATTTCCTCCGCATTGGAAAGACCAAAGCCATTAAGGGGTAAATCGAAATCATCGGAGATAGAGGTCAGCGGTGGAGGATAATTTCATTTTATTTGTACATCAAACTCGGCCCAGGTTCTTTCTGTACAGGCAGGAAAAAAAATCAGCCAAAGGGAATATGGCGGAGAGTTAATTCACTGAGCTCACATTTCTTCCAAGCGATTTAGTCCAAATGGAAGATGAATCACCAATGAACACAAACAGAACGGCTCTGTGTGCCGAGTCCTGTCTGCACCGCAGATGTGCCTGTTTTGAACGATTCATTATTATAACTCAAGACTGTTCATAAAAATAATTCCAAATCTATTCAGATTGAATTAAATGAGGGAAATTGACAGTGACCAAAGTTTGATGTTGTTAAAAGACTATAAAACTTCATCGATTATTACCATGACATGGCGGACGTGCCACTAACAGCACTTTCATGCATCCTTTCATTTTACACAACAGCATTTCCGGCCTTGAACGCATCGGATTCCACCATGGGGGGCGGGAGGAGACAATAAGAGAGATTCAGTAATGTCCAGTACGTCTCGAGTCTCACGTCTTACCCAATGACCTTCGCCTGGTAAGGCCCCAGCATGAAACTGCACAGTAACAGCGAGAAGCCAGCCAGCATCAGCTTAGCACTGAGCGACGCCGCAACCAAGCCAGCTGCTAGGAGCCAGAGCGAGAGCAGCGAGGGCCTCAATAGAGGGCCTAAAAGGATTGAGGGCGATTCACCCGTGTAACTCTCTTCCTTCCTATGTGGGATATAAAGCAAAATTCTCTTAAGGCCCCCCAAAAAAGGATCATTTGGTCGGTATGAAGATGTACAGGCAGAGAGGTATCCTATAGTATTGTCCATTTCGAGAGGATTTCTGTGATGTGTCTTCCTGCCTGTTCTGCCGGCCTGTGTGCGTGCGTGCGTTCAGTAAAGTGCGCGAGCACACGGAGCTGGAACAGGCGTCCGCTCTGCTGGCGTCGGGTCGTAAGGAGCAGAGTCTGAAGACGGAGCAGACCCCGGTGCTGTCTGGGAGTTTATTGCAGGCCCACAGCTCGGATCTCCAGCGTCCGTGACCCAGCGTCAGGCTGACAAATGCCTCGGAGGCGAGAGCACTGAGGCACCTAGAGGAAAAACAATTTCGGACTAAACCCCTCAAATAGCCTCCTGCTACAGAGTTGTCAACACCCCAGAGCTGAAAAAAGAATGACAGGGAGGAGTCCACTGCCTCCGGGGGTTACCGCAAGACTTGTGGCCAAACCGAGCTGTTTCAAGTAAAGTGCATCGAAGGAATACGCTGATTCGCTGATGGGGGGGGGAATGCAAATGCATGACATCATGCATTTTCATTTCTAATACCGTGCGTGGGATCCATACTAAAGTTTAGGTGTGCAAAAAAGAAAGAAATCTGAAAAAAAACATATACAAAACTGGAGGGGCGGATTTCCAGAAAAACACGTGCGTGCACACACACCTCTGCGCAATGTTCCTTTATAAATCACATTTCAGATGAAGATGTGTGTACTTGTGATCCCCCCGTGACACCACCGCAATTAGCCATGAATGATGGGTGCAAATCCCTGGTGAATATTGATGCGAAAGGGAGCCTATTCGTGCCGAAAAGAAAATGGAAAAAACGCATTCCTGAACCCCGCCACCTGTCACATACTGGCAACACGCTCGAAATCTCCACAGCTGCAGCGGCTCCGCGTCCGACCGCGAGTGTCGGTGGCACAGAGTCCGGTCCGCTCCTCGGCGCTCCAGAGGCGGGGAATATGATCAGACGGCTCGGATGAAATATTCAGTTCTCGTGCCTCACCCCCCCCCCCCCCCCCCTCCGCTGCACACTCTTTGATTGCCTCGGCGAGACCTCCGCCGGCGTTATCTTAAAGCTTTTACTTCATATTTTTACAGCTTGCTGCACTGCTTACTTAACAACATAGAGGAATCTGCGGCTCTACTTTCTGCCGTTTAGACTGTCAACCTGTGGCGGTGCTTTGTGCGGACTCAAGTCCGGGGTTGGCAATAGGAGTTATGATGAATAAAAAAAGAAAATCAAATGAACTAACCGTTGCGAGAAACACCCGAGAAAAGTGACAGGCAATGGGCTCGGGCTCTGACATCCCAGGGTGGGGCGCTCGCGCTGCTCTTCCAAATGCCTCATGGGAGATCCATTTCCCCTTGGTCGGCTGCTGATCCAATCAGCACGCAGGAGGGCAACTCTGTCAACCAAATGCCAAATGACATGAGGACACTGACTCACCACCTGGATTTATCACCCTGAAATGCTCGCTGACTCTCTTTTTTTTTAAATCTGGGACAACATGGAAAACCTGGGAGGAGGGGGGGGGGGGGGGGGTGTGTCATGTTTCACTGATCTCTGTCGTCCGAGCTAAATGTCAGATTGAGCGACAACAATGACACTATGACTGTAATCCCTGTGTTTGGGTGCATTTGCCGATTACCTGAAGCCCCGAATCCAACTCGTACAGCCACAGCATTGCATCCTCACAGGCCAGCATCAGTGTGCATCAGCCGATTGTGTCGCCGATCCGCCGGGTGCATATTTACTGGTGGCTCTGTGCACCTTGCGCCTCATCATTCTCAGGGATGTCTCCAGGTGCCAGCGCCAGCTTTGTCCCATATGCCATAAACTCTCAGCAAGGCCGGAGCGATGTAAGGCGGCCATATTTACAGCCCCGAAAGCAATTGGAGGTTAACAATGAGGCCCGGCTCCTGCGCTTTATGAGCTGCTGCAAAATTGCCACTATGATTAAAATCTCCGCCTGGTGAGAGACAATGGCGGGGCCCCTGTCGCTCCACCCTCCGGTGAAATATGTCCTCAGCCTCTCCTCTCATCATCCTCTCCTTGACCCCGCATGCAAGCCTTTATCTTGGATAACTGGCCTTTTATTGTCCAAGGTCTTATTAATGGCGCACTGATAGTTGTTGGCACGCCCGTAGAGGATATACTGTAAGTGTGTGTGTGTGTGTTAGCGAGAAAGAGAGAGTGAGAGAGGCAGCGAGAGAGAGAGAGAGAGAGAGAGAGATGTCTCCTACATAGGGTTTTTTTTAAGTTTGACACAATTATGATATCATCAACAAAATGTAAGCTAAATGATATGTTATTGTTTGTGATGAGACTTATTAAAGTATTTCAATTTCAATTCTGCTTTATTATTCACCTCATGTTTATGGATCCGTTTTTTGGGTGCTAAAAACACATTTTATATCATCAACACAAAGGTTTCATTGTCTCTGAAGTGGAACTGGAGAATATTTGTGCACCATTACATTAATTTGAGGGTTTTCTGAGTCAAAGAATGAGCCTCTTTGCAAGCATCCAAAAAAGAAAATATGAATGCCTAAAATACTCCCTACAATGAACTGAGCTTGGAAACAGGTGTAATGTAGATGCCGTCTCTGGAGACTATAATTTGTAACACAGATGGGAGCTAGGCTGCTGAATGGAAACAAAATTGCATGCCCGCACGGGCGATCTTTGCTGATAAAAACGTGCATATGTAGGTGCTGATGATATTAATCTTCGAACTGAACTGCATGCCATGATACTACAACGGCAGGCAGACTAAACTGGACATGAAAATGCTGAGCACCATTTTATTTTCTGGGACATTCCCCCGTAAACAGAGATCATTAGAGAGGGATACATTATCCCCCTAGAAACTGAGACAATATGTGTTGGACATACCTCATGAATGGTAGAATGAAAAGAGACACATATTTAACGAACTGCTGGTGGCTTGTCAAAAGACTATGGCCAGCAAATGAGTATTAGAGGAGAGCCCTACTCTGAATCCATGCAATCGACATCTATAACATTGAGGTAATGAGTAAAAAAGGTGTCATGCTCATGCCTCCTTAATAAATGGGAACAATTTACCGCATAATGGGAAAATTGGTGAACAATGTGATGTCCTTTTGGCCTTTTCTTCTTTTTTACAAAACTGCTGGGAAAGAAAAAGATCATTCCCCACTTCTTTTTTCCCCCCCTCGATAAGTAGATTTTTTTCTATTTTCCTATTCTTTGAGCGGTGTTCCCCACTGGTTGACGATTTACTCGGTTTTTCTGCGACGCATGGGCATCTCAGACAGGAGTGTGAAATAAGGAGTTATTATATATATTACATATTATATAATTACTCCTCGCTGCAAGTTTCCAGAAGCGCAGGGGCCCGGGTGTGAAAACACTGCCTCGCAATAAGCCACTGTCAGAAGTACACATGCCCTTGATTCAAAAATATCAATATTAAGGAATTCGTTCATTCGAAAGGAACACAGCTCAAATATTTGGGACCACTTCCCGATTCCAAGCCCTACAAGGGAGCAGCAACTCAAAAGATTTGATTTGGACAGCACGAACAATCAAAAACACGCCGGAACTGATTCAGCTGAGGTGACAATGACCGGTCCACCTTGACGCGTCGGCATTGCAATAACTCTTGAGAGCAGCATGGTGCGAAAAAAGACAAGGTGTGACGAGTGGGGAAGAGAAGAGGAAATGACCACATTTACATGGTTATATAGACTCTACTCTATATAAAGGAACACAACTATATATTGTCAAAGATAACATTATTGCCATAAGTGGAAATATCCCGAAATATAAGGTATTGCCAGCCCCCACGCACGCACTGTGTTTTTTTTCCTTCCTCAATTTGTCGCCAGCGTGTCTGTCTGAATAACACCAGTGTTCACTTATCTCTAAATCAATGCTAATGAGTCCGGCTTCCATCCAATCTCCCCCCTCTTCCCCCTCTTTTCTGTCCACCTCCTTTTTGTTCCCCATGAAGCGCCGACCCCTCCTCCTTTTACCTCCGTCATTCATCTCTCCCGTCGGGAGCAAGAGATTACGTGGGAGGACCCGCCAAAACAGGCAAAAAACGGGACACATCTCGTCGATACGAAAAGCGCGCGCGCAACTAGACAAAACGCACGCGTGTCCGTATGTTTCCGACCAATTGGGGTGAGGAACAAAAGCACACCTCGCTTGATAAAGCCTTAATGTCAGGCTGCCAGACGAATCGCCAACCATCTGGAGGCTCCCCCTGGGGGCAGTGAGTATGCACTCAAACGCACAACTTATGACAGGGTAAATCTAATGCAGGTTTTCGTCCTGAAAAGCAGGTGGCCAGAGAGATATACCTGGTCTTCTTAAAAGCAAAAAAGCAAAAAAAAAAAAAACGAAAAAACATCCTCAGTCAGTTCCTGTAATTGCCAACGCTGCCACACCCTGTCAAGTATTTAAGCTGCAATTTGAGCGCTTTCAGGCAAAGAGAGAAAAGCTGCGGGAGCAAACATTTGCTGCTCTGCCGCAGCCTTTCTCCCAGGCGCGAGGAAGCGTAATTCCTTCCTCCCCAGTAGATCCCACTCCTCATCCCCTCGCCTCCCTTTGCTTCCGATTTACTCCCGTTTCCTTCCAAGAACTCGTGTCCTTCCTTTTGTCTCTCCTCTCTTTCACCTTCTCCCTTGTGTCTCATCTTTCGTGTGCCGCGGTCAGGTGATCCCCTCCCCCCCCGAGTTTCTACTTCTGATGCCATTGATTTGCCAATTCCATTGGATGACCCACAGGAGAGGCGAAAAAATGTAAAAAAAAAATGTACTGCTTCCACGGTGTATTAAAACACATGAACACACCTCTCTCTCTCTCTCTCTCTCTGTCTCCCTTTCTCTGTGCAGCTCTACACGACACACACATGTCCAGTGTTTAAATAATATTTGCTGCAATCAGCTGTTGAAATGCGAACAGCCACGTTGACCTTTGGCACTGACATTTTCCGAAGTGAAGGATTGTTCTCAATGGAGCATCCACAAGATGACAATTATGTTGCTTTGGATTTCCTTGAAGTGTTGTTGCTGAACGAGCTTGGGGAGAACATAGTATGCCACACACACGCGCGCACACACACACACACTCAAAGGTCAAGCATTTTTTGCAAAAAAAGAGCTGCTAAACGGGCATTTCAATTATAGATGAACAAGAAATTTGCGGGCTGAACAGAAATATGATAAGCACGAGATGTGCTGATATGTACACACATTTAAAAGGATATAACGTTGTGCATGTTACAAATAGGGTTTGTTTGCATAGCCATGAATGGAGCTCTGTCATACCATTTAAAGATCATAAATCCAACCACGCACCCTCGGTAGAATCCGGTTCTATCTGCAACAGTGTAATTGGGATGATTTAGTGCCTGTTTACAGCCCAAGTACAAACATAGTTAATTTAAGTGATCATTATTTAAAGCAAACCAAATCCATCACTCCTAGTTTAGGGAAGCAAATGACAAACTTGTGCGATTCAAATTCATAAAGGAGCATTCCATAGAGTTTCCGACACATTTCGGTGACTTCAGCGGAATGCTTCGCGTGCAGCCGAACATTTGAGCTTTAATGCACAAGACGGACTCAGAGCTACTTTTCATTGGACCATTACAGCAGAGCGGCCCCAGCGCTATCAGGCAGGTTTGGAGTAGAGAGGAGGGCCGTTCGGAGAAAACCCCTGCCGGCATCCCTTCACGACTCTTATCTCTTCAAGCACATTTCCGAAAGCTTTCACTTAGAACGATTTTGAAGACGACTGCATTTTATGGAATAAGATATATGGTCTTCTTCTCTTGCCTATTCCCCCGCTGCAAGTCCTCGTCAGCCGCACAGCGATATATCGTAGCAGTTTGGGTTTTTAACTTGAACCGTGTTTGGGTCTTAAACTCCTGCAGCTACAGCTGGTGTGTGGCCAAGTTCTGTGTTATGTGTGTGTGGTGTTTTCGAGTGTATTACTCTGTCCACCTTCTATCTCACTGATATATCACTGTTACTACCGCACATGCAGTCCAGGCAAACTGTAAAACGTTGATTTAATAAAGAAAAATACACTCCCCAAGCACAATATTAGGAACACCATTTAAGTACGGGGTAGGGCCATCTTTCAAGACAGCCTCAGTTCCCATGACGCTGTCATTCTGCGGCCTCTCGTTATCTGAGATTCGTCAGATCGAGATGTATTCTTCCAGGTTTCAAATTCCCAGTTTGGGTGAACGTCAATGTGTCGCACATTCAAAGTGTACAGAGTGGTAATGTGAATACAAATAATATTAAAAATAAGTTGTGAGTGAAGATCCCTGTTGATCGCAATTTTCAGCTCTACTCACACCAGCCAGTCAAATGCAGAGAGATCCAATTATTTCCACCTTCATGCATGTGACTAAACATCAACTGCGGCTCCTGACTTGGGTATGAAACCCTTGCTGAGCTCATATCAAATCATAACGTATACACAGATATCAACATTGACCAAAGTCACGGGAAGTTACACCCAGGTCCCCATTGGGTTCCGTTTCCTGATTAAAGCCAAACAACACTGTTAATCTCCTTAAATAAACTGTAGTGTTACAGATTCTTAACTGACTAACTCATCTTAATACATTCCACACACTGCGGCTTCTCAGGGACTTCCTTTATAGCCCTGTGTAATGATCCTCTCTAGCTGGCGGAGAAGAGGGAAAAGCTTTTATTGCCAAAATACTAATAAGTATATCAGATACATCTCATTAATCTGTATCCGTGTGTCCGTTTACGGCCGGGCGCTCTTCGGTGATGTTGGCCTACATCAAATCTTCCAGCCAGCCCAACGTGCGATGAACGCTTCTTTTATTGCCGACTTCACAGCCCGATTCTCCGGCACTTTGAGCGGTTTCACAGAAAACTGAGCCTCCAGCAACACGGGTACTTCAACGTAGACACCCGGTACACAAGGCATTGGCAAGTGGCGGGAACTTGTGTGACTAAGTTTGAGGAAGGAGGGGCTGATAATGGATGACTTGATTGTTAGCCAAAAGATGAGTGATGACTCTTTGACGACAGCAAACACCAACCACATAGATAACATTCGACTAAGCAAAGAGAGATAGGCGTACCGTGTTTGTGGCCGTACAAAAAACACCCTTAACCCTAATTATCCGTCGCGAGCATGAATGGCTTACCGGTAATTCAGATCAGACTGCAAACATTTACAGTATTTTGAAGGACACGATAATAATCCACACTGAAGAAACCGAAAGGAGTTTGTCCTTTCACCTCACAGTAGCAGTTGTGTTTTAGAGGCGCTGCAGGAAATGATCTGTGGGTCCGGAATTGCGGTACTTAAACCCAAAGTCCACCCACTGGGAGAATATGAGTTTAAGTGTGAAATCGTCCCAGTGGTTTACTGCAGCAGGCACCAAGAACTGATGAACTGTGACAGTGACTGGGTGCCGCACACTTCATTTCACATCTCTCAGCATGAAAGCTGTCACAAAAATACAGCGAACGCTGTTCAACTAGGTATGCTTATGTATGCATTCAAGGAGTGTCAAAAGTTGCGGCTTCCCAGAGCTTGAAAGATTAATTTAAAAAAATTAATCACTGCAGTATTTGGTGTACTGATGGTAAGCTATTGAAAAAACATTGAAAAAATAAACAATAAATCTAAATAATTCAATCTGCAGCTGTAGCGGCGGGTGTCATTTCTTCAATGTTTCTCTTTGACATTAGCCCACTTCACATTTAAGATTTATTTTTGTTTTCTCCAGACTGGACTTGTCTTATTCTCTTAATGATGTCTCATGTCGTATGTCTTACACGTTTATTCAGTTGCGCCGTACACCAAGTTAAATTCCTGTGTGCCTGTACACTTGGCCAATAAAAGCGATTCCGATTCTGATTCCGTGATCGCTGCATTCGCTATGAGCTCACATAAGCGATACATTTCAATGTCGCTTGGTCAGAGGAATGTGGATGCAATAGGGTAGGCGCCGGCATTTGGTGAAAAAAAGAAAGAAACCGGGAAAAAAAACGAAGAAAAACACAAAGGAAGAAACGAAGAATCAATAAAGACTTACTGCTGCCTCATCTTCCCTGCTGTCGCTGGTGTCCTCACTCTTTTGGTGGCCGGCTGAGGAGCGCGCGTCCCTCCTGCGGCTGGCGTCGGTCCCCTCCGTCTGTCTCTCTCCATCTGGGCCAAGGTGAAAACATGGACCATGCTTAGAATATCAATGACATAATACCAATAACATCACCATTGTCCCCGTCATCATCGCTATTAGCGTCCTCATTGTCTTCGCCGAAAGCATAAATATGATTCTGGATATCTTCGATAACCTCGCCACTGTGGTCACCAAGGATTTCAAATCATCACACATTGCTCTCTCTGTTTCATCAAACAAAAAAACTAATAGTTTCAACAGAGGAGGAGAGTGGAAAAAAGTTGAAACTAGAAAAGTGGAAACTAATTTAAAAAGAGAAGAATAAAAACCCGTCCAGGGGCTAAATGTGAAAACGGCGAGGGGAAATAGAAAAAAAGCAAGAGGCTGAGAGACATCAAGAAAAGGTTTTCTTGTTGTGAAGTGGAGCTGTGAGGATGCTGTCATGCCACAGATGGATTATGGGACTTTTACTGCGCAATGATGACAGTTGCCTTGGCCAGGAGAGAACAACCTGAATTTTAATCCACTCATTAAAAGTGTGTGCGTGTGCGTTTGTGTGTCTGTGTCCGTCACGGAGCATATGGTCAAAACTGCCATCTCTATGTGCTGCCAGCAAAGCTAGATACACGTGTACACACACACACACACACACACACACACACACACACACTGTCATGAACAAAAACTCAGTGTACAAAGCATTAACACGATATTCAACACTTTATAAGAGCCAGGTCAATTGGACCAAAGCGATACTTGTAAAGTTTCCTATGAGGGCATCTAGCTTTCCCAGTAGCTCATAAAAAAAAAAAAAAAAAAAAAAAAAAGGAAATCCATACCCTATTCAATCCAATATCTTTTCATTTGTCTTGTACGGCATTCGATCCCACTTGGCTGACATGGCTCACAAATGCACAACATTGCTGCAGCTGAGATCGCCGGCCATAAACGGTGGCGTCTGTGCCATTGACTGCGCCATAAAAAGTGGACGGGTGGGGGGCGGAGGGGTCCCAAATGCGTTACGGGGAAAGAGATTCATTGCCGTCTGCTGAGCAGAGGTGGTGCGCGCACACGCATAGCGCCTCCGAGGAAAAAAAGGTCGTATGCACGCACCCCACGCGCACACACAAAGGGATGGATTGTGATTAAAGGACAGAATTGGGAGAATGGGTGGCTATAAAGCATAATGAGTACTAATGGTTTTCCGATATGTCCCCTTAATGATGAGTCTGAGTGTTCTGAATTAGATGGAGGGGGGGGGGCTTGGAAGTAAGTGGCCTGCATGCGTGCGTGCGTGCATGCGCGCGTGGGGGCGTGATGCACTCAATAAGAATGGAAAAGGCAGACAGAAGCAATTGTGCATGCTCACTTAGAATTCATGTTAAGAAACACAGCAATAGAGAGAGAGAGAGAGAGCTGAAATACAGTGAAATGCAATCAAAGCTGAAAACGTAGAATTAAAAAAATGGCGCAATGTAGCAACATTTTTTTATTTTTTTTGCTCTTGCACGACTTGCTCGGGGAAACTCAATCTGTGTCGATGGTTTGTTTGGGTATCATTTTGACAGTCTCCCTCTGTTCACTTTGCAATTTCGCCAACTCCAGACAAGCGTAATAAAAATCTGCTTTGATCTGAAAAAAAAAAATGTTCTTACGGTGAATACATCAAACAGAGGAGAAACCTGCCTGGCTCACAAAGTACTCGGTTTTAAACTGCCCGTCCCATCTTTCTCACTCTGCTAGTGTGGGGGGAAGTTTTGTGTGTTTTTTTTTCTGTGACTTTGTGTGCACTCGAGAACAAAGTGCACTAGGGAGTAAACACCAACTCAAAAGAAAAGAAAAAGGGGGACCAAAAGAAAAAAAAAAAAAACACGATACCAGACAACGGAAGGCGAGGAAGCTTTCAGCGAGGGGCCATTTTCGTGCCAAACAAGGGGCAGGGGAACCACAGGAACTCCGCGGCAAAGGCTGTCAGCCTGCAGTTCAACTTGACATGGACTATCCAAGCGCGGGCTCCCGGGGTCTATCAAAGCAGCGGCGGATCAAAGAGCCCACTCCGAAGAGGAGCTGTGCTGAACTTGGTTTCACTCCGAGCCTTACTTTCCTTCCATTGCGGAGCCAAAAAAAGCAGGACGCCTGGACTTCCCAGTTTGGATTAATGCAGGGAAAGCATCCATTGTGGAAAGCATTAAATGTGGGTTGAAAAAAAAATCGCTAAAATAGTCCGGATGTTCTCCAAATCCCCGATCAAGAATATGACAAACTTCCCCTAAAAACAAACACAAATGAAAATGAATAACAAACTCCTTGCTTAATTGCTTCCTATTGCAGCCTTGCTGTAGTGTCAAGTATATTTTTATCCTTCCTCGGAGTACACCCTGCATGAGTCACAGCCTGAGTCAACTGGCAGCACATCTCCCGTTAACCACTTATCTGAGCAGGCAATGCACCGGGGAGCCAGGCGAGAGACCTGGCTTCATTTATGCAAGTGATCACCTTAAGTATGAATGAACACGCGGGACACCAATACCCCACATCGGTCCTTCATTGAAATTAGGTGAGTGGACGGATAAACCCACCAAAACACCGGTAAGTGACAAGTGAATGTTTCTATTTATCATATTGATAGAACTGTCGAGATTTCAATATACGCTCCTGACATTATATTCTGATTTGCTTGCCAAAGAACCACGGAGGCACTTCTGCTGGCCAAACGGACCGAGAGCCAAATCCAACACCGGCTTTACTTACTGCGGACCACAAATAGACAAAAGATTAAAAGCATCAGAGCAAGACAAGGCAAAATCACTCAGATCAATCAGATTTCAGAAAGCTGTGGACCTGAGTGGGTAACTTCAACAATGAATTCACCATTGAATGATTTCTGCTCCATTCTATGTCCCCTAAGTGTTGTCTTTTGAATGTTTTTTTTATATATATATATTTCGCATTCACTTCTTCCCCGGAAAAAAAGGATTATATCTATATCATAATAACTATATTTATTTATCTTTGACTGTCCATTTATATGGACAATTGTCTTTCAAAGTTTTAAACAGCTTTGTCCAATGCATTCTGCAAACATCACAACGAGAAAATGCACACCATTTTCCTGAGCAGTGTTTGTGCGTTTTAGTTTGTCGCTTGTGCAAAAGTTGAAAAAAAGCTGCGCTGTGTATGGTTGGATGGACAGATCGAATTGTACTGTGGTACCATGAGGTTGGTAGGTTGGTTCTCCCGAGAATCCCACATGCATTTCTATCAATCACTCATGTCCACTAGACAGGATGCCAACACACATGCACACGCACGCACGCACGCACACACACACACACACACACACACACACACACACAAGCAAACTGTGCAGAAGCGGCGAGTTGAGCTGCGGCGAGTTGGGAGTCGGGACGGGACTTCCTCGAGCCTCCACGCTGGCTCTAATGAAGTAGTGAAGAGCAGACTGGCAGGTTAATGGAAGCCAATTGACTACGAGCTCTGGCACTAGCAGAAGGCCAGGCGGAATACTAATCATTCATTGGCTTCCTCCCTTCTGCCTCATTTGTTTTTTTTCCCCCAGCCATAAAAACAGCAGCACTCTTTACTCTGCAGATAAAACAGTGAGGAGCAACTTCTGAGACCTCCAGAGGACACAGACAGTGGCTTTTTCGGAGTGTTTTGTAGATTAAGACTGTGGTTCAAATGCCTAAAAAAAAAAAAAAAAAAAAAAAAAAAAAAAGAAATCTTATATAGAGTATCATCATATTCCATGGTGCATGTGGGGAGGACCTAAAGATAGACGGAGGGACCAGGTCGAACCTTCTCCTCTTCTTTAGAGGAGTGAGTCATAAGTTCACCTTGCCTCGATGCCCTTTTGAAAAACATCTCAACATGATAGCCTTCAGCGAGGTGCGGCTGTCGGAGCTCTGATCTGCGCTGTTCATGGGCATGTGTGTATTGTAGCGCGGTCGTGCCCATCGGTAATATATACGTGCGTGTTCATGTCGTGTGTCTGTTTTATCTTTGAACGAGACTGACAACATTTGCAGGATTTCACAGCGAGGCGCCGCTCCACTCTATGTAACTGGAGGGACAGAATGGCGATACAGCAGAATGCTAATCCCAGAATCAGAGATGGAGAGTTTAAGCAGCAGCAGCAGCAGCAGCAGCTACAAGGACTGGGTGGGAAAGGGGAAAAGGACACAGTTTTGAAAAGTAAAACTAAGGCGGCTACATTGGACGGGCTCAATCTGAGCACATGTGATAAAGCCCAGTTATGGCAACGTATTACAAATAACATCCTCCTTCTCCCTAAGATCTGTTCCATGTAGTAGTCCCTCGGGTGACCAGGGTGAAATAGAAGCATACAGTCACATACAGGGGCTCGCAGTGGTTGCAGAATCAATGTCAATGGTCATAACAATTAATTTGACAATATTTATAGATAGTGCGGTCTACGTGGTCCCCCTGGAAAGCCAAATGAACATAGGTCATACTTAAGACTCAGCCTTAGTGAAAGACACATGAAATATTCGAAATAGGTGATTATTTGGTAACTGTCAAAGAAAGTACAGCAGTAAAGACCAATTATTTTCCTTAGAATTAGGGTTTTAATGAGCCAACAGATCAATGGGTTTGTAAAATCTCGGAAAAATGGCCATAATAGGTATCCGTGTCAAACCCGAAAAAAGGTTTCATTTTATAATTCGTCACATTTTAAATTGCAGTTTCATCCTGCAAACCTGCAAAATCGTCCTTTATACCCTTCAGGCTCAAGCGTCTGTTGGAGAAAACGAAGGTCACTGCTACGTCCCCTTGTCTTTTTTTTTAAGATGCTCCCTTTGAAAGTATCCTTGATGATGGAAGCCGCGTTTACCGAGGTTTACTGCTCAGCAATGCTTGAACAGACACCGGCAGTGAAATGAAGCTCAGGGGGCCTCATTTGTGCAAGAAAACACTCCCACACACAGATAACACTAGCTGGACTGATGGATGACTTCATGCTGTTTACCTCAAACTCCCACAGGCAAATCGTGAGTGGAAATCAACATTTGTTAGACTGGATGAGGCATCACCCACCATTTGCCACCAATGAAAATTCCTCATCTGTTCCTCGGCTGACAAAAGTGGTACCCGGCAGGCTCTACGGCTGACACAGGTGCTGCGTTCAGGTGTGCCTTTCTACACATCACTATTGTACTGAGCTGTTGCATCCTTAAGCCTCCCACTTAGCCCCTGACCTTTCCGATGCCTCCTTTTTTTCTCTGTCACACTAAAGAGACAAGCTGTTTATGTTTCCGAGACATACTTTCAGAGTAGCTCGACTTGTGCGTCACACCCGATTCTAATGCGTCTCAGCAAATTAACCTCTTTACCTCATCTACATAGCATCATTTTGATTGGCTGTCTGGAGAAGCAGGCTATTTGCACCAATACATTCGGAGCAACAACCTAATGAGGAAGGAAAATGCATCCATCATGGAAAGGGATGGATGTGAAATGGAATCAAATGAAGACACGGGGAAGAAGGTTTGGAAGCAAAAACAAGGCAAAAAAGAGGAAGAGAGTACACAGCACACGACAACATGCTCTGTTGCACCGGGGGGGGGGATTAAAATTGCATGGGACAATGAAACATGAGTCTGCAGCTTTTAAAACGCAACAGTTGGAGACAGAGTAAGAGATGAAAGGACACTGGGACTCTGGTGGAGACCGTAAGAGGAAGGTGAGTGGGACGCAAAGTCGTGAAGCCGAGGGAGAAGCAAAGGTTGCAACCTCCATGAGAGAAGTCGACACGCGCATCCCTCATTCAGTCCCTCGTTTTTCAATCGGCCATTCGCCGACTTGCATCGCATTTCATTATCGATGTACTTCTATATATCTTAAAAAGCAGAGAGCTTATACAGTTTTGCAAGGCGCCGTGGCTCTCTGCTCTGCAGTCAGGCTTGGACGCCAGGCAATGTGGAGGAACTGTCGAATGCCACTGTGGCTATTTTAATGACTATTTTAGGTCCAGCAGCCAGAGCACTCATGCATACACAGCGGCGGGGTGGCACGGCAGGGGGTGGCGCAAGGGTAGCCGGCCCAGGCTCCGGGGCTGTGCCGGCCAAATGGAGGCTAGCTAATTATGGCAAATAAACTGTACTGATCTGTACCATTAGCCAGTCAGTAATGAAGCCGAGCGGAGGCCGCTGTGACACTGATGAATAGGCCCGGCTGTGAGTGCAGCACTCCCAGGCCTTTAGTTCAGCTCCGACAACACAGACTCCTGAGCAAAGTGAGTGCATTAAAACCAGAGGCAAAACAAGCCTTTGGAGGACGAGATAAATCGAGACAAACGGACGGCGACAGAGTCGAACGTGGAAAGAAAGGAGAGGCAGAGGGCACGACGGAAGGAAAGACAGAAAGTAGTTCAAAGGGGAATGCAGAGACAAAGTGGGCGCGTAGGGCGAAAGAGAGCAAGAGCGACAGAGGAGATGCTTAAAGTGCTGTAATATGGGTCAGGGGCAGAGAGGTCCCACTCTCTTCTTCGCTCACTCTCCAGAGCTCATGTAATGTTTGGCACTCCATTAATAGCTTACTAAAGCCACCACTTAGGAAAATTCAAATAACATCGAAACAAAATGCCTCGGACGGAGACACAAACGTACAATCAGAGCCCCGAGGCCCAGAGCACTTTAAGATTAATAGACGGCCTAAAAGAGAAAAAGGACTATACGATTGCACAACACAAACAGACACACTTGTCCACACACACACACACGCACATGGCGTTTTGAAGCAAATCCAAGGAATAGAATCGGCTAAAAATGCAGTGCACATCAAAAGCGTCTGACAATTCACAACAACCAGGATGAATGTGAAAAGGCAGTTTCATCACCGCCCGCTACTGTGTTGAAATGAAGGCAAGCCATTAAGGAGTCAGTAGATTACATCCGCAGTCAAAAAGCCTGGGAAAGCCAGTCTTGCTTATCGCATGAGCATCTGGGCTCTAATGATGTTAAAGCTTATACACTAATATTATCTGCGCTTGAGGCTTTTACACTCATCCGACATTACACTGTTGGCTTTTTCACAGGCCCTATGGGGGGGGGGGGATAGCATAAAGCCATGTTGGTCTAAAATAGGACTAAAAGTATTTACACAGTGCATTCTTTGTCATTGATAAAACGTGGCCTCTATTCTTGAGCGAGCATGTGCAAGATCTAGTTAGCTGGTAACTCAGGTCACTTTGGACAAACAGTACAAAAACCAACAACTTCAATCGCTACGTCCATCTCTCGTCTCCCTTGGTATTTGGCAATAGGCTGGCGAGCAAAGCAGTCTGATCTCAGGCACAGCCTCTGAGGCGCAGAGACCTGGGTGGATACTGCGTGTGATGTTTGTTCAGACCTATCTATGTAGTAAATATGTGAAATACCCACCTGCAATCGGCAATTTGCAGACAAATTCTGATGTTGCCGGTAAAAATATTATGTACTCGCAATTGTGCGAATTAAAAAAATCCTAGGTGTCTTGATCGACGATTGTGAGCGGCCAAGTGGCCACCGGAGACCAACATCTGCGGCCCGCTGTGCAGTTTGTTAGTGTTGACGAAGACTAAAAGCGAGACTAAACGTGGTTTACAATATAAAAACTAGTTTCTCCCGAGGGAGTCGTCAGCTGGGACGCACCAGGTCTGAAACGCACCAGGTCTGAAACGGGGCTTCGAGGAATCGAAATATGGTATTAAATGGGACTAAAATGTCATCTGTTTTCGTCGCCTAAAACTCGACGGAAATAGTCATGGATAATTCTGACTAAAATAAAACTAAAATAGTCGACTGAATCTTGACTTGGACTTAAAAGAGTATGAGCGTGACCAAAACGAATAAAAACTCAAATGACAGCTCGACACAAAGACTAGACTAACACTCAAATTAAAACCGGCGACCTCGCAAACACGCACACACACACACACCCACCTAAGAATCGTCACAGTTGCCAGTGACGCCCACAGGCGGCTGTTCCAATCACAGGAGAACAGATAAGGAGGGGCTGCTCGGAGCCGCTGCAGCACCACGACTGTCACAGCTGATGTGCCAGTGGGGCCCCGCCGCCCCCCGGGGGCGGGGGGGGGGGGGGGGGGGGGGGGGGGGGGTTTAAGCGAGAGAGCGCGCAGGGGTCGCACGCTATTCTCGAGCCCCCTCCCTCATTAGCATACATTTCTAAACAAAGAAACGGAGCCAACGAGGGCCTCGGCGCTAGGCTAAGGGGCTGTCTCGCCGCTGCACCGAGTCAGGGCTGAGCAGAGCATCTAAATGAGGTGAGAGCGCCGGAGGAGACCTCTCCGTGATAATTCATCCATCTCCTGGGCTCCTGACAGCCGAGCTGCTGCGCTGGGAGACAATGAGAGGGGAGCCTGGGGTGTCTGCACCAGGCCCTGCATCAGCACGAAAAAGAGAAAAAAACGCAAAAAAAAAAAAAATTGGGAAGTCTGAGCTTCAGGTCTCGTGGCACCGCACGATGTGAGCCAGACAACACTCGGAAAAACAGCGCTTTTCTTGCGGGAGTAATAAAGATGAGAAGAGGCAGAGGCGTTAAAAGTAGCGGGTATATGCATCACTGGAAAGAAACGTAAAAAGAACTTCTAAAACGTCAAAACACTTGGCAGAATGACCCCTAAGTAACCTTCTCTCTCTCGTCACTCCTCCACGCACACACACACACTTCCCATTTCCCCTTCTTCTCCCTCCACCCTAATTCTTCGCTGCTCTCCACGCACACCTTTAATCTTTTTTCTCCCTACGTCTTTCACTCTTCCTCTCAATCGCTCCCTGCCGCCGTCGGACGAGCGCGCGGCGATTAATATTTAAATACGGTTTCCATTTAGGACCGTGGCGTGGCCATTATCATCCGGCAAGTATCGGATTATCATCGTCCATGCAGTCATTACTTTCCTCATCACACGCCGCCTTTGTACCGGGAGACGTGAGAGAGGTGGGCAGACGAAGGGCGGTGAAGGGGGGGGTACAGATGAAAAAAGACAGAGGAAGTGGGGGGGAGGACGGAGAAAGGGGGCAAGAGAGAGGAGGAAAGAAAAGTTAGAGGTGATGTGTTGCATACAACGGGGAGAGGGGGGGGTGGCAGAAACAATAATAGCCTTGTCTTCTCAATATACAGTGATAAATTCCCTTTCTTGTTCCGGGAGTCAATGCCCCGGCTGGGGCCAGGCCTGATGACAAACCACCTCCACGCTGCACTGCAGCTCCAGCTATTTATGACCGGCCGACTTATACGAGTCGGCCGCCGAGCCAGCTGGGCCTAAATTCATCTTCGGTCGGCGTTGTCACCCCTGGGACCCGGTGGGGGCAAAAAAAAAAAAACAGGGCCACTCTGTCACTTCTAGTATCTCCTTCCTCTGCTCAGTCCTCTGCTCTGCACTACTTCATCATCTCGTCACTTTCCCTCCTCACAAATGTTACTGTGAAACTTTTTAGCAGTGGGAATGGATTCATCCAATCACAGGACTACAGCATAGATCTCTCCCATTGCTTCGGTCAAATTATAATGCCCAAAATCCTCATTCCGCGACAATCCACTTATTGGTACCGGGGAGGGAGCTGCCTACTCAGCGTCTCCGTAATGAACAGTCCAATTACAGCAATATTCAGCAATTACTGCCTTGTTTGATGATGCAAATTCAATACCGCTGCAACGGTGGAAAGGGTGAAACAAAGGGAGCCGTATTTTGTTTTCCGCTGTTCAGCTTAGTTAAGAGAATTCCATAAAATTGGAGCAAAAAAAAATGCCTGACAACTCTATTGCAATTCTTCTCCTAAATCAGCCGGCGCCCACCCACCGTTAACTCACTTATCCCGCCAGGAAAATCCCCACGGCCTGCCGACCCTGAATCAGTCATGAAGGACAAAGAGCTCCAATGAGCAAAGCGCAGGGCTCAGCCGAGCAATTAATTCATGCAAGCTGCTGGAATTGTTTGCATTTTTGTTTCTCCTCGTCTGCTTACCCCTTTACCTATTCCTGCTCTGCGTAAATTATTCATGGGTGTTCCGCTCCCTATCCTCTAGCCACAGCGGCGCATGCTCACGCTGCAAATATGAAGCAAGCAACACAATCCATTGATTGACATCATTGACAAAGGTTAGGAAATGAAAAGGGAAGGTGAGGAAAACCGGCGTTGCGGTGAGACACGTAAATACGGGAGGGAGAGGGAGTCTGGCTCATCCTTGCCGAAAAAAAACAGAAACACAACAACAAAGGGGGACAAAGGCTGCAGGTGTGGCATATAAGCAAAAAACACTTGTTGAGTGTGTTTTAGTGTGAGCCAACTGGCTAAAACTGCAACTGTGTGTGTCACCGACCATAACGCAGGAAATGGACTGCTTTTAAAGAGACACACACTGATTGGTTCCCTCATCTATATGCATCTCACACACTTCGGTATCATCATCTGAATTCTCATCAAAATTAGAAAAAAATGAACAGAAATTTCAACTTGATATAATAATATTGATATATTATAACATGAGCTTTAAAATGAATATTTTTAGCAAATGTCACTATGGTCAGTGAAAGGATGGACTTGGATGCTTCGCAGCAGAATCTGCCCGAGAACAAAACAAGCAATAAACAAGTTATTTCCACGAATAAAACATTTCTCTGTGACTGTCTCCATGAATTTCGCATTCTGGTTGACTACTGGCTTGCACTGTCCAGGCCAGCTGTCACATCCCATCATAAGTGCCTAAAACAACTGGTTACCAAGCAATGCAAAGCAACTGCCAATCAGGGTTCAAGTTTGTGACGCTCACATCTGTTTAGTCCTGTAAATAAATACTGTTAAAAGCTCACGTAAACACTGTACTTTCAAATGTCACTCCGTTTGTGAGACACAGTAAGTCGCCTTGTAATTTCTTTCCCAAAGCCCTTTTCCCCTAAGGGGAAAAAAAATAAAACTAGCATTATATCATGGTGTGTGAGTAATTGGGAAAACAATCTGACAGCTTTGCCTCCATTTCTGAGGAATTGCCAAGGGAACAAAGTGTAGTTTCTTGATTTGCATCAAAGAGGAAAGAATGAATGTTTAATTATTATGCATTATATAGACAGCGCTTTCATGTATTGTCATTGTCACAGATAGCCATTTCTGTGATGATTCTGTATTTCCCCAATCGCAGAATGTCCTTCATGCTCCAGTTTGTTTTTCTCTTTCATTTCCCCATCACATACTACACGGCCACATTTGATAATCCAATACACCAATGCAATCAGAATCATTAATTATAGGTCTCTATTGACTGAACTTTTAAATTGAACAAATAAAGGATGAGATTCCATTACCTCCTCACCTGAAGTGTCTTCTTTTATTACCTTACTTCAAATGAAGAGGGGGAAACTGAGGAACGGAGAGGAGCTGCCACAGCTTACTCATCTGTGACTGATCCAATATGCTGCGATCTACAGCTGAACTCTCCTCGCCGACGGATTGTTTGTGGACAAAACACTTTGCAAGCAAACGGTCCCTATCTCATTTCTAACCAAAGGGGGAAATTCGAGGGAAAGACGACAGCTAAAGTTGTGCAGAGATACGAAGCATCCCCCGCTCGCTCGCTCCACCACAGACGGTGGACCGTTGCTGTGGTCTCCCGGGGCAACCGGTCACACACCCAGTACTAGGGTTTAATGTGGAGAACCATCGCCCTGGGCAACCTCATTGACCTGAGTATGAGCTGGAGGCAGAGAGGCATATTTCAGTCTGTTACCCTTAGCAACACTCACCACACTCTCCTGTGGTTTGTGTAAACTCTTATTGTGGAGTCAAAACAAGCCCTCCCCTGGGTTGTGTGTTGGTATTAAGCTGACAGAATGCCTCCATCCAATTTCTTTTGATTTCTCTTTCTCTCAATTTTTTAGACACACCTGTCTTCAATGCCTTCAACTCAGATGTGCTCTCTTTCTTCGTGTTATCGTGTTAAAAAAGTAATTAGAGCTTGTCAGTACGTCAAAATATTGACCTTTGCGTCTAAAAACATTATTTATAATTTAAGATTAATAAGTAATAAGGGTATAGGAGTAAAAGGCTCCTTTCTTATGAATTACAACAATTTTCTCCCCTGACTAAAATAGTGGGAAGGATATAGCCTCATAATATTAATATCCTTCCAGAACTTTTGTTGTGTAAAATCTCATATCTCTTGCTTAGATAATCAATGCGACTGTGGGGATAATATTGCAAGGAAAATCAATCATTCCTAATCAGACAGTAAAATCAAAAACAAAGTCAAAATACGGATTCAAAGACAACTTTGACCCATGTCTAATTACAGCTTCTCCTTATCAGTGATTTTGAGTAATAGGGCAACTGATTTGGTAAAAAGAGGACCTAATCGTTCACTGATCTAACAGTCTTTAATCGGCATTACACAGTCGTTAAGCTACTATCCAATTAAGAAATCAGCCAATTACAAGAAGACACCTGAAAAGTGATCAACATGTGAGAAAGGGGCAGGAGCATGAGAGAAACATGTCCTATTGCATATTGCTCTCTCCAGAAATTCTGCAAAGACAGATTACATTCAATTGGCATGACAGAAAGCATGGCATCGTGGGAAGAAGCAGGGTACGCACACATGAAGCTTGTTCTGCAGGTGAACAGTGAAAGGAACAGGGTGAGGGGAATGTAGGTGGATAGGAATAACAAAAACAATACAAAGGAAACACAACAGCCGTATGCGCGCTGCCACGTAAGTCCACATTTTTATTTATAATTCTTCCAAACTGAAGAAAGAGGGCGTGGGTGGGTTGATGCAACCCAAAAGACAGTGATAAATGCTCCGAGACAGAGGAGGCAGGAGAAGGTCGAAGGAGCGAGACAGGAGGAGAGCAGGGAGAACAGTGACTAAAGTAATGAGATGAGAAAGAAGTGACCTTAATCAGCCACTTGCCCAAATGTACACGCGCATGCACATGCACATACAAGCGACACACGTGTGCACGTAGACGCGCACCGAAATACCAACAAACCTAGCGTGTGTGTGTGTGAGCATTCTCCGTTTCATTACAAGCACATTTCCCCCGCCTAATATCCAGACAGGAACTGGCGATAAGGACCCTGCTCAGTGCACAACATCTCATTTGAGCAGAGGAAATTGGAAAGAGGAGGAGAAAGGCAGAGAGTGTGGAGAGGCGAGAAGGAGAGCAGATGAGAGGTAAAAAGGACTAAATGAAGGCGAGAGCACAGCGGAGGCGACTGAATGTTTGCCAGAGCCGAGATAAGCCCAGTCCACCAAAACAAAGATAGAAGGTGTGAGAAAAAAGAATGGGAAAAGGGAAGACGGCAGACGGAGGGGTAGAAGCAAAAGGGATGGATTGCAAAAAAAAAAAAAGGACAACTCAGTTTTTTTTCTGCTTTTTAGAAAATATATATTTTTCAGCAGCCGAGTAAAAAAATGTGATGTGTGAAGGACTGTGGCTAAAGGAAAGAGGATTAGATGGTAAAGGCAATGACGCAGGGCGGGAAGAAAGAGGACAGAAGAGATAGAAAGGAATGACTGCGACCAATCAACTCCGGGAAAAACCTTACGGCTCAACCCAGGCTCAGAGGGGAACAAAAACAAGCAGCCGTGACGCACACAGAGCGGCGCACAGTGCCGCCTGCTAAGGACAACGGGGCCGGCGGCATTCACACTTAGGCCCGTTTGTGGGCACCAAAAGGCAACATAGGGGATGGAGGTGACAATGTTACTCATAACACGTAATCAAATCTCTCCGGGCAGCGTCAGGGGGACGTGAGTAACACAAAAAAGCCAGCCAGGAGCTGAGCAGTGTGAGCGAGATGGGGGGGGGGTCAAATCTCACTGCATCTCTAGCCACAAGGAACGCGGCCCCAGTCGCATTCATCCGTGCAAACGGGGGCAAAGAACCGAGGAGGATGGGCGAACACACTCGCACACGCTGGCGGGCCGCGGCTCTGGGCATGCAAACAATATCAAAGCAATACAGCCGTAAAACAGGCGCACAAACGCACACACCCGACGAGGAGGTGGGTTGAATATCGGAGTGAAATTGAAATACCGTCATTTCCGGGACTATAAGCCGCTACTTTGTTCCCCACGCGCTGAACCTTGCGGATTAAACAACGACGCGGCTAATATAAGGACTTTTTGGGGGGGAAAATTCGGTTCCGTCACATTAGACCAGTGAAATTGCCGAACGGGTTAAGGTGGAGCAATGAAACTGTTTACATAAAATCTAGCGCGCTCCCACTGAATCATTCTGATCAGTCGTTTAGCCACGCACACACCCTCATCGTGGCAAAGACACGGAGAAATGCATACGATCAAGTTGAAGGCGACCAGCTGTGATTCCGGGGGGGGGGGGGCAACAACGTTTTTTGAGGCCACTCGACATCGGTGTAAATCGCGCGTTTAAGGTGGCGCTCCGTGTCGAATTGCTTCATCCGAGGCTGAGCAACTCCGACACCGAATGAGATGAATTCAGTGCGCAGGAGGGGGAAGATAGCGACCAATGACTTTCGTTAAAGCCTGAGTACATTTCATTTGTTTCAATGTGGACACCTGCGGCTTATAGACATGGGCGGCTGATACATGTTCAAAATATTTTTTTTTTTTTAAATTCAGTGGCTTATATTTAGGTGCGCTTAATACTCGGGAATTTACGGTAAATGCGCTCGGTGTAAATAGGAACCTGGTACTTTTTTCTATAATGTTACAAAGTTTGCACGACTGGAATATGAGCCCGATCTCCCGTCGCCTCCATTTCACTGTAACCAAACGAAATGTGCGGCTCATTTTGTTATAAAATCGCGTTCCGTGGACCCGATGAGTCAAATGTCGCGTGCAAACAAACGTGCCATCACACACACACACGTACGCACAGTCCATCTGTGTGCTCATTTATAACCTGAGCCCAAGGGTAGGACGTAATTGCTTAGTCTAAAATCAGAACGTTAGGGGGGAAAAGTGATTTCACTCCGTATTTTTTTTCTGGCCATGCACAATTGAACCTCTGGTGAGGCTCCCGCCCACTTACCTTCAATTCGTTCAGCGTATAAAAAGATGTATATAAATGGGGCGAAGGAGGAGGACACGTCTTACGGAGATGCCCTCAGACAATCAGGGAGGGGAGCGGCGCTATTATCATCCCAAGGGCTCTGCGGCATAATTACAGACTGAAGCGGCCAATTACGTTGAAGCCCTGATTGCCCATGATTCATCGATTCCCCTCTGTGTTTTTTCAGCCAGCTGAAGGGAAGACACAACTGGCCAGGTGTTCTTGGCTCGCTGAAACAGTTGTTTATGGAGACGAAGGAAACATAGCGGTAACATCCCCGATGAAATCAATTGTCGCGTTCAGAAAGAGAGGCCGACAATAAGTCGACCTCAACGTGGTCACCGGACCACACGAAACAACAAAAAAGAGTTGCCACAACATACCAGACGAGTCGGTCTGAAGGGGAAGAAAATAGTCCCAGACAATAGTTACGCACACCCACTAAAGCCCATTTTGATGCTATTTAAAATGGAGCCAAGCTGCAGATGGCGCGCAGGGCACGGCTGGCCGGCAGGCAAACGCGCGGTCCCAGGGAAGCATGTTTCTATTCACAAACAAACAAAAAGGGGTTTTAGAGAGGGCCCATGGAGGTTAGGTCTAATCCTGCTCCAGCTCTCACGACGCCACTCAAACCTATTGTTGGCTCGTGAAAGGCAGGGGCAATCTCCATAAAGTGATGTGCAAATCTACACGGGTGAGTGTTTGGGCGTTTGTGTCTGTGTGCGCTTAGGCGCCAAACAAGAGCTTGTTATACAGGTTCATGCTGAGGTGGTATTTCATTATTTTCACAGTGTTCACACGCAACATGCTGGTTTGCCGCTTGTTTTAGCAGCGCTCCAGTTGTCCAAAAAGGTTTCGAGGATTACGAACCTTATTATTCATAACTTGTTCGGCTTAAATCAGCTATGTATGGATTTAAACATGGCGTGTGCATTATGGATTATGCTTTTCCCACTTTTCAATTACAAAAACAAACAATTGAGCTTAAATCCCTTTTTAAACTTTCATTATGACTCTGAGGGTATAATTTCCTCTGCACCGTTCAACGATTAGGACTAATGTGAATTCAAATACAACGCAAACAAGCCCGTAACGATCTAAGCACCAAAGGAGCTGCAGCACACAAAAAAAACATTTTTCATCCGACTTAAAAAAAACAGTAAGAAAACACCCGGTGTGCTTTTTTGTAAGAATCTGAAAACAAAGAGGTGTGGACAAAGCACATGTAACACCAGTCTGTGAACCTGACATTAAGTTGGTGAATCAGTGGTTGAGAGAAGAGAAGACAATATCAAAACCCCTCAGGCCTCAAGTCCGGACTTAGCACCCATCACAGCAGTCCTCATCGTCGCCGGCGTTTCACGGTGTGCGTGGTTGGTGTTTAGTCTCCACGTCCGTGTGCACCGTGCCGCAGCATCTGGGGCATCTCCAGTTCCCGCATTCGAGCCGGACCACTGCACCACTGCTTCTCTTTCAAGATTACAGGCGGCCACTAAGTCCTGATCCCTTTTGGAGTTCATGCCACCCTGAGTCAGGGGTTAAGTCATTGGCTCGGCATGGACTGCTACACAGAGAGGTGTAGGATGACACTGAATGGCAAACTGCGTACGTAAACGTGAATGTTGCTACGAATCTTTGCGTCTCAGCATTTTTTAAGGTAAATACACTCATGGGTGCATATGCTTGAAAAAAAGAGATGGAAAAAATGTCCGAGAGATCTACTTTTAAACATCACGCACTGACTCTGCATCAGTCGAATTGGGCGAGTTTGCCCCTGGTGGGCAGAATCTCATTAAACGCCTGGCTCCCATCTGAATTGCTGTTCTTGGGAGTTCAAAGTGATAGCATTGCACACCACCTCCGCAGAAAAGTGAGAAAGGAAAAACAAAAAAAAAGTGCCACATGCAGAAACGAGTCCCCGTCGGTTCCTGGACGGAATTAATGGAACCCAGTATGACACGGGAACAGTTGCAGTAGCTGCTCAAGATGCTGGGGGGGGGACATCAGCCGAATCACACTGTGGTATTCTTCTCATCATCTACATGAAAGACAGACACTGCTCTTCGACAAAAATCCGTCCTCCTGCGTCTGCCACAATCACGAGTGGTGTACGATTGAAATCTTGGGAAGTGATTCACCAGTGCACCATATACAGGAAGCGTTACATGCAGAAGAATTGGGGCATCCGCAATTGTCTAAGTGTACATGTAGAGTAAACTGTATGAAATCCTAAAAGAAAATGCCAACCTGGTATGCATTTGATGATTTTATGAGGGACTTAAGTGAATCCAGACCACCTCTTGGGGTGCCGTACCGTGCTATAAGTAAAAAGTCAGGTACGAAATATTAATATCCAGTCATTCCCAGCCTCTGCGTTTGTGGCCTTTATTCCTGCTCCACCATAACCTATGTCAGGCTCCATATTAAACATCGGCTGGTTAATCCGTCACCATGGATACAGCCTCCCATGTGCGATGAGTCTGTGTGCTGGCAAACGCCTATTGGAACAGTCCTAATAGCAGATGTATTGACTGGCCAGTGTTTGACTTCCGTGCAGCCCATTTATCAAACAGCGGATTCCCAAAAAACGAGAGCAACTACAGACTCGTGTCCCCATGAAGATAATTCATTTAAAAATGATTTATGATAGAGCTCTTGGGCTTGCAGGTTTTAACAGCTTTTCTTTAGGATGACTTTTCCACTTATGCATTTCTCAAAGCCCACGCCAATGTTAGGACCTTATATCGTATCACCGTTGAGCTAAAAATGTCAAATATTTCACGTCTCACTTGCTCATACCACTACCCATGCTCCTCAGTCCCATCACCCGAGTTTCCTTCTCCTGGCCATGATGTGTTTCGGTGCCATCCGATGTAGGGGGTTGGCGGCGAGAGGCCACAGAGGGCGAGCCCAGCGGGGAAATCAGAGCTCTCTTTCTTTGTGTGATTCAATATCACGCTTGTGTACCCACGAATGGACGCTGAGACATTCAAGTTCAGAGCCAAGGAAAGAGCCAGGGTCTCGTTGGGGAGGGCTCTCGTGCAGAGTCCGTGCGCTCATGGGAAGGAAAACAAAAACACGGGACATTTTAAAGTAGAGTCAGAGAGCAAAGAAATATGATCTTGGGGAGAATTGCAGACAGCAGAAATAGCCAGGCTGACTTTTAGAAATAGTTAAATGTCAGTAAGAACGGAAACAAGTCCCTAACGTCTGCCAGGAGGAAAAATGAACAGGACTGCCTACGCCGTTGACACTAGCAGAACAATCTTTTTACTTCCAGGGAGTTGAAGACAGTCTGAAGACTCGGAGAAGTGCAAATAAAGGACCTGCAAATGTCACCTGAAGAAATAACAGTTTTGAAACCTTCAGTTTACTATACAATCAGAGCGGCCTTCTGCCCAACACATCTAACCTCTCTACTCGCGCTCTCCAACAGTCCACACAGCACCTCTGTGCTCCGACTGCTCTCGGCTTGGCTGGCGGGAAGGAAAAGGGGAATTGTGAATAACAAAATTGGATTATGAGTTTAAGAATTCACTGAGCCCCCCAGTGTGTGTCAGAGGCTCCACGAAACATTGGGACGGGAAATTATAGTATTCTGGAGACGTGAAATTGAACCACCAAACTGACACACTGGTTAAATCCAATACGTCTGCACTTTATAGTGTGGTAAAGAAAGATACACGATGGACAAATAACTGCTCCGTAGGGGTTGAAGAAAATAAGTCACTGATCGAACCGCAGTTGGGTTTTGCCAAGTATTTATGTGTTATTCATAGGGAATTTATATGTATATTAATACAGGTGTGTGGGGTGTTCATGCTCATGCAGTGCTACCTGTGCTTCTACTTTTCTGTTTAGTTTAAGAGTCAAGCGGCTCAGTGAATCTAGCTACATGCTGTCAAAAAAAACTTGCTTGTGATATTCAGAATCAGAATCAGAATTGACCATAATGCTAAGTAATAGTAACATTACAAGGAAATCTTTTTGGTGCATTGGTGCCATAAACATGAAATAAAAAGTAAACAGTAAACATTAAAAAATAAAAAGTAAACATTAAACATTAAATAAAGTAAACATTAAACATTAAATACAACATATAAGTAATAAGTATAACTGATGATTGTGGGATGTTGAGCGAAGACAGAACGAAGAAAGTGACGGCTGGATGAATCTATAAGAAGTAAACATTAACTTTAACATTATCCAACAGTAAATAAGTGTATAACAAATGGTTGGCATTTTTATATATATATATATATATATATATATATATATATATGTCCGGTACGGACAGTGTTGTGCCGCTGTCCATCAACTCCTTTAAACGATGCACTACGGTCCTGCTGTACGGCGCACGACTCTATCCTATATATATATATATATATATATATATAGTGTGAGTTTAAGTGTGAGTTTGCCATGACTGGGTGTATTGTTTTGTATGTGAGCGGCCTGCTCCATTGGTTAATTGGTTGTAAGAAGCAGTAGCAAACAATAATTAGAGGATTCTTTTTTTTTCTATTTTGCCTTTCGTTTCGTGGTTGTCGTTGTTTGAGCTTTTTGCGTGCACCAGAGTGGCCAGGCAAAGGAAGTGTGTAGACAGGCATGAAAAAGATTACAACAACACACATGCACATGAAGCAGTCTAATTACGTGATTTAATGAGTGGTGCCACAAACACATCCTGACATCTTCACTCCCATCTTCACTCCCAGATGGCCGTAAGAGAAACGTTAGCTCCTGCCTGATTGCATCTGCACAGCACCGCACGCTACGCATGCCTGTCTGGCCCTGGAGCCCCCCCCCCCCCCCCCCCCCCCCCCCCCCCCTCCCCCCACACCCCGATCAGCGTCACACTGAGTGAGTGAATCAGAGACATTTATAGAGGAAACGCTGCGGTGAATGTTGGGAGAGATTAAAGGAATGGAAAGATTTTCTATTTTATTTTTTTTAATCAGAAGTGCCACAGGGTTGGGGGAAAGAGAGGGGAAGATATCAAGTGCGATTCAAGTAGGCAACTGGACTGGTTGAAGATTTCTTGTAGACAATTCACCTCTCATCCGAGAGGCTTCTTCAGTTCTAACTAGCTGCTGGAAAAGTTCAGGTATTTATCCTCTGCAAAAAAAGAATAGCTAATCAGAGGATGAGTACCTAATAATTGAATTGAATTGAATTGAAAGCCCTTTATTGTCCCGCAAGGGGAAATTCGGGCGTTACAGTAGCAATACAGTCAAAGTAGGAAGAATTACAAAGGTAGTAGGAAGAATTACAAAGGACTTTCAATTCAATTTCTTTCAATTCAATTCAATTCAATTCAATCCAGAAGGAATCCATCACAGAAGAGAGGATGTCAAATGAGATCCCTATTGCGATGTAAGCACACCTTTCTATTTTGCTAACAATTGGACTTTTACTTGCGTCAGCAAGGAGGAAGCACTCCTTGGCACCTTGTGGTTTGCTTCACCAGGACAATAGAAGTTTCATCGAGGGGGGGGGAAAAAAGGATAAGTGAACATTCTCCAGAGTCTGGGACAGCTTGTCATACAACTTAAGTTTGGATCCAACTTGTTGCCTATTCTCTAGAGGGGAAATATTACATTGAGACTAAGAACCCACTCTCGCTGCCAAGACTTTATGTTGTCAACGGGGCGAGACAGGCAGAGATTACTCCAGCTTCCCAGAGCTGAGAGAGTGGCAAGTTAAATAGGCTTTATCTCCGATTGTTAATCAGTCACAGGCGGATCTCGGTCTAAGTCTTAATCAGCTGTAAAACACTTTGAGTGGAAAAGAGACTCTTTGAGACGTTCCCTGCTTAGGTTTACTCAGGGGCTCGATCACTAATGCTTTTTACTCTACTTCCTCCTCTTCCTCATCCTCCTCCTCACTCTCCCGGGAACGGACAGTGTTGTGCCGCTGTCCATCAACTCCTTTAAACGATGCACTACGGTACTGCTGTACGGCGCACGACTCTATTCTCCACAGGCTGGTCTGAAAGTGTTTTTTTTTTTTTTATGGGGGTTTTGTTTGGAAAAGGGGGGCATTGACTACCTGAGGTAACGGAGGGTGAGGCCGGCTGATGGAAACCTCCACCGGCTCCTGCAGAGCAATGAACCGCAAAAAGTGTTTTTTCTTTGTGGGTAAAGTTTGCAATTTTACAAGATGGTGTAAGTGAATGTTTCACACTGCACTTCTGTATTCAAGATTGGCCTTAAAGCTCCCGGACTGTCAGAAATCTTTCCTGAAAGAAAGCAGCAGGGGGTATCTGCCTTTCTGCTGTTCGTTCTCTAGTCATGCTTGAAAAGAATAAAATCAGTTAAAGGCGTAATCCTCTCTCCTCCTCTAAGTATACCGGTACTTGGGATTTTTTGTATGTTCGGGGTTTTGGTCGCGTAAATCTTGATGCTTGTCGTTTTACAAAACCTGTTCGCCTCGAGCCGCTTGAACACACTTGTCCAAATGCCTGCAGGTTGGAGTGACGGCCAATGGAGACTGAAAGGGGTGAATGTGAGCAAATTTGTATATATTTTTTTTTTGGTCCTGCAATAAGCTGGCTCCCTTTGTGCACCCTCAACGAAGAAGCGGTATAGATAATACAGTAGATGAATGGATTTTCGTGCAGTTTTTATTCCTTGAGGATGACCTCTGGAATTTCTTTTTCGCCAATGGGAGGGGAGAGAGGTTGCGCTAAGTGCCTGCAGACTTGGTGGGCCTTTCGCGATGCGCCGTCAAGGAAAAACCACTGTGTTTTTTGGGGTATTTTTTTCAGCTTGACTTTAAAAGTTGTGCCCACATCATCCATCTTCTGGGCCAAGTTGGGATGCTACTGTCAGAGTACAGTCCTTTGTGTGTGTGTCGTTCCACGGGCAACTGTGAGCCCACGGCGCATCCGAGTCAGTCCACAGGGATGTGGTGTCAAAGTCAGCTGACTCACATGTAGCCGTGGGAGTCAACCTGCTGACTGGAAAATGTTGCAGTGGAAAGGGGATATAGTCTTTAGGCACTTTCACTGTTATTTGTATTACTTGAACACAGAGAAAGGCTTGCACATACACCTACACATTCACACACATACTCCACACTCCCCCTATGGAAACGCACACAGAGCTCTGTGATCTGTGTGGCGCCCCCCTCTGATTTCAGAAAACTGTATCTTACACATCTTTTTCCTGAGTGTTCAGCAGGTTTCAGGTTTTTGTCGACACGGATATAAAATGCTCCGGTTTATGGCGGAGAAACACTTACATTCTTAGTGAAAAGCAAAAAACAAAGTCCCACTTTGATGAAGCGTAGCAGACTGCAGGGTGCGCAATACCCACCTGCAATTTGCAATTTGCAGACAAATTCTGATATAGCAGGTAAAAAATATTTTGAACATGCAATTTTGTATCCAATGTGAATGCATCCAGACTCATCTCTCTAAAGCTCAAATATGAGGCACACGCAAGCACGAACAAACAAATGTGCATGGGTGCACACCAGTGCGTGTGCCACAGGTGCGGACTACCACAATCCCGGAACGAAAAAGAGATAGGTGGCAAAATAGGAGTCCCTTGTTGCATATAAATGAGCAGAGAGAGGTAGAAGGAGGGGAACAAACCGAACGGAGGGCGTGTGTGTGGCAAATAGATATGGGAACATTAAATAAAAGTGTCCACAAGTCATGAACACACGCAATGGTATACACAAAGAAGTTACTGTTGCCTCTGCTGCACTTGTCACACAAAAAACAAAAAAAGGCGATGTGGTTATGTATGTGTGCCGTGTACTTCTTATGTGACAGTATCAAGTCATCAGCAAAACATAGATATCACATATGAACAAACATAGAGTATAGGGTATACCCAGAGCATCCCTGTCACAGGGCCAACACACAGAGACCGACAACCACTCACACTCACATTGACACATATGGTTCATTCGCATGGTTCTATAAAAAATATTATCGAGCTACTACAGGTGGAAAAATCTATATCCAGGAGAGGTGGATTGAGAAAAAAAAGGGACTTTTCTGTATGCATGGGTTGTAGCGCGTGTGGGCATCAGGTGGGATCACATCCAAGCTTAGGACAAAGCAGCTTGCAGCAGAGCACAGGTGCTGCCTTCTGTAGACACACAACCACACCCCCAACCACACACACACACACACACACACACACACACACTTCTCACTGTAGCACACTGAGAGGTGGCGGTGAGGGGGGGAGAGAGACAAAGAGAGCTCTATGCCTTGGCACAATGAAATGATGAAAGCACACCATTGGCAAAAAGGCAGAACCACACTCCAACTCTAAAACAGCGGAGCAGAAAAAATACAGCAGGTAAGAAGCCAGGTGATTAAACATTAAAATAATAACGTGTCAACTGGTCTAATTGAGAAAACACTGCAAAAAAAAGAAAAAAAAACGACCAGGACTGGAGCCAATCAGCTCGTCCTGGGCTTGTGGACCGGACATTTGCAAGGAGGAGAGAAGAAGCCATGGTGAATATGCTGACAGAAAGAATTCATTTAAGGATTACCAGGGGAAGGAGCAATGTAGCTTGCTGCTGCGGCCAGACTGTGGTATTTTGAACGGTGTTATATGGAACTGCAGACGAGAGACCAGCAAGGGGCGATGGTAGTGCTGGTATGGGGAAAACAGACTGACAGGGCCATAGAAACAGTGAAAAACCTAATTGATGCGAAATGGAATGAAAATCTTTTTTTTTTTTCAGAAATTTTGGTTCAATAAAAGGTGGACTATCTTTGGGACGAATGTTCATTCAACAGATGTTGGGGGGGGGGGGGGGGGGGGGGGGGGGGGGGGGGATAAATTGGCGATCTGAGAAGAAGAAACATCGGATATCTGTGCGACAGCTGCAAGCCCAAATCTGTCCGTCACACATGATGAGCTCGGAAAGACTGAAGTCGGAAAAAAAAGCTAATTGACTGTGAGAGTAATGAGAGCGTGTGCGAAACCCATTTGTCGAACGATAAAACATTTTCTCAAACTACTTTGCCTTATACCAAGGGACCAGAGCAGGTTGCCTTCATTCTTTCCCTTTGAACACACAGTAACCTTTGAGTCCTGGCTTTAGCAAGAACATGTAAATCAGATTTAAAGGAATCAAGACAGGAGGCAAGACCCACAAATGACATTTGTACGTGCAAATCTCCCTCAAGGTAACGACTAGATTTGTGAAAATATCAGATGATTCATGATTAACCTGTCAAATAGCTTTGAATTTCCAACATTCATGTACAGCACATGGACTTCAACAGGCCTGCATTTGAAACAATGGAATCTTTACCTGCCTGGGGGTCTCATGCATAGGTTGTGACGTATAGAAATAATGAATGAAAACAAGTCTTGGAGAAGGTCAAACAAGATCTATCTGTATGGTCATTGGTCCCTGACATTTTGTATGGTAGGTTTAAACTCTGTCAAGACATATTGCCACGTTTGTTTTTTTTTTGCTTTTCTATCGATGAAACCCACTTAGAAAACCTTTTTTTAAAAGGACTGAACAAAAGCACTTCATCTTTCACCTGGAACAAATCCATCCCAAGGATTAGGAAAGGATATCCGGAGAGACAGAACGTTTCTGGGAGCTTACCATTGCCATACTTTTTACACTATTATTGGACTTTTAATTCATAAGGAAGGTCACAATGTTACCACGGTAATGGAGCAATAGGCTGAGATGGAGCGGATTTCTGGTAATCTGGGGTCCTCTTACAATGGGAAAAACAGTACAAGCCTTGATGAGATCAACACATTAAAAATATGGTTTCCGTTTAGGTTTTTTGTTTCAATTGAAAAGGCGTTTTCTTATTAAAAAACGATGTCCTGTTAGCACCATCTGTCTTGGACTCTTGGACTGTCTTTTAAGTGTGGTTCAGGAAAAACTTGAGATGTACAAAGGATCTCCAGGTACATGTTTTTTTTTACATCCCAAATCTTTGTTCGCTTCTCCTCCAATACGAGGGTAACCCTTGGCAGCAGGGCCGAATATCCAAACTATACGGCTCAATTCATGGAAATGTCTCCTCTATTTAGGGTTACCTTATGGGGAGCAAGTAACTTAAAACTTTGGCAGTGGCAGTCTGCCATCTTTCTGCCAAAGCTTGAAAATGAAAAAGAATAATAATGCTCTACAAGGATTTTCAGTATATTTTTTTGTGTAGAAGCGTTTCCTCTTCTACTTTGAATGAGCGTTTACACAGAGAAAAGGTTTTTTTCTATGTGTGCACTTCTAATGTCATATTGGTCTGTGTATTCTGCTGAGCTGTGAGGCTGAGAATTGTGATTTATGGTCGTACTACATAAACGCATATTTTGGGAAAAGTTGAAGACTTCAGATTAAATATTAGAATTAACACAAATTTGAATAATATTCAAATCATTCATGGGTCCAGAAATGTTTATGATATAACTTTAATGATAACGTATATCCAACTGCATAGGTTTAATGACTGTATAGGAAAAAAAAGGTGTCTTTCAAACTCAAAAGCAAAACTTTTCCAATCTCTGCATTTTAATGCCTTTATGTTGTCTTTTTATTATGTCCCTTTGTGTGGCAATTTGTATCGTGTGAATTTTACTGTCCTTTTAATATGCATGTAATTTCGCACTTAACTTTTAAAGTCTATTTTTATTTTTTTATTTTATTTTCCCCAGATAAAAGCCAGGAAAAAAGTGCATTGTTGTACAGCGGCAACTGCGTTATCTTTCATGCACAACACCGTAAAATGTAAACTTCAGCATGAGCAACGAGCTCTTTTCCTCCATACAAAACCTTCCACAGCATGCTATGAAGGGGGAAACCATAGCTCCATACTGCCAAGTATGAATGTGAATACATGCTGTACATGTAGACACACATGTACAGTAAAAGTCAAACCCACTTTAAAAGGAAGTAGACTCCAAATCTTTCTTCCATGAATGACAATAGGGGAAAAGAGGCAACGAAAAAACAGCCAACAGCTGATAATGAGTTAGGGGACACTGATATACTCTCCCAGACAACTACATCTTCCACAGGCCAAACCAAAAGATCTAATAAGAAGATTTTGCCATCACAACATCCACATACATGCAAGGAAGGAAGACACGGGGGAAGCTCAAGGCAAACATTCAGTGACAATTTTCTAAGGGAGCTAACACATAAAAACATTGATTTGCTAATCCAGCAAGCCTATCCGGTCTATTGGCCCTAAACTTAAAACCATTAAGTCATATCCAGACCCACTGAGGAAAATAATTCAAAGAGCCTTGGGGGGGAAAAAAAGCCATATGTTCCCGAACATGGAGGATTTCCCCACCGGAAAGGATGTGTCAACTTAAGAAGAGCCCTCACTCGCGTTGTGAACTTAAAGATGTGCGTTCAGATTAGAAGTGCTACTTCCCGACGCTGACCCCTTCATCAGACAAAGTTTTCCGATTTTGCCATGAGTGATATCAGGTTCCCTTTTGGCTTCTGAGTTAAATCTGAAATATTGCCAAACAGGCAATAGGTTTGGGGAATCATTCGGGATACTATTGAAGAAATAGAGACGAGACCAACTTTTACTGGGAAATGACGTACACATGACAAGAGGGACAAATTGCACAAACTTTTTTTTTTTCAAAATTAGGAATGTGATGGAAGATTTTTTTTTCTCCCCTGTCATATACATCCCTACTGCTGTATGACACGCTGATCATTCAACCTGAAACTAAGCAGGGCTTTATACCAATCCCCTTAATCCAGAATAGCCCACATAATATCTGGTATGTGGTTGCTGTGGATGACATGGTGCCTGGCAACCATGTTGTTGGACTGTGTTGTCATTTTCACCAGCAGGGCGGGTAGCGGAGGCATGTCATGACAGACAGATAATAGAGATGAATCTTCTTGCTTTGCTGGAAAAAGCGCAAATCACCATGGCAAATTGACCCGGCTGAAAAGCCTGCATTTGCCCAACATTTAATTTGTGGGTGTAAAAATGGAAATAAAAAAAATAGAGGGTGGGACAGATTGACAGAGTGTCATTTAAGGGAAGATAGAGGGAAAAAATATGAGCAGCCAAGCATGAGGGAAATGGGAGACAAAAGGGTTGAGGAGGAGGTTGGAGAAAGTGTGGTGACATTAAAAACACAATGGCATCTCTGTCATGAAAGCTTCCTATAAGAATGTACTCTCAGATGGCCGCGTGACGATGAGCGAGTAGGAGTGCCAGATCCAAGCTCCTGGACTCATTATATTCGCGTACACTTTGGAGATTGTGAGATACTGCACCACCAGCAGAATGTCACTGGCTGAGATAGAAGCAAAAACAGGGATTTTTCTCTCGGACCTTTAACAATACTCACTCAAAACCAGACCTGACAAAGCGGCAGAAGTTGAGGAAATGGCCAGGGGACACAATCGCTCCAACTATGAATCAGACAGTCAGTCAGTCAGTGAGCTTCATGTGCAGAATGTAAACGTTTTTGAGAGAAGGGGGGAATTCACAGAAATCAAATCTACACGGATGACAGTTGTTGAGTTGCAAACGAGCGAAGCTTTAAAATGCTGCAGTAAAAAGGAGGAAAAGTCCGGATGTAACATTAAAAAAAACGTGCCGGAACACGCGGAGGGTGGCAACAGCACATACTTCTCCGATTCATGGCCGCCGGAGGTGCTGAACTCCTTTGTGGAAAAACCAAAAGGTTCAGATAAGGACAGATGCCTCCAAAACTGTGTAGCAGAGTTCTCGGAGTTTTTTCACACCGAGAGGTAAAATGACACCATGAGATTTGGGCTATCAGACACGATAACCCATCGAGCTGAATCGGAGGAGGTCAGTGTTGATTTTATTTTGCCCGGGAGGGAGGAATTTAAATCAGTGGCCTTGGCTGCAGCCCTCATCGTGTTAGATAGTGGATGCTACCTGATTTACTGTACTTAAAACAAAGGCAGTAGAGGCTGAGATTTCAAAATTGATTTTCTCATTCGCGATTGGATGATCTGGCCCGAGCCCAGCCGAGTAATAGGTAGAGGCTGACTCCGAAAGGTGAGAGAAGTGGCCTGTCCGAGACGTCGAGCAAAAGGAAAAGGAAATCCGAAAAGTAATTTGCTTTTAAACGGTCTAAGGTTGTTTTTTTTTCTTAAAACATCAGCAGTAAACTTGGAACTTGGCAATACTTGCGGGAGTAAACTTTAAGATTTGGAGGCAGCATACCTTCAGTTGAAAAGGGCCTCCAATCATTATTTAAATATTCTTCTGAAGTCTGAACTCTCCTGACAGCAATCCCTTTCTCGGCATCTGTTCTCCACAGCAGTCGCCGCAAATAAGGACAACAATACAGTAGAACAGTAATAAAACAAAATCTTGTCATTAAAAAACACTTTCACTGATCAAAACAGCCATGATTTCCTGGCAACGTTATTAATGTGATTGCGACTCAGTCTGCAAGGATAAACAAATAAAAATGTACGCTACAGTGAATACTTAAGCAGGGTGTTCAGTCACAGTGAATACATAGAACCTAAATGAATTATAATGTGTTCAAATCCCGTGCACACGGACAGGGCTCAAAATCGAGTATGCGACGTCGCTCCGAGAGTAAACAGGAAACGTTCCTCCTCTCTGGAACAGCTTTCCTCAATTGGCTACCATAGAAAAATAGAGACGGGTTTGACGGCCCTCAGAGAGCCTCGCCACGCTCCGCCACAAAGCAGCTCACATGGTAATCAAGCTGGAGAGCACGCCTTTGAGACACAAAACGAAAGAATGACAAAGTGCAACCCTTGTCCTTACTTTGGTTCTTCCACCTCCTCCCACACTCCGAAGCTTCGTGCGGAAAAATTAGACGGCGGCGACGAGACTCGCGATTTCGAAAGACAGCTTGCATGGTAGGTGAGTTGGATCCAGGGGGAGTATGAGATGGGATTGGAAAAAGAAAAGAAGATGTAATGATAAAGGAATAGAGTTCAAGAGGGGAATATACAGCTTTCAGTTCCACTAAGTTTCTCAACTGGATGCTGTCAACAGAGGAGACCCCTGTCACATAGGTAGGTGTTAGTTTATCCCCTCAGATATGTATAAGGCAATGGAATTGGTTTTATCTGAAAGGCAGCCACACTGGTTAGTCCCGGCGGCTAAAGGTGAAGCAAACACATCTCGGGGAAAAGTGTTGTAAAACACACCAGAACAAATATACTACTCCACTTAGCCACCTCTACACTTTTGTGGACGCACATCGGCAAGACAACAACGCTGGAGACTCTTTCACATCAAGGAAAAAACGTGCACACAGCCACGACGTCCAAAACACGGAAGAGTCAAAGCTGGGAAGAGTGGGTGTGACAAATAAGAAAGAAACGTACGAGATAACCTGGCACAACATTCCAAATTGTGCCATTCAATTTTCCCCCAAGTGCTGTAAAACCTCAGTTTAGTTCTTTATGGCCCTAAAGCCCTTTGCATGATATACAGTATATATATATCAGGATTTGACACTTTCTGCAGCAAAGCTAATAATACTGAACCTTATATCACATCATAGTTGGCAAAACATAAGAGTGAGCTGAATATATTTGGGTTTAGGAAATGTTTTTTATGGGAGGACATAAATACGGCACTGGTACCTGTCCAACTATTCGCAATGTGATGAACTTATGTGTTTTTTTTGTTGTTTTTTTTTGCAGTGTTTCATAAGACTAATGCTTAACCGTTGGCTCTGTAAATGGCAGATCAAATAATGTTAACTAATGTGATCGTCGGAGCGACCTCGGAATCCATTTCCATCTCTTTCCACCCCAGAGTCGGACTGGCCCTCGGGCAAACTGGGATGAATCCCAGCAGGGCAACGCCACACCATGCCGTCTCCATGCTTGGAAAAGCCTCTTCTCCTCTTTGGGTTACTCCATCGCTCCCCGGGAGACATTTTTATTCTCTCTCGAACCAGACAATCTCATTTAAAAACTCCACACGGCCTGGTGGCAACAGAGGGGCAGACTACTCCTGCCCTGCCCCCCAGTTACCCTTGATTAGGTACTATTTGTGGGTATATGCCAGGTTTAAACCTTCTTTCACTCGATTTCCTCGTACCATTCCTGCGCATGATCGCAAACACCCAGATTACTGAATTAGACCAAACCTGTACAGATTTAAGACCGATTCATCTGCCTTTACTGGTACACGCGAACGACACCTCAATCCCGGGCCTGTCACTGCCCCAGTTTTTGGCACTCCTCCAGATCTGATCCTGCAAACACGTTACTAATAAGTGAAGCGACGAGTAGTGGGAGTACACACGAGAGGGATTTTGAAAGGAAACAGGTGTGAAAGGGAATACCACACAGACAGCCACACGGGGACAGGGACGTTAAGGTCAGGTTACTTTTCTACACTTTCTATTTCTGTACGACAAAAAACAAGAAGAAACCCTTAAAGCTGATTACAATGACCCGGCATTCCTCCTCCTCCGTGTCCGAGGTGCGTCTGTCCCTCTCCTCTGATCGTCTCGCCGTCCTTTGTTGTGCACCGCTTCGAGGAGAGGTGACCTTTTTCCCCATTTACCACCACTGCAGACGGCTAATTCCGAGCTGCAGGGAGCGCGCGCTCTTTGAGGATTGATTGAAATCTCGCAAGGGCCAGATCACTTACAGTAAGACAACACCGGAGCTAATACCGCCCCGGCGCGGCATAGAAACCCTATGAAAGGAAATCCCCCTGTAGAGGGGGGGGTGTAAAGTGCCGAGCCGACACCGAGCACGGGTAAGCCGAGAAAAAACTCCCACCTGACATCTGTCTATCTGGCTCCGCTTCTTTCTCCTCCCTCGCTCTCTGGCTGTTCCTCATTTCCAAAACATTCCCCACCGACTCACCCGCCTCTCCGAGCCCAGAATCCCCTTCCCCTGTGTCTCGCAGCAGTGTCCCAGGAAATGTGTCCACATTGTGTGATTTTTTTCCTTTATGACTCCTCTTCTGAGGAAATTGGCCTAAATGAAATCTTGATTGCACGGTTAAACGGTATGGCTGCTGCATTTTTAGACCCCCCTGCTGCATAAACTGGCTTGACGTGAATGTCTCTTTTTTTTTTCCACAGCAAAGTTCATATGTTTGCACTCGAACCGGCGTAACCACGTTCCCGAATAAAAACAGATTGCACCGAGGAGAGACACTGCGGGGGGTTGGTTAAGGTTTATAATGAGGCAAAGCCACATCCGCTGCCGATGCATCCCGCTGTACGTCCCACCTGTTGTGTGAGAAGGGTGTCCTTCTTCTGCCCCCTCCCTCCCTCCCTACCTCCCTCCCTCCCTCCCAAATGCTCGGTCCCCATTCGCGGCGAGCATGCCAGCGGGCAGACAGTGCCATCATTCAGCTGCTTCCTCTTCTGCTCGGCTAAACACTGGGGCTAAAGTGCAGACGGCAGCAAGATCGGCGAGGTGCACACTCGCAGACACATACAATAACAACTTTTGCCGAAAAACAAGCTACATCACACGCACATATTTCCCCGTTTTTAACACTAAATCTCTGTTTGACCCACACACACATAAACACACACACACACACACACACACACACACACAGTTCTCCTGCGGCAAAGCTGTGGCAGCAGGCCAGAGCTCTCATCTGCATGGGGCAGAGCTGGTACCTTGATGGTGGCTTGTTAGGCAGGCCAACACACATTTCATTAACCCCAGGGTTAACACACGCTGGATTTGTGTTTATCCAGCACTTTTTGCTCACCTTCCCAGCCTTGCCTCCCTTTGTCCACCGATCCTATATCGGCATCTGCTCACCTTTGATGCAACAGCCCCGGAGTCCTTAATACAACTGTAAACAAAATGATACAACATTCCCCCAAAGGAAGCTCGATTGGGTTGCCGAGTAAGAGATTAAAGATCCTTAATGTCACAAATGCACAAGAATGAGAGAATCGACAAGCATGGCGATGGAAAGTGGGCAAACGGGCATCGACATGAGCATGAGGTATCATTTCCCCCTGTTCATCCTTGTGCTGTCTCTATATCCAGCAGGCAGGTCCACCGGCATCTTTGGCACATTGAGGGTGCCGTGTGAGCTGTTGTGGGGACATTGTTCAACATCACTGTGGAATTACCCCGAGGGAGAGATTTACTGGCTCGGTCAGATAAGCTGTGGGGCAGATTCATGGTTGAGCCTGTGATAGGCCCAATACCATCTCATCAGCAACAAGGTCAAAATGGACTGCCCGCCCCATATGTACGCTTTTATGCCACAGCCTTTTCAATGAATCAAGATGTCAAAGATAGAGTCAGTTGGAAATGAAATTACTATACATTCCCGTTTCTAAATGTGGATATTGTTCTATTGAATCATTTCTCAATGACAGTGAGACAAGTGTTCAGATAGATATTTTAGACCCCGCAGATAGACAAGTTTATGATACGATATCAGACATGTCACTGTTAAAGCCAGCCAGGACAGTACGGCCTCAAAGAATATAAATTGCCACATTAGTTCCGCTACAACTTCATAATTCTCTCTTTTGTAGAACCTCTATCTGATAAATATTTGCTCCTCCACGGTGCTATGAAGGCCCGGCAGTCCTCAATGAAAGCAATTTTAAAAAAGCCCTACCACCCAGCTGGGTTCACATGCGACGGGTTTAACATGCCCAGACCACTTTGCTGATGCATACGCGCAGACCCACCCACCCACGCTGGGCTCAGTGTTCCCATGCAAGCGGCTAAATTCAACTCACACATAATATGCAAAGCGTGACTGTCTCGGAGATTGCGTTTACGGAGCATGTAGGGTGTTTGTTTATGTTCTTTGCCATTTCTCTTGCCTCTTCCAATCACAAATCAAAGGTGCAAGTGGGAACCGAACAGCTGCATTATTCACAAACATGAAAAAGGCAACCGAGGAGATTAATTCTTGCATGAATAAATGATAGCGACGAAAGGTGGCGTGCATGTAGGTTTATGCACTCACACAAACACTAAGGGGGTGCCTGTTACTATTTTTCCGCCCGAGCTGTTCTGGCCGAGGGGAAGCTGACCGACCGTGGGAACCACAGGAGCTAAAATTAGGGAAAGTGACATCGGAGGGCATGGTTGCCATGACGGCGAGGCAGCCTGGGGGTGTTGCTGCTAAGATACAACAAGTCAAATCCTCCGGTTGGATTTGATACTGAACTGCAAGTACTGCATAGTTTCGGTGTGATGGTGATGTTCATATGATGCAAGGATTCTGCATCTGGAAGTTGTGTGTTTTATATTCCCAGCCTTACGTGGGAATATTTATCAAATTCAATCTTCCTCAAGAGCAGTGTAAGCACTAGTCTAGAGAAAATGAACTACGCGACGTCCCACCAGTCCAACAGTGCATGCTCCTCTCCCATCTGTTGTCTCCATAGGCAACCAGGCAGCCACTCTGTCGAGGCCCTGAAGTGATCCCTTCGGATCACTTCAAACAAAAATACGAAATGAAGCGCGTGTACTCTGAGCTATTTTACTAAATACACAGGTAAGATACTGTAAAAGTGTGTTTGTGCGGGGTTGGGTTGGTGTACGCACACCATGTGTGTGTGTTTCCTCATGTAATCACAGTTAATCAATAGAAGCCTGTATTCAGCAGCCAGCCACCTCCTCCTCCTCCTCCTCCTCCTTCTCCTCCTCCTCAGTGGACCTGTTGATGCTTGGAAAACAGGGGGGCTGTTGTACAACTGGGTGGCCGCATAAATGTGGCACTCATCAAATATGCACCACAGCACCGCCTGCCAACACACTTCCTCATTGAAATTCTGATTAAATAGGGCCAGTCAGTCCAGTGTACAATCTGAAAACTATTAAATTATACATTTTTGGCTTTTGGGAACACACCAACAATGACATTTCTAACGCACGCACACACGCACAATTCCTAAATGATTGATGATGATACAAAAAGAAATTAAGAGACATTTAGCAGTTTTGATGAAAATATTTTTCTTGCCAAAATATCAAAGTTTTTAAATTCTCACATTTCAAAATGCTGTTCTTGTGGCCATCATTACTTTAAAAATGACACGTATTATTATTATTACTACGCCGAGATTAAAACTGCTCTTCTCCTGCCTTCATCCCTACAAAATCACAAAAAGGTGATGTGTGTGTGTGTATGACCAAACTGGTAAAAAACAAAGCAAGTTTCCAAGAAATTAAAAATGATAAATTAGCCCTTTATGTGGCACTAAATGCATTCAACAAAACTCTGAACATATACAAAACCGTGTTTGTGTGCCACGGAGGACTACACCAAGTGCAATTACGGAGGCCTGTTCTCCAAGTTTCAGGTCTCAGCTGCCTCATTATGGTAACCCAGTCAGTTAACATAGGAGTACACTCAGGTGAGTAGAAAAAAAAGTTTGAAACACTTTATAAAATCATCCTCCGTGTGCCGTCTCCAACACACTTCTCAAATCATTATTCACAATTAAATAGACTCAGCCTCAATGGGGCACTTTATGCCAAGATGTTTATATTTCTCATAAGTCTGCTGGTCATGTGCCAATAAGACATTAGTGGATGAAGTACTAGTTGTAATCTGTCTGATATGTGGACCTGCTGATGCAGAGGATCGAATTTCCACCAAAATGGGGATAAGCGGGATGGATATTTGACAAATTGCCTTTTCACTTTCAAATAATTGAGGACCCAAGGCCAAAAATTAAATAACATCATTTTTACCTAACCCACGACAGTGCAAGGAGTCAATGACGACTCTTGTGTGAAGAGAATACCACCAGCCTGGTATGAATATTTACGCACTTTATATTCAGTAATGCCTCAATCTCACTTAGAAACCCTTTGTGCGAGAGGGGACATGTTATTCATAAGAGGTTAAGTGAGTTGACCTGCTCAGATGCCTGTTAAATGAAAGACAGTCAATTAGGCACACAGAGCAGCACAGTGCAGCACAGCAGCTTGTCTACTCACCAGACGGCTGCAGCATGACAAATGTCACAAACTACAAGCTGAATCCCGAAAAATGATTAACACAGTAAAATCAAATACAGCACCAACGCACATCCGGCTCAGTGGTGAATGAGAGGGGCCGTCAAGCTCTATCGGCAAGTTACACAAAATTGGCAGCGGCGCAGGGTGCAGCGAAATCCTAAAGGCTGAAAAACGCGTAGTGCAATGATTTTCTGCCAATCTGCTTATACGGGACTGACCTGTTCCACCTTTGGAGTGAGCGGATATCATATCATAACCACCTGTGCAATGCAGAGCAATGCAACAAAATGAAACTGCAACAAATATATATATATATATATATTGTTTTTTGTTTTTTTCCCAAACAATGTAAGCAATGTGATACAAGCAATTTACCACAAGGATACTGCTGGTTTGCCATTTTGCCCAATGCTGACACAAACCCACAACTCACCCGGCTCCGTTTACTACATTTAACAAGCTGGAGTGACAGGCTTCAGCCAAAAGGAATGAATGGCACACACTCTTCAAGGACATGACAATCACTGCTGGGTATCACTTTACACAGACAGCTGCAAGAGATAAAGTACATCATCAACCCGTGTTAAATCTGTAGCAGGTGATGGTACTTCAACATCCACCGACCTTTCATCAGTATTTTTTTCATTTCTGGGGTTATTTTTCCTACATCATACCCCGGAATCATCTTCTGTCGCAACCAGCCAATTATGCTGTGCACAGCAATCGAGCCTTGGTACTAGGAAGCATCTCAGTAGCAGGTGGGTATCTGCCCCCCCTCACCGTTGCTCATCGTCTGTAAGATTTATCCATGTGGCCCGCCTGGCATGCCTGTGACCTCTGAGGCCACCTTCACGAGCAGCCCTGTGCTCGCTAAGGTTGAAGGCGGCGGCCTGGCTTTCGACCTGACCCAAGACCACAGTGCTCTTTACTTAGCCCGGAGAAGGAAGTGATTGTTAATTCATGAGACACGCTGCCGCTCTGTGTTACTTCTTCTGGTGGCGTATATACGTGTCTGGTCCCACCCCCATCACACTACCCCCGGGAGAACTCTCTGTATGTGAAAGGCAACAGGGCAATTGTTTTACGGGCACGTTTGTCATCGCTCTAACTAACAATATCTGTATCACAACTTTATGAGACTGTATTGTTTATACTGGCCTCATTATGAGTTATGGAATCTGACACCTATGATTTTTTTCCCCAATAGGATTTTATTATGTCTACTCTGCTTGAGTTTATGGTAGCCTTATCGTGCTTTATGGCATTATTATCGTCCGTGATGTCACTTTAATATTCCTATAATATTCTGACAGCAGCTCCGTGTACTCTGGCGACTTTATAGTGATGTTACACTAGTTTATGGCGTATTATCTCCTAAGGTATCACTACAGTATTCATAAATAGGGTGTTAAATGTCCTGGTAAATGTCCCAGGGAATGTTCGGCTCAAATAAAAGAGTCCATTAATAACATCCAAAAGTCAAGATACATGGGATGAGCAGATCAGGGGGCTGTGGTTGCCTACCTTTGCCGTAGTTGAAGTGGAGTTTGATGGTCTTGCCCTGGTTGATGTGCAGGTAGGTGAACCACACGGCGGAGGTGAGCAGGACCAGCAGCAGAAGGAGCTTGAACTGCTTCCGGATCTTCTTCATGGGGAAGCGCAGCATCCTGGCTCGGACATCCTCCGGTAGCCGCCCGGTGGTTGGTCAAAACGGGCACGAGCTTTCCCCGGGCGCGGGACCGGCGACTAGGCGCGTGTCATGGCCCCACGTCCACGGGGCAACAGCCACAGCAAACACGACGTCTCCTCAGATCTGAGTGGGACCCCCTCTGCGCCGGTCATTGCTCATGAACACAACCACCCGCCCTCCCTGACTCCCATGGACAGGGTGGCTGGCTAAACACGGCTCCCTGCCGGAGTCTCCGGGCGGCGGGCAGCGAGGGGGGGAGAAAGAAAAAAAAGGCAGCGGCTCAAAAGCGGCTAAGTTCAGTGAAGAGTTTGACCCGGCGAACAAAATAGCAGCCAGGCGATAATCTAGACAAATCCCCTGTAGTTCAACCCTTTGCCACGCTGATTATTGCATGGGGCTGTTTGGGGATCAACCCCGGCCACGCACAGTCAATCAGCCAGGGGAGACTTTTAGTTCCCAGGTGGAGAGGTGATGGGACCTCTCCGCGAAACAGCAGCGCAGGGCACAAAAACACTCAAATCCCCCCCCCCCCCCCCAAACCCCCCCCCCCCCCCCTGCAAAATCGAAGAGGGACGATTTAATTTTCCACCAGGGTGCAAATGAAATTAAAGGGCCTTCGGAGAAATGAGACACGGGCAAGTGTGAAGGTGGCAATCGACCAAATGTCACAGCCCGTGGAGCCCCGTCTATTGTTGAACACGGCTGAGAGCTGAGAGAGGGATGGAGCGCGTTTTTATTTGAGTCCTGGGAGAGCAGGGGCGATCAGCTGTCACACGGGTGGCATTGAAGCCCAGCGATGAGTGAACATTAAACAAATATATCCATAGATTATCCAGAAAAAAAAAATGCGAATACTCCATTGGGGTTTGGCAGAGATACTCAGGTGCCACTTTTCGACGGAGAGATGTCCATGTGCCCCGCTCGGTCCTCGCCTCGCGGCAGGTGCAAGCTACCCAATCCTTCCAAAGTGCCCGCGTAGTCCGAGTCCCCGCGCGCGTGCGAGAGGACTCACACGCGCAGACATCCGGATGATACAGATACACAACTGTGCGACGCACTGCCCCGTGTTGTTATTCTCTCAGGAGCTTTTTACTCCCCCCCCGCCCCCCATTAAAAGGCAGCAATAGCATCGTCCAAACCCGCTCGTCACCGCGCGCAGCCGGAGAACAACAGCTGAGCTCCGGCAAAGGTGTCGCGAGGAGGGCGACGACACGCTGCGAGGCAGCCGGGGCACAACAACATGGTTTTGTTTGGCCACAATGAAACGCGTTGGGGTATCTCCTTTTTCACCGCACCGCTCCGTACGCCCATCAATTCAGCCTCTTAACGCTGCAGAGCAACCTAGCCTGGCTGGACGGGACAGGCCCGGCATCCAATTGCAAGCCCGCAAAGCGCCTAGCGGAGGCGGGACCGCGACTTCCGCTCTCGCCGTCGCTTGGTACCGAGTGTGTTCCGTCGACCAATGAGCGAGCGCACACGGCCTGAGAACTTGTTCAAGCTTTCCCCATCATCCAGGAGCGAGTGGTGCGGTGGGTGCTGGATACTCAGTTGATGCGAGACTCAAGCTGCGCACCGAAAAACAATCCCAATAATTTATCAGTGTTGGGCTCCAGTTAAAAAAATAACGTTTTTCTCCCAGAAACATTCATCCCTCTTACTAGTTTGGACACAAAACCTCCAAAGCCCTTTCTCACAGGACAGCCATAACTTCACCACTGACTTTGGCTGTTGTTTGTTTTACGTAAATTGGATTTTGAAAAAAAAACCTTGGTGTCACCCCTACGCAGTCCACGCATATCCTACTAATTCAACTTGGTACCAGAGGGCAGTCCAAAAGGCCACATTGTTTTTGAAAATCTCCATTTAAGTCTGACATTTGAGAGATGATGGCACGTATAATCTGTATTCTAGACCGCGTGTCGTCAAGTGACTCTGCAGACACAGGTCTTGATAAATAAAAGGGCTCAGACACGGCCCAACAGAGACCTCAATAAACGCGCTTGGCTGCCGCCCTCTGGTCAAAGATAAAAGAGCAATGACGAGATGAAGTGAGACAAGTGATTCGTTGGTCTTTATACTGATTTGTATCATTAAAGCACCGTTGGTTGTGTTTAAATACTATGACACAACACACATGCATTAAAATAGTATAGGCTTTCATGGCCCACGTCACCATCGAAGACATTCGGATTATTTCCACAGCACATAGGAGGTTTACTTTTTTAATATATCCTTCAATTGCTTCTGAAAAAACGCACCCAGCGTGTGGTTTACCCCCAGTTTAATACATGTCCAATCGTCCAGCTGTAGCTGTACGGTAAACTTGTGACGCCAATGTGTATGTCGACAAAGGATCATAGGACTCGAAAACCTGGACGATAAGTATATGACCTCAATTTAGTTTGTCCCAGCTGTGGCTTCTGAACGTGTCAGACCACAAACCATAATCCTCTGTGCACCGTGGATTTATAATGTAATCTTCAGAGCAAACAGTGATCGTAAATGAAATGCTTAGGCATTCATCTGGGCCGTATTGAAATGAGTACTTAGTGAATGACCTCAGCCAAACATGATTTACACAGAAACAAAAACTTCACAGCATTCACCTTGCATGAGCTGTTGCATGAAAGACTGAAGGCATTTCATCACACACACACACACGCACACTCTCACACACACACACACACACACACACACACAGGGTTTGAAAGTCATCCAAAGTGTGCAATCACACAGTTTCATGTGCTGTTTTGTTTGAATTCTCTCTCTTGGCTGCAGGACATTGTCGTGCCTTTTCAGGTCCTGATTATGTTCCTCTTTATGTTTGATCATCTGGCGTGTTTTTGTCAAACTAAAGACAAAAAAAAACAACTCTGTTTTGTGCACAGTCAGTGCACCTGATGTCTGTACCCCCCCCTCCTCTTCGTTCTATTTCATCCGAGGACAGGCATCCAAAGCACACCAAGGGACCTGCAGACTTTTAACTCACATTAAAGGCAGACAGAAAGTTTCATACACGCCACGGCTCCAGTTATTGGTGAGTAGCAGAGGAGAGGGTTTAAATTGGGAAATGTTTATCTTATCGAAAAGCACTTTCGCATTCAGACGCAGGACTTTTTTCAGTTTGAAAATGTATCTCATCCCCTCTCTGTCGCCCCTGTCTTACGTTCCCTGCAGAAACGTTTGGCACCGAGGTGGATCCTACTGCTCTAATCTGGGAAGAGGTGGCGTGTGGAGGAATGATATGGACCGAGAGGACGTGAGGGGCCGATGGGGGTAGAGGAGCTCCTGCCTGCTGGGGTAGCACAGGGACCACGATGCCCACGGGGGGGAGGAGGTGGAATTCTCCACTTTCTGTGACAGTGTGGCTCTGTGGTTATGATACCACCGAGCCGAAGGGGAAGGATATCACTGTGGACTCGTGTATGTATGCAGAGAGCATCGCCGCGGAGCGTGACAGTGTTTGCATTTTGATTGGAAGATGTGATGCTGTCACGGGAAATAGAGGAGAAACCGGTGTGGCGTCCTTCAGTGCAGCATCTCATCTGATTAAAGACAGGCCGCATCCTAAAATGTCACTCCTTTCAAATGTCCAGCCTCGTCTTGTCTCTGTCTGTCCTACCCTGCCTGTGTCTCTGTCCCGCAGTCTTCATCTCCACCAGCCGCTTGCAGACGTCTGACCCTCTCTCTCCCTGTGCAACACGGCAACCTGCAGGCTTTCAGGAGAAGTCGGGCCCCAAAATATCACAGGGATTAAGGGGTTTTGCCTCCTTCATCCCACCGGCTCAGTTATGGCTGCCCCCGGGGGCCTGAGCGCCCTCTCGCCCAAACAGGTGCAGAGGGGGATTTCTTTCTGTTCCGCCTCGCCTTATTGAATTTCCTTCGGGGAAAATAACCTTCTTCCGTGTTTACGGATGACTAAGGAGGGAAACGGGAGATGGGGAGAGGTAAAGGGGAGGCAGAAGAGCCGAATCGAGATGAAGAAAGATAAATTGAGTGGAGCACGGACGCGGGGAGAGGAGATGATACTGTAGCAATTGGAAAGAAATAGGGGAAATTGGATGGGATATCCAGACGTGTTCGCTTGGTAACTGCGGTTTACTTTCCTCGACAACAAGTGCATCCAAACAGACGGGGTACAATACCAAGAACTGCCACATATATTTTTTTTTAGGTTCTAGTTCTAGTCCATATGTTGAAAGTTGATTTTAATCATTTTTCCCATTCTGCTCTTGCTCACACCCCAATTTTCTGCAGCTGTTTATTCCAAATGCTGTCAGACAGATTAGAGAAGCAGATGCCTCCAGACATGAGAAGTTCACATGGAGTGTTTGACATCCCATAGTTGCAGCTGCTGCTAAACTGAACTACGTCGAAACAAAGTAAAGAGTGGCAACCGCGCTCGCACTCGACCTTTGTCTTGCCGATCTCCCGTTTGAAGTGATCATTCCACAAAGATCTTGTCGGTGGTGTTGCAGTAAATTACACGGTTGAAATGATTTCCAATGTGAACAGACGAAGTGTCTAGACACAGCAACGGTAACACTAGCCCCGCTGTCCGTGTTACAGAAAGAGCATAATTCCATTTTCTTCGTCAATTTCTTTTTTTTTTTAAGCATTCGCTCTGGGGATGCTGTCACAAAGAAGTGAGCAACGTCAGAAAGAAATCACATGAACGATTGATGTCGACAATATTTTTGGCTGCCTTCTCAAGGCAATGATTGCATTCATCACAAAGCCACCGGAAGCCATCAAACAAATAAGACTCACGTCCCGTCTGTAGCGTTATCGTCTGTCTGTCAGGGCCGCATATCCATGCTTGGCCTCGTTCTCACCAGCAATCACGCTGAATACAGTGTAATAACTCATTCATCGTTTTGTGCCGCACACATAAATGAGCTCGGAGAGAAAATCTGGGTCATTTCTCCATCATTAGTATGCCAGCCAGGTGTTGCATGAAGAAGATTAAAGGGAAGTACCAGCAACGGAGCTCTCGGTGTCTCGCTCTTGTCATTTCTCTATATCCATCTAGCCGTCTCTGTCTGATTTCAACCACACAATCGCACACGAGGGCTCTCGCTGTCACCTCGGACACCACGTCCGTGGTAAGTATTCTAGACGATCAAAGATATTGCGCATTACCTGGCTCTGACATCCGTTTGCTGCGATCCCATTTCGCAGGCAATATTTCCTACATTTCAACTCTGACCTTATGTGAGAGGACCAGCTCAGCGAATCAACAGGTACCGCAGGTGTTCACCGAGGAGAATCGCCGCAGCGACTGCTCCTCTCCGGGGACATTGTTTTTTAAGGCGGCACAGGTATGGCGTTGAATTAACTCAATGTCCAAATATGAGCAGGAGGCGTTTCAATTGGTTCGAAAGAGCTGGAGAAGCTCCTGATGAACCGAGGCGCAGTATCAGTTGATACTGTGACAGCTGGATGTGAATGTTAATCTAAATCTCCCCCCCCCTCCCCCCCCCCCCCCCGGATAACAGCAACCTGGACAAGCTCACACCAGATTGTATCAGGATGGGGACAGACAGGGCCACACACCGACAGAGAATGATGATGAAAAATGCATGAAGCATTGTTTAATGCATGCGGCCGCTGATGTGCATTTTTGATGATGAGACGTCTGAGGCGAACGCAGAAAAGATGTGTCCCAGAGTCAGGGCCTGCTGCGACGCCTCAATCGCCCCACGTCCGTCGCAGAATGTTAAACTTAAAAAAAATGGTCAACTGGTATGGGGCACAGGGGACCGTCAAACATCCGACCTCTGGGAAATATCAGGAAGATGCATTCATCCAGCCCAGTGGAGGCCCGGCAAAGTCCCCGAACATATCACAGCCTTATTTGTCCAGAGACGGGACCCAGCAGGTGTTTAAGCCGAAGGCCACAGCATCAGCTCATCCACCAAAACGGAGCCAAGAAAGCAGGGGAGACCCAGCTGCTAAGATCACGCCGAGAGGGGAGCAGGGTGTGGATTAAAGGAACGTCATAAGAGGGGAGATATTTGGGCAGGAAGCGGTGGAGGCGGAAACCCGGGGTGCAGACCAAACCTGCGAGAAGGAAAAGGCTTCGCTGCACCACGTGAGTTTGGTCGGCTGTGTGTCTTTATATATTTCTTCCTTTCTTTTATTTTTCTGAAATAACAGAGCCAATGGAGGGGTAAAACAAGCCCTTTGGCAATTTGCCGCGCTGCATACCGCGAAGCTGAGAAAGGCAAAGCAAGGATGCGGAGAGGGACACAGGGAGAGCAAGGTGGTGCTCTAGTGTTCCACTCGCGGAGAGACGGTAACGTGTTCGGCACGGTGCGTCGCTTTAAGTGACTTTGCTGCTCATCTAATCGCTGGTTGAACCATTAAAGATCATCAATCAAACCAAATTAGTCCCCCAAACCCAGCACGTATAGCGTAATTACTCGCGTATCTTACGCCTGCATGTTAAAACCAGGCTGTCACTCCTAGCTTGTATATATAGATATAGATGGGATCACACTGAGCTTTAAAATGAAAGGTTTTTCCACTGTGAGAATTAGATGAAGCGATGGCAGTGAGGGACACTTTTAATTAGATCAAGCTTGACACTTGCTCATACGTGGCACTGCGAGGTCTTAATGTGTTCTTCAGCCACCGGCAATAGGTTTTCATTAGGCGCACACGCACAACCATTCACAGCTTGCGCCGCGTGCACGGCAGAAGAAGAAGAAGAAAAAAAAAGGAGAAGTGGAATAGACATGAGAGAGCAAATCCAAATGAAAAGTAAGAGAGCAAGAGCAGAGTTCATCAGTGGCGTGAGCACAATGCGTCATCTCACACTACAGGTGTGTGGATTACCTTTATAATTGGATCTTTGTATGGGCCGCCCGTGGAAGGCAAAGGACTATTGTAGTCACAGCAGAAAGGGAGATGATTGAGCGAGGAGAGAGCAGGGGATGGGAAGCTGGGTTTCAATCATTTCGCGATGAAAACGCTCACCTAATTACGACCGAGACTGAGGGAGGCCGCGTGGCCATCCCGCGCACGCGCTCGTACTCATGCGCGCACACAAACACAGCTCTGAACATCCTCGTTGGCGGTCTGAGTACACAATTGTCATATTATCAGTACCAGTGTGCCAATTTAAAGAGCGATGCTTTGGATTGTCCTCCGTCCCGCCAGTGCTTTTTAATACTGGAGGCACAATATCCGGACAAAAAGTTGCACAACCCCGTGCCGGCTAGAATCGGGGGTCTAATGAGCCGTGTATTCGCAAGATTATCATGTCACATCTCTATTTGCGTCTTCCAAAATCCGGCCACAGATTGGCACCCCCACGGCAGCGGAGCTCCTCCAGGCCACGGGGGGGGGGGGTGTCAAATAGATCCGATGGAACAGCAGACGAGGCAGATGTCCTCCTCCACCTTCCTCTCCTCCACAAGCTCCTCCAAGGGTCCCAGGGCTCGCCAAGCACCACGGAAGGTTTGGATTAATGAACACGGTCATATAATGGCCACAACTCCCGCCCCCGTCCTCCACGGTTTGAAAAGCGTTCTCATGGCACTGAAGATTATCATTCGAGTGAGCAGAAAGCCATAGAAGTGATGAAAGTAAACTGCCCCCCCCCCCCCTTGCGTAAAACTGTTTTTCTGCTCCAAGCTCAGAGAACATTGGGGAATAAATGAGATCAGACTCCTATTTTGAGCCCTTTGCCGAACCAGCAATGCTAAATGACTAAACCATTCTGTACTACAGTACTATAAAAAAACATTGGAAGTCTTGATGATGTCATCCCATTTTCATGTAAGGCCGATGCTGTGTAACGTGCCTTTCCCTATGTGGCTGTGCATGTCCCCCAGAGCACTCTGGGCTTCAGCGCAGGACCTCGGCTGCGGCGGAGTCCTTCAGCCAGGTAGAGAAATCCCTCCAGATCCCCCAGGGAGAGAGCCTGTCCCAGATTTCGAGGAGAAGCTGCGCCTCGCCACTGCCCAAGAGGGTGAGGTGAACCGCTCCTTCCCTCTCACACAGCCTTGCATTTCAATTCCCTTTTGCATGCCCGTGACATCTCTCTCCACATCGCATCATAAACATAAACAAGCGGGAGCCCCTTGAGACCAAAAGAGAACTCCATGCGAGCCAATTTTAGAACGCTGCCCACAGTTTGCCTGGAAACTCCAGATGGCACGAGTCAAACTCCACTGAGGGAAGAGAAAAGTTTTGTGGCGACGTGGACGTTTTGGGGGCCATTTATCTCTCGGCACTGTGCAGACACACTGAGCACGACGGCTCATCGAGTTTGTGCGACGCTCGTGACCTCCGGAGATGAAAATGTGTTGAATACACGTCTTGTCCACCCCGGCTCTACCTGTGAATTATAGATTAAGAGGCCGGTAACAGAAAGCCTGTCACAACTTGCAGAACACTGCAGAGTAGCCACAGAATTGGCATTCACGGGCTGATACTAACTTCACTGTTCTTGGAGAGAGAGAGAGAGAGAGAGAGAGAGAGAGAGAGAGAGTGGTATTCAGCCAACAGATCTCAAGCAGTTGATGTACAGCCATCTGATTTGTCTCTACGTCATCCACAGGTGACGATGCCACGTTCAAGGCCAAAGTGACGGGGAATCCCCCAGCCCTCTGTCGGCTGGGAACGAGCCAGCGGGTGGCCGCTGTCTGGCGGTGCTGAGTCCTTCTGTGACAGCATCAGCAATCAGCACACACTCAAGGTTTGACACCAGAAGGATATCGTTCGCAGTGTTCGTGACTTATTAAATGATCTCACCGGTAGTTTTAGCATTTGGAAACCAAATCAAAGAAAGCATCAGTTCTGGTAGCGAAATTGGGTATGTGTAATGCATGAATGATATAATTGCATGATGGCAAATTGGCAAACAAAGATTTGAAGGAATTTGAGTCAAGTGTGTATTTGTAATATATCAGTCTCATGACTGAAATGAATACAGCTTTGCTGTATTGCTTGTATTTTTAGTTCTTCCAATAACTAATGGACCTGAATCTGTAAAATATGTGCAAAGGTTAAGGAGTATGATTCTGTACTTAGGACTGGGTCCTGACAGACCTCTGGTACATGTTTAATCTGAGTGGGGCAGGCAAATCAAAACATCACGTGAACAGAGCAGAGGAGATAGTGGGATCAGGAAGCCACGTCCAGCAGACACACATGCACTGTAACACACAGTCCATTGGATCATTTAAGACTTCCCTAATGGATTTGGGGGTACTGGTGTCTTACTTTACTGAGAATCGATCAAATATTTGCGCAGACCAACATTGGTGTGTGATTAGAGCACCGGCCAACATCTCTTGGACTGAAGCCACTTGCATTTTGATACTTCCTTCAAAAAGGGAGACGTGACCACAACAGAGTCTTGCAGAGTGCGCGCATCTCAGCGCTGTCTGTGGACTCCGACAGCACACCGTGCATCACGAGGAAAAGTAGATGGAAAGAAAAAAAAACGAAAAAAAAACTCTCTGATCCTTTTATCTATAACCACTCCGGAGTGGATTTAACGCTTTCTCAGTACCAGCCGGGAAGCTTAAGTGAAGCTTAAATAGCTATTATAAAGCAATTAACTTGGGGGTGCTGACATATGCATCTCCCCTTGCCATCTGTTTCTCTGGCGAGGGATGAGTGATAAGTCACAGATCTCAGTGTTCACGGGTGTATTACCAGCGTGACACTGCCCCCTTGTGCCTACAAGAAGTACTGCACGGGGAGATAAAATGGCCAGACAAGGCAATGATGTGTTGTAAAAGTATCACAGTGTGCAGCCAGCATGCCATTTTATTTGATTTTATGTCACCTTGGATGTATTTCCTTCACTTCACTTCAGATCAAAAACTTGGTCCTGGAGAATGCTGACGTCTACAAGTGCACTGCTTCTTACACTCATGGAGTAGCCACTTAGTCCGTGTGCCTCACTGTGACAGCAAGTGAGTCAATTTATGTATTGTTATAATATGTAAACCTTTTCCAACCCTGGTGGTTATTCAGACGTTTTTTCCGCTTAATTCACGTGCTGCCTTCACCCAGTGCTCTAGATGAAAGTTTCTCTGTCTTTGTTTTTTTTTTATAGATCCGGCGTTGGACTTTAAAAAGATGCTGCAGAAATGGTAGGAACACAGATCTGTTATCTAATACCAAACCGTGACACTTCCAAAACCTGTCAAGGTGTGACAGAGCTCTCTCTGATCAACCTTCATTCAACCTATGCATCCCGAAATATCTACAGGACTACATTTATAGAGCTCCATGCACCGGTGTTTCCAGGGAGGCAGGCGGAAGATGCTTTTGGAGATGTCATAGCAAATATGTCTATATACTGTCAAACGCACGCGTTTGACAAGAGGAACTACGAGAGGATCTGTGCTGAGCACGGCTTCACCGACTTCAGAGGCATTCTTAAGAAGCTGAAGGAGATGAGGAAGAAAGTGGAGGTGGAGGTGGGCCTGGCACACATAGACCCACATTAGGCAGATCAATTGCCTTTGGACACTTGTAAAATGGAAAACAATGGAAAAACAAAAACGAAAGATATGTCACCTAGCAACACTCGAGTCAGCAAACGTGAAGATGGGAAAATGCTTTTTCATGTTGTCATTTCATGTGGTTTGCTGACATGTAAATAAATGTTGAATCATTTGATATTTCACCAGATGGTACGTGTGCTGAAGACCCTGGAGGACATCGCCGCCCAGGCTGACACCGAGGTCGTCTTTCGACACCACCTTGGAGCTGAAGGATCCAAACATCAGGATGCATTGGTTTCCGGTAAACTCTACCTGTCTGTCACCGATGTGTGAGCACGTGAGAGTTTTCATTAATGCTGCATTCTTTTCTGGAGGTCAGGGACTAGACTTGATTCTCCACTAATGGGAAGGTTGGCGGTTTCGACCGCCACACTTCAGCTTCTTGCAAAAGGACACTCGCAAAACATGATGAGCCCCAAATGATAGCTGTTTGAATATATGATGAACGTAAGAATGGCTGTGCGAATGGCTGGATGGGAACTGTACTGTAAAGCACTCAAGAGTGCAGTCCATTTATTACTTCCCTCATCTAGCTGTTTATTAATTCCCATTCAGGGCACGGAGCTGCTGCGGATGCAGTACTCTCATGGGAAATACGAAGGGGAAACAAATGGGAACCAAGCACAACACCGCTTTGCATTTCGACCGCGAGCCCCGGCAACGCGGGCACCTATACTCTGCCGGTCGGAGACAAGAGACCGTCAGCTCGACTCAGTGTCGTAGGCCAGTGCACAATGGGGCTCAGGTCCTTCTCACTGCCCGTAGCTTCGAGAGATATTGTCATCAACCGCAACATTTACAGACTCACTGTCAATTGTGTTGTTTTTATACACACTCCTGGTTTGCATCTCTCGCCACCTGTGCCATGAGGGGTCCCGGATTATAGGCCGGAATACATTTTATGAGCACAATAACCTTCTTAACTGTATGGCTGGTTTATTGTTTTCTTTTGCACTAACTTCTGTATGTCATCCCTCATTTCTTCCGCAGGACGCAAATTGATCTTTGTCCTCTCATATATATGTCTCCAATTCCCCGAATTTGGCATGACATCCTTTTCAGAGTGGCTTAGTACACGTTGCTTACATCGTATGATCACACATCCATTTCCTCCCATCTTTCTTTTAGATGAACCTCTCAAATTTCTGTCCGACTTCAAGGCAAAGAAAGTGACAGAGCGACAGACCGCCGTGTCTGAAGTATGTCTCTCCAAGAAGACAGATGCACCTCTCGCCTGGAAGGTTGGGGTCGTTTATCAACGCATCAACGACATGTTTCGTCGATGAGCGGATCAATAGAATCACGACAGCGTACATATGAACAGGACATTGCATATTCCAAAAGTTAAATGGAAGAAAAAGGAGGGTTATGGTCAGACCACTACTGGAGACTACAGCCTCACCATCGCGAGACCTCCCTGCCACTGTGCCACTTTTCATTGAACATACGGACAAGCGTTTATTATAATTCAAAAAACAAAAATGTGCTTTTTTTTGTTTTCTTTATTGTATTTGTTTTTTCATTTCCCAGAACGCCGGTGCTCTTCCTGTTTTAGTGGAGGGAGCCTTTTTAATGAAACAAACCTCCCCCTTCACACTGGGTAGAGATGAGAAGTTACTGCCTCCCTTTGAGATTAGAGGCTTAGTTCCTTCACGGCTCTACTAAACAACATCATCTTTCCTCTATCTTCCAAATGAAGACATAGGGGAAGCACAATGGATCCTCCCTGCTCCTGCTGAGTTGAAAGTTTAAAAAAAAAAAAACCTCCTCACAACAAACTCCTTCATTATGGCTGCGTTTAACAAGATGCTTACTTGCCCCCGGTTACAAGCTGGGGCGTGCAAACATCTATGCAAGGCCATGTGGCTGTCCTCTGGGGATGCAGGAACAAAGACATCATCACTGAGGTTGTGTTAATTACAGTTACTAATGAGAATTAGAAATGAGAATTTTCCCTCTTCTTTAAATATGATTCCATAACATACAGTAGGACACAGCATATGTGGGGGGACAGAATATGGAGAAGAAACCCGACACTGTAACTGGGAAAGCAATTAGAGGTTTGCTCATGCTTCCACTCTATAATTATGTTTCCATATTTTTTGGATTATATTAAGCACGTGATTTGAGCACACTTGTAGTCGGACCGCATGCAAATAATCATCAAAGGACTCCCTCCCTTTTATCCTGGCTCTTCCTCCAGGGATTCCCGTCCAGTTCACCGCCCGCTTGAAGAATGTGCGTGGACAGGGGTCAGGCCCACCTGGAGTGCGAGATGAGCTCCAAGGACGCGCGCACATCCACCGGCTGAAGGACGGGAGCGACATCACGTGGCGCCGGCGCTACATCCTCATGCGCGAGGGGAAAGGGGGCAGAGGTCACCGGGGAGGACTGTGAGCCGAGCGACGAGGGAGAGTACTCCGTCGTCTGCACCCAGGACAGTGACCCGCAACAATACGTCACGTGTGCCAATCTGACCGTGGATGGTAATGACACCTGTCCGTCTCCAAATTCACGACATTGGCACGCGACCAGAACGTTTTGCCTCCCTGAAGAATGGATTGTCCGATGCTCAGTTTCCTACAGGAATCCCCTGCCGAGCTGTGTGGTGTTTTGGAGGAAGAGAAGGTGGATGGAGTGGGGCTGAAGGACGGAGAGGATGTAGCCGTCAGAGGGGATAAAAGTGCTGAAGTGCCCTCAAATCCGCCTGTCATTTCTATGCCATGACTATGAACCCTTGCGCACGGTTTCTTCGAGTTAATATAAACAAGCTGAACGTCCAAAAAAAAAAAAGGGTCACCTGGATTTGTTTTTGTTGACACAATCGAACCCAGTTGTTGTTTTGACAGATCTTCTCACTCGAAATGTCTCCCAGGTGTGTGCGAGAAGACAGCGGTGCAATCATGCTCCGTCTGAAGAGTGACTGTGGCACTGCTGTGGCCAACTTGCATCTGAATGTGATTGGTGCCTCACGACAGGTAACGGGGGTAAGCAGGTGACCAGCACAGAGGTGGTGCGCGCTGGAGAGCCTGTAGGAGCTCATTTTAAAATTCTATTTATCAATGCAATTATTGTGATGATCAACCGCCCCTCAGAACATCTGGAGGCACGTGTGAAAGAAAGTTATGAGTCCAGAGGTGAGACTTCAGAGTCACTCGCCTTCCGTTCCTCGTTTCTTGCATTGACCAGTTGCACATTATCCAGAGCCTCCGGGCACAGTGTCCCAGCCCCAAGTGTCCAACGTAACAAACAACACCGCGACAGCGAGTCGGACACCTCGCGACGGAGGAGCCCCGGTTCTGGGATACGTTCTGGAGAGGAGGAAGGAAGGCAGCAATACGGGGTTGCACCTCAACAAGGAGCTGCTCCCAAGTGCACAAAACTCTATCGGGGACAGCGACCCCTTGGACTTTGAAGGAACCTTTCATCATCCCTAAGGAAGAAGGTGAGTGGGCGGACAATTTATCTACACAATATCACATTTGTCAGGCATGACACCGGAGTACTTTACCTTCACATAAACGCAAGTCTGTTTCTATCTGTGTGTGTTTTTCTAAGAATGCATCAGCAGCCTTCGGATGAAAAAACACGCCCCCCCTTCTTTTCCTGCTGCCACTCAAAGACCATGCCGTACGCAGAGCACAGGACTGCACTATGAGCTGTGCCTATCGTGGCACGCCGACTCCACTGGTATGAGGGACGCGTCTCTGCCTCAATCATTCAAACTTTCTCTGTGAGCTTCTTTCGCCCTTTGATATCATCCCGCCTCTGCCACAAAAGCAATTAACCATGCTGCGGGTTCCCCCCCCGTGCAGGCCTGTCGGTACAAAGGGGATTCAAAGATTTTCTGACTTCTCTCGGTTCTGGCACAGCACGGCCAACGAAGTGCGCACCCTGGTCCTCCCCACCTGTGGAGCCAAAGATGGCGGTGAATACACACTAGTGCTGGAAAACCTTCTGGGAATTGCCAAGTGCTCCTGCACGCTGGTCATCTTTGGTAGGTGTTTAGGAGACAATGGGTGGGAGGGGAAATCATTGATGAAACAAAGGAAGGGTATTCTTTTCTAGCTGGTGAAACTTCACTTTTTTCTCTCTGCATGTCACCGTAACCTCCAGATAAGGACGACAAGGGTCTGCTGGGGAGTCTGACCAACCGGGCCAACAAAGAGAAGCTTATTTTGTAAGACATCTGCTCGAGGGAGGCAGTCTGATTGGTTACCGATCTTAACCAACATGTTCTTTTGCCATTAACAGCAATTGGTTGTCTTGTTTTAGCAATTCATTGCGTGACCACTAGAGGTCAGACGTGTTCCCTTTCTTGAGTAGGCATTCTGCTCCAGAAACAGAATAATGTTTGGCTATTTGGGAATTATTTCTCGGCCCAGCAGTGAGATTGTCCTTTCTCACTGAGTCACAGCATTTCTCTCTATAGACAAATTTGAATTTAGTCTTTGCTTCCCAACTGTTTCACGGGACTTGCTGTACAGGTTCCACATGCCTTGTCAATCACGTGGGATGGAACAGATCCACACTGTTACCCTCTTTTCCCTTCCCCTGTTTTTCTGGTCTTTACACTATGGATGATTAAAAAGGAATCATCTGTTAAATAATTGACTGCAAACGTTTGGAAGTCTGAACCATTCATCCAGGTTGGTTAAAAAATGAAATGAAATGAAATGTTATTTTATCTTTGAACTTGGAACATTTCAACTTCACTGAGGTTCCTCATTTCAATTCCAAAGTTGCAAAAAACTAATAGACCAGATGCTTTCAGTGTACCACAGCAGACATCTGAAAGCATCTGCAAAGGCTTCACTCTGACAGCCAAAGAGAGGTGACAACACCTCAGTAGCCTTACGTCACTATATTAGCGCCCACAAACTCCATTTCTTTGGAGCCACCGAGGGACTGGCAGAGTCACATTGCTTGGTTCAAAGGAACTAAGTGCCAACCAGCACTAGACCAACGTCACTGGTACCTTCCACCTCTACACTGCACAATAAGTCGGAAGCAGTTTGCAGTGAAAGCCTGAATAGTCAATCTCGGTATTTGTTAGAAACTAAAGACTGCTACAGCAAAAGGGAACTGAATACTGTGGGGGATGTCTGTGGAGGTTCTCAGTCATGCAGGTCATGGTAATATCAAGTGCGATTCAAGTAGGCAACTGGACTGGTTGAAGATTTCTTGAAGACGTTTCACCTCTCATCCGAGAGGCTTCTTCAGTTCTAACTAGCTGCTGGGAAAGTTCAGGTATTTATCCTCTGCGAAATGAATAGCTAATCAGAGGATGAGTACCTCATTAGAGGACCATTGTGTCAAACTTGCAGGTTGTTGGCCATCTGGCCCAGATTCGGGTTGAAGACTGGGTTTCACCCTGGCTGCGATGTGAAATATGTGTCTATGCGTGTCAAAGAATAAAAAAAGGGAGATCCAAAGCAGAAGTGAGAAAAAAAAGGAAGTGACGTGTCGGAATGACACCCCACAGGGTTAAAGGCTGTTCAGGGTACATTTTCCAACTCTGCCAGACCATAGAGCACAGCAGTCACTAGAACAGAGCTCACTGTTGTCCTCCGGCCCTTTGTGCCCCAATGGCACTTTAGTTGCCGAGGGCCAACAGCTTCTGTAGAGGCACAAAACACCAAACCGTTATAAATGTCAGCTGACTACCAGCTATGTGGCACCAATAGATTCTGTGTGACAACCGAAAAAAACAGGCCAAAGGGACATTATGCTGAAGTTGCATTGGAAGTGCATTTATTTCCCCAATATATATTCACATTCATAGCAGTTTCACTACAGCAAAGAAACTATTTGATCTCTACAATCATGAATGAAAGAAATCACAAAGTGAAAATCGAGGACATGGTAAAGTATTTCGGTAAGATAAAAAAAAAATGTTCATGAAATTTAAATCAAATGATGCATTGTAATAGGCCTTCAAAGGAAAAAAAAATCTAAAAGTATTTGTAGAAAACAAACAAGCTTTTCGTTTAGTGGCAGGTGCCCCCCCCCCCCCCCATCACACACACACACACTCATTTTGGGCTTCGTAACGTAACACTTACACAGCAATTAATGCCTTTAAAAGACTCTTCCTTTATGCGTCACTTTCTTGTGCTTAAACCATCAACATAAAAAAACTGCCTTTAAACAGCTCTTCACGGTTTATCTCCTCATTAAAGGGAATAGAGGAAAGACGGCATTTACCTAAAACAATACACAACAGGACAATCCGGTTATTTTCAACACTAGCTGCAAGGTTTCAGGAGAGTCTGACTGGCCTAACTCGAGGTTCAGAGAGGTGCAGCACACAGTAGATTCTGAGAAATGTTACATAGAGAAGATTACATACTTCTCATAAGCTCGTACTGATGTTGGACGACGGCCTGTGGTACAGACACACACACACACACACACACACACACCTGAGTGTCTTGTGTGAACTTTTCCATCACTGTGGGTCATTTTCAGCCTACACGTCAGGTGAGAAAAGATGTACAAACTTTACAGCTTTACATTTGAGTAGTGTGCTCTTTAATTAACAGCATAAGAGCACAACAACTAAAAGAAAGAGATACAACTTGAAGTCAAAGTGCCAATGTATTCCGAGGACTAAGTGAAACCACAGGCCCCCTCTGACACCCCAGCTACTGATTCCAGCTCATCACTTACAGAGCAGGCCGCCGCTCTTCCAGGTCCCCTTTGTCTGCATGCACAAAGCCCAGAACAACAGGGCAGATGACAGGCGGAGGTAAAGTGATGCTCCTGCTGGCCTGCCATCTGCGGGGGGGGGGGGGGGGGGGGGGGGGGGGGACAGGATGGCAGCTAAACGGCCAGATGGGAAGGGAGTCTTCCCCTTTGTGTCATATTTCCCCTCCTCATCCAATTCCAGCTACAGTATCGCTCAACAATGACCTCCTTCCGGAGTGGGAGGCCAAAAACCCTCCCGCAGCAACAAGGGGGGCCTGAAAAGCTTCTTTGATACACAAGGGGGCTCTAAATGCCAATCAGGGAAATGTGTCCGGTTTTCTATTATTCTTTCAGCTTTGGCTACCTGTGCCCAAGACAGATAAAGACAGAGACAGTGGAGGTCAGCTTGAATATTTAAAACAAATGCTGCGCCATAAGGCACAACAGCCATCAGCTTTCTGACTCAATGTGGTGACTGAATTAATGTTTTTGCTTTACAGGCGACCCCTCATCTATCCCCCTCGGCAAAGCAACATCACTTCACAAAGTCATGGCCAGAGGAAGTAATCTCAGAAATACCATGGCCTGTAGCCAAAATACCACAGGAACAAAGGTCAGGAGGCTTTGTGTGCGGAGGACAACGAAATTAGTGTCTACATAAATAACAGTAAGGACAAGGAAAAGGGCTCGACTCAGCCTTGTCATCCCCTCCAGGTTTAATTAAGGCTGCATACTAGAGTGAGATGTTGTTAACCAGCATCTCTTTTATAACTCCACAAAGCTGTGATTTGAGACAGAATAAACAAACACATGCATGTCTGCTAACAAGCCCCTGTGGACATGTTTCAGCACAAAGGTGTACAATAATTGCCTTTGGCGACATGAGAGTACTGCAGGGTATAATTGGCCAAAATGCTGACGAGGACAAGACATGGACATGGAACACAAGACGACTGCCCACAAACGGACTGAAAAAACACATGGGACAGGCCGAAAAGAGATTGCGGAACCATCCGGCAAACCAGCAGTCAAGGATAACCACTTGTTCTGAGTTTTAGCCAATCAAACTAAAGACTGTGTTGATTGTAGAAAGAAAAAAACGTGATGTGTCAACAGAATAATCTGCCTGCAGATCGGTCATGGTGGCTGATGTGACGCATAAATGTTTTTTTGTGTGTGTGCGTTTGTTTTTTGAGCCCATACAGGGCTGACACCAGGGGTCATCGACCCAGGAGAAGGGAACCTATGACCTGTGTGTTATATTTTGATGTGAAATGTTTCTACTTTGGTTTTTAGATGCAGTCCACAGTAGATCATGATTGGTTACATGTGGACTGAGCCATGCCACAAAAAACTGTCCCTCTGTTATTTTTTTGATGAATAATACTTTCAATTTTACGTTTAAAATACAATTTCTTTGTATTAATCTGAAAGCGACATAGATATACCCCAGTATGAATCTATATGATAAAACAATGACTTTAAATCATCCTTAATGAAAACACGTGCTACACGAAACATAACCAGATGATTGGGGAGGAAGAAAACTTTAGCTTCAAGGGCACCCAATGAGAACACAATGATGTTTAGTAGATTGTGTACTCCATATAAAAGTAAGGGGGTTCACAGCATTTTTTTTGGCCTCGAGTTGCTTTAGACCGGTCATGATTACACACACACAGCTAAGACAGGGGCAATAGACACACTCTCAGACATGCATACTCAAAACATGCAAATAGAATATGTAGCCATCTGAAGAAAGAGTTGCAGTATGGCTGGGTATTTACCAGGTGTTCAGTTAGAGACTTCATTCTAACTTTCTAAAATGAAATGTTTTGAAACAGTTAAAACAGAGGTAGGGCGTGCGGGGCAAATGTGAGAGATGAAAAGGAAAATACCAGCCAGCCCGTCGGGGATTACCTGAGGCGGATTTTGTAGGATTAAAGCTAATGAATAGCCCTGTGAGACAGAATGATCAGGAATAATGAAATAACCATTCCCTCACATGACAAGCAAGACCCCCCCCCCCCCCCATAACCATTCCCTCACATGACAAGCAAGACCCCCCCCCCCCCCACCACCCCACCCCCGTGTCTCTTTTCTTTTAGTCTGCTCTGGAGCAATGGGTACATTCGTGCCCATGTTTGTGTGTCATTATGAGTGAGTGAATGCACAGTCACACAGGGGGGGGGGGCTTGACAAACAAAAAAAGATTCCAGCCAGTAACGTAACCCTTTCGTTTCAGTTTCCACAACACCGTCCACGGCCAACGACAACACGGGTCGGCTGAACTAGTCCAGCGGCGAGCACCCCATGAGCTTCGCCAATAACTAAACCAGCAGGGGTTGTGTGAGTCAGGTGTGTGATCAGGACCGCTGTTCGAACTGTAACATGCCTGATAAAATACACAAAAAGGGGAAGCAGGTGCACTGTATGGCATGGTACAGTGTAATCAGTGGTCATTTATGATGCAGCATTTACTTTCCTCTCTCTGCAACGGCAGGACAGTGTCAATGATAATCTGAGCCGGAAGAATTGAGCTCGCGCAAACTACCGACACCTCCTACAACACAAACCATATGCAGTGGCTTACCTGCCTTCCACCACATTGCCTGAATTGTTCATCATGCACATCTACCGGTACCTAGTTGACGACATCCTAATTCATGTCTGTTTAATTATTAAAAATGTTTAGTCGTGAAAGAAGGCAGTGCGGTTGTTGTAGTGGAAATGGAAGGGACCGCAGATAATACAGCATGTGTAGATATGACTGTCTTTAAGAATAGCATCCTCAATTCAGGGAAATGCCAAGGGCAAGTCAGTGCAGATAAAATCCCTTTCCTACCATGTTTCAGGCAACAAAACAAATGAGAAAAATTAAGATGTTAAATTGTATAATTGGACCACATTAAATAGATGTGTGTGCGTGTGCGTGATTGAGGTGACTTTATGTGGTGGGACTATGTGTAAAGGGAGAGGAACAAGTTTCAGTCAGTCACACATAAATGCATATGCACACAGACACACACACACACACACACACACACACACACACGCACATAAAAATCCGACTTTCTCACATACACTGCTTGAGGGTCCCCAGTGACATACTCCTGTTTAAATTCAAACAATTTAAAGTAAAGTAATACTCTATACTGAATTGCAGGTACATGCTACTACAGTTACCTCCATTGTACGTAGGTTGAGAGACAGTACTTCTAGAACTGGAGGAAGCAGGTAGGGCTGTTGTCGGGGAAAGGCGGAAAATAATACTACACTATCTTCGTAGTAAGAAGACAGATGCGAGACGACTATACAAGTGTAGGGTGTACGGGTGATAGCCATATAAAGGCTGTAGTGGACCTGTCACCAAGGTAACGACGGCATGAGAGCACCACAATGGGATGAGGGCTGAGGGTTTGGACTCTGGCAGTGAGGCGTATCCACGATCACTCAGGGCTTGAGGTGGAGTGGCTGCCACTTTTCCAGCCCCACACGGTACCTCACAATCTCTTCCTGGCCACCTCCACATCCTGGCACTCGACGACTGACAGCGCGATCAGCATCTGCGCCGCGTAGTAGGTGGCCATGATGATGGCGCGCGAATACGGCACGGGAAAGCAAAACTTGTTGACGGCGATGGTGAGGTCGGAGACCATGAAGAGCACGGAGCCCAGGCAGGCGGACAGCTTGGTCCAGGTCCACAGGTCGTTGGCCAGCTGCAGGCCCGCGATGGCCCGCCAGCCCATGAAGCCGATCAGAGCGATGTAGACGGCCACAAGGTAGGTGAACGGGCCGGACAGGTAGGGGTAGAGAAACAGGTAGCTCACAGAGGACACGGCGGTGATCACGAGGCCGGCCCTCACGTTAACGGGTTTCATCCCAAAGGCAGATGAGTAGAGGACGTGGGTGATGGCGAACATCAGAAGGCCTGCAACACATTATATATAAAAGATTGAAATCTAGATATAGCCCTACGAAGAGGCATCCTATCACAATTTGTTAGGTAGCATTCCCCTTGATTTCAAAGATAAAGTGTTATGATGACAAAAATGGATGCATATTGCCCAAGTTTAAATAAACCAGACGTATTCCTTGAGAACAATCCATAAAAAAAGCAGTCCTAGACAGTCTAGTTCACGAGACGATTGTGACTATAGGCAAGCTGATCTGAAGTTTTTGTGCCTGACCGTGAACAAAGTAGCCTTGTTCCTGCCAAATGAGAAAGGCGTCGCCCAGGGAGGAAAAGATGAGACCAGCCAGGATCTTGCGGGCACTGGAGTGGGCACCGAGGAAGCTGAAGCCATGTGCCAGTAAGAAGACCCAGAGGCAGAAGATGGGCAGGCATTTGATCAGGGCGCTGAACCAGGACGGGCTCGAGGTGGGCAGCCACAGCACAAAGTACACGCACGTCGCCTTGAAGAAGGGCACCAGCTTTGGGCCCTCACTCTTGACCTGGAAGCAGATGAAATGTTTACATTATCAACTTGGCGGCGACACTTTTAATGGAGTTGGCTTAATGAAGGAGTCATAATCATGCGGTGATGTTGCCACACCATCTAGAGCTACACTGATTGAAAGGGCAGCGGCCAGGGAATATATATATAACACGGTGCAAAGCATCGCAACAGTCGGCGCTTTGTGGACGCGTGGTACACCGTCTCATGCTTCATTTGAAAAAAAAAGGGGAACAAATGCAAGCAAAGAAGTCTGGCTTTGTTCGGTCACCCGTTTACATCACTGTGACGGACATGCATGTAATTTGTGGCTGAAGCAGCAGAAACAGCAGGTTCAGAGGGAAATACAAAAAGCTTCCACAGCATTTCTATGACATCCAGTAAACTTTCCTTTCCTTATTTTTTGACTCTCTCCCCATGGTATTTTGGTTTCTCCTCCACTCCCCTGTGCAGCAAGTCTCAATTTCTACCTTCCAGCTGTGTTACCGCACATATTGCTTTCCGTCCAAAAAGATGAGGCCCAACAGGGTCACAAAAACCAAAAAAAAAAGACCTGAATATGTTGGAAGAGAGTTTTCACAGAGTTTCTCAGGAATAATCCCCCTCCTATGGTTCTGGGAATCACTCTCCGGGCTTAAGTTAGGAAACAAAGTGAGTGAGGGTTCACAAAAGCTCGGACCACTGGAGCAGGGGTGAGGAAGAGTGGGGAAATGAGGGCTAGGAGCGGGTCACATTGCAACAGGGTAAGGGACGTACTGCTGTTTGATTACCCAGATTACAACTTTTCAGTGTCCACTTTGCATCCCTTTTTCACAAAACAATGCAATACTCGTGACAAAATAAAAAGTAGGTCAAGGGAAGGGCAGAAGAGGGGAACCAGGAAGAACACTGGGAAGTGAAGCTTTAGGGGGTGGGGGTGGTAGTGGGCAAGAATGGGTCACAAGCATTGATATAGCACTTACATTTAGGAGTGGACAATTGAGTAACAGAGGGCGGGGAGACTTGAGAAAAAAGAGGGGTCACTCCAGTACATAGGATTTACGCTCCAGTGGAAGGAGGGGTAGAGAGGCCCTCGGTTTGGCAACTGCTCAACAAAGTAGCAGGCCAAATTACAGTACAGGATCAGGCCCTCTGTCTGCGTGACCTCAAACCTGACCCGGTGAACCTGATATGACTAACCCACAGCAGGAGAGGAAAATTTGGGCTTCGAAGCCAAGCTTGCACAACATGTTCAAATAAGACCCACACAAACCATTATGATTCCAGCTCGAAGTCACACTCTGTAAAGTGACCACAACAGCATATGATCTGCAATCCTGTGCAATATTGAGGTTATATCACCTTATATATCCTTAAATATATGTATATGCATATTATATTTATATCACATTATACCTATTATTGTTGTGCACTGCTTGAGTCCTGCCGAATACATCTATGTGGACAAACAGTGGTTTATCTGCAATATATTACTGAAAATAGTGATGTGACTTTGCTTATCTGCCTTTTAAAGCACATATAAGTTTATTCACAACATAAACACTAAACTATTTGTGTCCAGTGCTAATTTCTGATGAAGACTGCGTTTGTATGCAACTGAGTATCATTTTTATATCTTACACAACTTTGAGCAGTTTCAGGCCGATGTGGCGAAAAAAAGTGATGTCACAATTAGATAAACTCATCCTTAAAGATAGTGGTAATTATCAAAATGTTGATGTTTTTTTTGTTTGTTTTTTGCAAAAGATGTTAATATAATGTCTGTTCAGAATTTAACCCCGTATTCCAGTAGAATTACAGCTGCTTGCACAATTATGAACTCTTCTCTCCATGACACACTTTGTGGAGAAATAAATGACGATCCAATGTATTCCAGGAGGAGGCAACCCCCCGGCAGCACTCTCTCTAAGGCACAGGTCACTAAAGAGAACAACATATTTCTGTTGTATTGTGCAGATTCAAGGATGTCTCTGAGAGTCAGCATTAGACAGATGGGGCCTATCCATTGTTTAATAACCTGTTGTAAAAGAACACTTTGCCTGAGCTCTGGGGGCCATGGCCTGATGTTATTTACGTTCAATGATCCATGGTCTGCCTGATTATTATCAGATAGGAAAAACACCAGAGGATATCATCTGAGTTTAGTCAGCGATTTAGAGGATGAATACAGACACGAGAAGGAAGTCAGCAAGTCCCACAACCTTTGGTGATAAGAAAGAGACAAGACAAACCAAATGCATCGAGCAATACCGAGGCAACACTTCCTAAAAACCATGAAATCTCCAGAAGTGGTAAAATTATAAACAAGCCATAAGATAAGGCCTGGGGTCAGAATTTGAACGCCCTCTCATATAACCCATGTAGCCTCACCATTTGGTGACCCTACTGGGGCGAACGACACACCACCCGTGAACACTAAACCAAAACATAAATCATATCATATATAACACATTTAAAAAGAGTTGAACAAAGTATGTTGACAAAAAAGGACAATGCTAAACACCTACCATTACTGACGTTATGTCTGATGTAAGCGTTTTTCTCTGATACGTGTTCAAATGTTGAATTGCCTGATATAATACATAAATTAGTCTACAGTGAACCTTCAAGTTGTCAACACCTGCCACATGACATGGTTCCCAGTTAAAGAAGTTAATGATTCACTTTATTTGCACGGTTACCAACAAGCCATAGCTTTTTTCTCGTGGAATGACCTGGATAAAATTTTCCAAAGCCGTTGGTTATCCAAAGCCAAATATACAATGGAATCAAACAGGTGATTCAGGTGACTTATTTTGAAGTTCACGGGTGCAGTGTTTCTTTGGTTGTGCTACACTGCAAATCAATGTACTTCACAAGGCAGTGATGGACGCTGAATGGCTTGAAATATATTATGATTTGTTCTCGTCCATTTTTTATGGGAAAAAACGTGAAATTAGAAATAATCCCTCATGCTTATTTATTTCCAAACTTTAATGCCAGCCAGGGTGTCATCCATTCAACCATTCTGGGTCGTACGAAAGAAGAGTGTCAGAAACAAGATACATGGAAACCTATTAAAGACCTGTAACTGTTGAGTACAAAATTTGGCAGAGGTGCACTGTAACACAAGTACGGTCCTGACGGTAACAGCTGGTATTCGAGTCATATGACGGACGTTATTTCTATACAGCATCACACACACAACAATGTTTTCCTTCCATCTTACAGCTGCTTTAACTCCAAGGATAATTTGAGGTCAATTACAGACAGGCAGTAGTGTTGAACAGCTAGGATCAATACAAAAATGGATTCTCTTGAGCAAACATTTTGTTCAAAGATCCCAAAAGGTTGGCAGTGTTTATAAAAACCTTAAGAGTTAAAGGCTGCCGTTTATGCACCAGTAAGGGTGGCTTAACAGCAGTCTCTGATATATATATATTGTTAAACAAACAATAACATGTCTTGGCTTGCTCATTGCTGTCTTAAGCTGAATGGAGACATTTGTATCTCCTAGTAAACATTGTAAAAGATATTGTGTCTGAAATGTATCTCTACATTCTGTTACACCCGTCATTTACATTCTCTCACGCATCATTGTCATTGCTAACGCAACCGTTTCTCACACACACATGCACACATACTCACAGTCGGATAGGCTGCACATCAGGGTTTACTGAAGGCCCTTGCAAATGCATGGGGTAAAATGTCATAGCATCTCTTGTCACGTTCATGCAGCTGTCATATTTTTTTTTAATCAAAACTGGAATCTTCCTGCAGAGGCACGTTGCCGCTAACAATATACGCTGAACAATAGAGTCTATGTAAAGTGCTGCTGCAAAGGAGATGAAAAGAAAAACCAGCCACAGCAGGCCACTGCTCGGCGCATGCGCGGATCAAGGGTACATGAAAAGGGGGAGAAAAGACAAAAAAAAAGAGGTCGTCGCATGACAGATTTTCAATTCAGTCAGAGACTGCCTTTGGAAATCTGTGGAAGCATCTCTGGCTTCGTTGAATATGGAGATGGACGATGGATAGACAACGTGAAGGAATTGGCTGCAGCTGACATGAAAGTTCCTGCACTGTGTTCCCCCCAGCAAACACACACACACACGGAGTGTGAAGTAGACACGCAGGACACTGACAGCGGCGTCCAAGGACATGATCAATAAGCAGACACACTTTCTTTATTCTGAGCTCATTAAATTAACATCCGAGCAGCGTGCGCTAATCTACGAACATTTCGTATGACATGCTAGGCTATTAGCGATAACGAAAATCAGACGTTGAAAGTTGAACTGGCATAGAGTTGAATTCGTTATTTCGGATGTGTCTGAGTCCAGACGGATGTAGTGTTCTATCTTCGGAAGTAATGTTATCATGTAGCTGAACTAGCCGCCAATATTATCCCTTTGTAATGCACCAGCACTGACTGACGCTGATACTACTCACCACAGTGACCGGAGAAACCATGTCTCCCTCGGCGCTCTCCTCGTCGGTGACGGAGTGTGCGTGTGTGTGTGGTCAGATTCTGGTCCCTCTGTTTACATTGAGCCGTGTCAGGGATGCCGATTGTTTTTGTCCTCTCTCCGGTGGGCGGTGCGACGTTCGCTGGGAGGAGAGACGAAAGCCAGGACCGCTTTGTGTTGGGCAGGGCGTCCCGCTTTTGGCCAATCACAGGGGAGACGGGGGCGGACCAAGACGTCTTGGACGTCTGGATGGGAGGAGTCAGTTCGCTGTTTACATATCGGAGCAGATGGCCTTTATTTACTTTCTACGGAGATTGAGCTTGTCGGCGACGTTTCTCTCGAGCTTATTTTTCTGAATCTCTCCGACCGTATTAATGAGTAAGATCAGATGTTATACATCAGGCACATACATCTATTTGAGGTGTAAATGTTGCTAAGTACACTGATTACGAGCTATATTTAGGCTAGTATACGTTCACATTCTGGCCAGGGAAGACAGATGGTTTGAAAGAGGAGTAAAAGAAGCCATCTTTGCTAGAACAGAGAAACCATCACTGAACAGATGTGGAGGTTTAAGACACCATCTCTCTGCCACGTACAATGCTGTCCTTCACTCTCTCCCTAGGAAGGTAAACGAGAACAATAACTCAAAGGATAGCTCAGGTGAAAACAACGACCCTCATTTACACCTAGACTCAGGCGAAACCCACAACCCGAATCTGGGCCAGATGGCCAACGACCTGCAAGTTTGACACAATGGTCCTCTAATTAGGTACTCATCCTCTGATTAGCTATTAATCTCGCAGAGGATAAATACCTGAACTTTTCCAGCAGCTAGTTAGAACTGAAGAAGCCTCTCGGATGAGAGGTGAAACGTCTTCAAGAAATCTTCAACCAGTCCAGTTGCCTACTTGAATCGCACTTAATAGTATAGAGTGGGTATAATCTTTCTGATTTCGCAGGCATCACTAGATATGCTTCTTGCTTTCTCTCTCTCCCTCATATCTGTTATTTGTGTTGCTGCTGCTGTTTTATTTGAATAAACCCGTTCTTCTTGACCTCGACATAATGTTGTTACACCCTTACTGGGCTCATAGTTATATTAAAAATTATGTAATATAAAATATAATATTTACGGTATAATAAAGTTATTATAAGAATAGTACCACCATAGTAGTATTTAGGGCACCAAAAGCATAAAGATACACATAGAGAGAAAAATGGGACGCCACACATTTTACATACTGACTCATATCATTAAAATACAACATCATTTCGTGCGGTGTTAAGTGTTTAAGCAGCATTTGTGTTTCTGTGGCTCCCAGCCTGGAGGACAGGGCAGCGAGTATATTGTATAAAATATGTTTATTTTTTACCAAAACAGGACATAACATATTATTATATTATAATCATTACCCCATGTAACTATATAAAAATTATACAAAGTTTAGGGACTATATTAAGTAACCAGTATAGTGATTAAATATTCCGGACTTATACAACTGGCATTTAGGACATTTGACGGGTAAGGAATGACAGGATTTCGACAAGTAAACTGGTGTCACTACACCGTTACCCAAATAAGTGCAATATCCACAACTGTGGCGACACCATGTGGTTTACAAATGAAACATTTGTTTAACGAATTGTGCTCAAGGAAAAACGTAGAGCAAAATGTACTAAATGTTTTTCTGCTTCAATAGGTTAATGTGGAACCACACCAAATAAACATGGGATCATAAATGCCTCACATGTGTCATTGATTATCACTGGTCTGGTTTAATATTTTAAATCTATTGTTAAAAGTATTTTGAGTTTATTTTGCCAGTTATTTTAGTAAAGTAAATTTCCCGATGAGTTTTGAAACAAAGAAGAATTTGCTGTAATCTACTCGTTGACTTTTCGGACACTCACGAAGACGGAAGTTGGAGAGGGTGAGTGTTCTCACTTCCGTTCTATGCTCTCTGAACGCTGTAATTTATATTTTTTCTCGCCGTCACTTTGATTCCTATCAGCAACCGGCGTCTGTTATGGCCCCGTTTTTAGTGTCTTTCTTTCAGCAGGCCCACATCTTACAGGCGTTTGGATGGACATGAATTTAGTATGGTGTGTTATACGCATACAGAGGGCGAGTTCGTGTTACAGGATTTTCTGGCTCAGCTAATCTCAGTAAACCTTGGGTTAGCTAACTTGGCTAGCATATGCTAACGTGAGCTGATAAAGTACCGTTGGCTGTTTGGTTTACATTTTTTCGTTCACTGCAGTGTGTTTGATGGTGTGGTTTTGTGAAGCCGTCGTAGTTTTGTTAAATAAAACGAAACCTCGCTTCGTTTTATTAGGTTTGAACCGGTGGAACGGTGAACTCGTCACTCCTGGTTGAGCCCTTTTTTTTCTCCAGACTGCTAGCTTTCATCACCTGCTGCCAAAATGATGGATTTTGACAATATATTGGACATCGCCTCGCAAAACCAGGGCCTCAGCAATGTACAGGTAAATTGATGACTGACATCTAAACTCGCATTTCTTAGGCCAAAAAGTAAAATGGAGATGACTTGGCTACCTAGTAATCAGGCATATGCCAGCTCATCTCTGTCGGATCTGACAATGTAGCTAGCTGCTAGCCCCCACCCATGTGACCCCGCATGTCGGGTCAGTGACCTAAGTATGTCAGTTTCCACGTCTCTGATGTACAGATTACTGGGCTCACCAATAGATCATTTTGGGTTTCTCTATAATATTGTAAAGTCGCGACTGTGTAAACTGCCTCAAATAAATAAATGCTGTGATTTTGCCCTGTTCAGGTGTTATTCAATTGAACTCAACTATATCATGCCTAACTATTAATGTTATTTAATGAAGGTTGAGGATTTTTAGATCTGTAACTGCTACCTAAACAGTATGCTGTGTCTCTCCCTTTTTAAGCATAAAAGATACAGTTTACAAACTGGACCCCCCAAAAAGGACCCAAAGTCAAGAGGTGTAAACCCTGCTGCTGTGCAGGCACTCCTGAAGAAGCAACATTGTGATGTCAAAAAGAAAGGTAAGCAATCATTTGAGGTTGATATTTTATCTGCACACTATGCAGAATTATTTTTTAATGGGTTATTAAATATGCCCCTATATTTTTATTCAGAACTGCAAATGAAGAAAAAAAAGGAGGTACTGCTCGCCAAAAGGGTTGAGTTGAAGTCGGATCGCAAAGCAAGAGCAATGGCTTCCAGAACTAAGGACAATTTTAGAGGCTACAATGGAGTCCCAGTGGTAGAGTCTCCAAAGAAAAGGAGGTCGAAACTAGATATGCAGGAAGATGGATCATCAGATTCCCCAGGATTTGGTTATAACTCATTCGACCCAGAGGACGAGGATAATTATGAGTATGAACCGACAGATTCAGAGTCGGAGCAGGAACCAGTGCCACAAAGACAAGTGAAAACCACAGGTGTTGGTGGGTGTAGTAGTACTAGTAAAACCTATAAAAAAAACCCCAAGTCTGCTCCACCTCAGCTGAACTTTGCAGACTTGCTAAAATTGGCAGAGAAGAAGCAGTTTGAACCAGTGGATCTAAAACCCAAGGTCATGAAAAAAGAAGGAAGACTCCGTACAGCTGATGAGATAAGGGAAATAGAGTTGGAGCGCAATGCTAAGAGACCGGACAAAAACAGAGACTCCAAAGCAGAGAGACAAAGAGACAGTAAGGCTCAATCTAGCTCGAGTTCGACAAGACCAAGCACTTTAGAGAAGGAACAGAAGAATTGCAAACCACAAAAGAACATGTTAGAAAAGCAAAGTGTGCCCTATGGGTCAGGGAAGAAGTCGCAAAGCGATAGAGTTCACTCCTCTTCCAAGTCTTCTTTAAGTGACAGAGAAAGAGAGAGATCAAAGACATCCCATAGTGATAGAGACAGATCCAAGTCTAATTTGACCAGTTCGTCTAGTGCCATAAAAGGTAAAGTTCCTTCGAAAGCCACATCTTCTCAGGATTCATTCAAACAAGAGGCCCCAAGGCCCTCGTCTAGCCACAAGTCCAGCACCTCAAGTGACCTTAGCTACAAGAAAGAAAGTTCGTCATTAGTTCAAGGAAGAACATCAGGTATTCCTGGTACCAGGCCTCCTGGAACGGTTCAAACGGGTCAAAGATCTCTACATGGGACCTCCCAGCATACCAGGCCCAGTCAGGGTAGCTCCTTGAAACAGGGTGCTGCAGTTGGAGTACACAAGTCTGGAAAAGGAGAACTACTAAAGACTGGAAATACTTCTGCAGGAAAATCAGGGGGTAATTCAGTGGTGAGAAATTCATTAGGTGGTCCTCCCAGGCCAGGGAGCCAAGCTCTGCCGAGGCCAGGAGGCACACTCCAGGCAAAGGGTAGTGGTGCCGCGCAGTCCAGGCCTGGGAGCAGTGGTCTGCAGGGGCACCCTGGAGGTAATGGACCCCGACATCCAGGGTCTGGTGGTGGTCGGCCTGGCAGTGGGGGAGCAGTTCCTGGACGATCGACTGGCCTCGCTGAATCTGGACCAGGAAAACCAAGGTGCACCGTGGTGTCAGAGACCATTTCATCCAAAAACTTTGGTGGACCCAGACCAGGGGTTCCTCCTCGGCCGGGCATGCCACAGAGACCAGGGATGCCGCAGAGACCAGGGATGCCGCAGAGACCAGGGATGCCGCAGAGACCAGGGATGCCGCAGAGACCAGGGATGCCGCAGAGACCAGGGATGCCACAGAGACCAGGGATGCCGCATGGACCAGGTAAAAAACAGAGATTTCGTGGAATTATAGTTTACCTTCACTTTAATTCAAGGCAAGACTGAACAATCTCAATAGTGAATTTGGTCATACTGTAAGAAATTACATTAAAAATGATTAATAGCTAATTAATATGAACAATACTGGGCCATAGCTTCAACCTACAGAATATCTGTTGTCACTGGAGGAAATTCAAACTTAAAATTGCCCAGTGTAATACACTTCTGTCTTATTCGTTTTTTTTAACCATCTCACAGTATTTGTGTCTTTGTATTTCCATTTCAAGTATCAAGTACATGCAAGAGCAAATGTCCTCGTTTTGCACTTTGTTGATATACTGTACCTTTCCAACAAAAGAGCAAATATAGCACCCTGGATTTTAAATTACAATTTCTGTATTTATTTTGCAGGTACAATGTTGCCACCTATCACGTCTGCCTACAAGAGGAAATTTGAAGAAGAAGAAGAGTATGACTCAGAAATGGATGATTTTATTGATGATGAAGGTGAAGATCCAGACGAAATTTCCAGGCACATTAAAGATATCTTTGGCTATGATCGATCCAAGTAAGTGTCATCCTCATATATTCTTATTTTATATACATATAATCCAGTTTAATTCCAACTGGAAAACACAACTGTATTTGCTTTTGACTTCTCAGATACAAGGATGAGAGTGACTATGCACTAAAATTCATGGAGAGCAGCTGGAGGGATATGCAAAAAGAAGAGGCCAGGAGGTAAGCAAAAAAAAAAAGTGAACTTGGAAGTCCTTAACACAACATATCTACTTTCTGTCCTTAAAGTGTCACTATTTCAGCATCTTATATGGTCTTCTTCTGTGTCTTGTTACTTTAGCCTGAGAATGGCTGTTCAAGAAGATCTGGAGGAGGAGAAAAGAGATGAAATTGAGCTGAAAAGTAAACCCGTCAAGAGGAGAAAAAACTGAACCTCCCAAGTGAACGAATGAATTGATAATAAAAAAAAAAAAACGGTATCTCTGGAAACATGGAGTTATGGTCTGCCATTTCACCACATGGACCCCAGAGAGTGGGTACACCCTGGAGTCCGTTGCTTGCTGTCTGATTCCTCTCACTGTTTGGACAATAACTTGACGTTGGCTCAAGAAGAAACAAACGTTTGCACAAGTTGTTCAGGCATTAGGTTGTAAGGAAAAGTTATCTTCATTTTTCCCATTACATTATTTATGCAGGTTTGTACTGTGAGCAATCCTAATTCCTAAAAGGAACTCTAATGCAGAGTTAAAATATTATCAGTGTTTTTTTTTTTCCTCCAGACTTTCAATGACATACAATGTCAAGTGGTGATGACACGGTATTTTTGAACCCAAGCCGTGTCGCATATTTTTACAGACAAACTTTGATGCTGAATTTAAAATGAATTATACCGAAAACATTGCCACTGTATGTGTTTCTCTTTAAAGGGATTTGACTGGTTAGACAAATGATTTTATTTAAGTTTTCAGTCAGATTTCTCCAGGAATAACGGCAATCTTAATATTTAAAACATTTGGGACTCTGCAGAAAAAATGATATCATTAATGTGATCAGTGAAGTCAATGGAAGTTTTAATTGCCATCAATTGTCAGCATTATCGTTTCTTTTATTTTATTTTTTAATATTCATTATTTTTGAAATAAACTTCATGACTGATGGAGTTGAAACCACACACTGTTCGTTGCAGTAGCCTCAGCATCGCCGAGTGTTGCGCGTTTTCTGACCCTCTCGGCTGCCGTTCTTGATGCCATTTGTGGGCGGGGCCTGTCTCCTCGGTCATCGCTGAAGTTTGCGGAAGTTATTACGAACTGGAGTTCGTGAGCTGTCAGGAGAATCCCTGAAAGAACCGGCTCCTTCTTGTGTCTCGTGTCTTATTTTTACAGATGGACCTCAGCTCACAGGCAATACAGCGGATCCTCTCGAAGGTGAGCTACGGGCCAAAGCGTTAGCATTTAAATCTGCTTTATGTAGAATGATTGTTTACGTATGAGCCCCGGCGACCTAAGCAGGCTAACCCTTGATAGCCTGACGTCAATCCTGACTGGCTCAACCAGCTCTGTCACTCCACATGTTCAAGGAAATAGCGCGTATCATACGGAAAACATTCCATATGTAGCACGTTTTTTATTTATTTATTTATTTTATTATTATTGTTATTATTATTATTATCGTTATTATTATTATTATTATTATTATTATTATTATTATTATTATTATCACAGCCTCAATGACACTTTGTCTCTGCGCTTCTGCTGTCATAATACTCCAGAGGTATACAAATAAACTGAATGATCTCCATCCGCCAAGAAAATGTCCCCTTGTCTGTGTGTCGATTATTTCTTTTAATAACCTTTTTTCACTTTGATTTTAGTTACACTTTTGTATTATCATGCAAAGATTACGTGTGTAGACCCTCATTAGTGGCTAATGGAGATCCAAATCAATTTAAAATAGCATAAGGCCCCTTAGTTTGGCGTTGAAGACACTGAAAATTGTCTCTCTCTCTCAATCCACTGTTTCCTTAGTACAAATTCCACGATGTTGCGGTTGAGGAGCTGCAGAAAATCTATCGAGTCTACCCTGGGATGAAACCCTTAACCGGCACATACAGTGAGTCTTTGCATCGTTCTTCTTTTTTTTTGCAGATTGCAAAAAAAAGGTTTCATGTGCATCACATCACATTTCTGCATGGGCTTTCTGCTCCTTTTGTCACTTTCAGCATTCAGTGACGGCACCCAGAAAGACCTTCTCAAACTAGTCGGCAATATCCCTGTGAAGTATGAAGGTAAGGCTGAGCGCTGACTCTAGAGCAGGGGTTACCAACCTTTCTGAAACTGAGAGCTACTTCAAGGGTACTGAGTTGTACGCAGAGCTATTTGTTCAATACAATATTCCTGAATACCAAAGTTTCACAGATCAGCTTAATAATAATAATAATAATAATATAATAATATATGTGAAGAAATGAGATATTATAACTTCCTTTCATTGAAAATTGTATGTTTTCTTTTGCTTTTCTGCCATGTTTTCTTTATTTTGGGGGTAAAAACCACATCTAGCCCCCCAGGAAATGTCTCACGGACTACTCAGGTGGTCTCTGCAGGCTGCCAGGTGCCCACAGGCACCATGTTGGCTACCCCTGCTCTAAGAGCTGCCCATAGACTCAGTGTGTAGGAAATAAGGTGCTGTGTGCTCCATTTGTGTACTGATGGTGTTTTCTTCGTTTATAAGGCCACTCCTACAACTTCCCCATTGAGCTGTGGCTGATGGACTCCTTCCCCTTCACTCCTCCCATATGCCTCCTGAAACCCACCCGCAGCATGGTTATCCGAGGGGGCAAACATGTAGATGCTACGGGACGCATTTATCTGCCAGTGCTACACCAATGGGATCACGTAAGGCCTCACTCTCTCTTGGTGAAATTAAAATTGACATGCAGACGTGGATCCGTGGTATTCTCATCTCCCGTGTTGCTTTTTCTTTTGCTTTGCAACAGCCCAAGTCGTCCGTGGTATTTCTTCTGACTGAGATGATTGCCAAGTTCGAGGAGGATCCTCCACTGTCCTCAAAAACCGCAAACGAAGACACAAGCAAAGACCCCCGTGAGCTTCTGACATTTGTATCTGATCTCCAGATCAATGATGGTGCGTCCCATGCAGGTGCAACTTTGTTGTTGATGAACAATAATCAGATAAGTACTTGCTATTTTTAGCCTCACGCATGTCTATTTCAGGTGGAGTCCGGCAGCACGATCAACAGATGAACAAAGTCTCAGTTGTTGGGGGAGGTGATTTAGGAATGGCTTCTGTGATGAGCATTTTGGCGATGGTAATTGTCCCTTGCATTTTAATGAATTGAATTAGAAAAATGGCTAATCATCCTTTTAATTTCTACACAGTGTAAAGTGGACAAACTGGTTTTCATTGACACTGCTGAGCGCTCCACAAAGGGTGGCAGGACAGATTTAGAAATCTTCAGCCTGCCAAAGGTTGAGGTGACCAGAGGTATGTCCCTTTCTGTACAATAATCCACAAGTGCCTCTTGGCTGAGTCATCACTGGTGTCGGGCGGCTTGTCAGGTAGCCAAATGGAATTGTGCTTCACTGAGAGTTACCTGTGTATGTGGCTACAGTCAACCGTTCTTTAAGCTTGAATACATTGTCTCTCAGGTTTGCTGTCACACACGCAGTATGTAGGAGTTCCCTACTGATCACTATTCTTTTTTTTTCCCAGATTTGTCGGCCTCTGCGGGCTCCAGAGTTGTGGTGGTGACCGCAAATGCATGGAGCAGTGAGCAATCATACGTTAGCCTAGTTCAAACCAACGTGGACTGGTACAGAAGCATCATCCCGAATCTGGCGCGACTCAGCCCCACCGCTGTGATGCTCGTCGCTTCGCAACCAGGTCGGTGACGGTGACGGGGGGGGGGTGCCCAAGACACTCCCTCAGAAGAAGCAGAGCGCGCCACTTTAACCCTTTATACAGTAAACTCATTTCCCGCGTTCTTCCATTTGCAGTGGACATCATGACCCACGTCGCCTGGAGACAGAGCGGCCTACCTCCGACGCACGTGATAGGCGCAGGGTGTAACCTGGACTCGGAGCGCATTAGTCATGCTCTCGATATTAACCTCAACACCCACAAATCAGCCTGGGTCATAGGAGAACTGTCGGACAACAAAAGTGAGCCAGAAACAATTAAGTTCCCTTTTAAAACGTACTCCATATTTTGTGTCGATTTCCTTTCAATCTCATTCACTTCCCTGTCAACCTCGTGTAACGCGTTTGCTTGTCTGACAGCAGCAGAACTTCCACTGAAAAAGGCCACGAGTTCGGTGACTCGCGCGTCAGAGCTTGTGATTGATTTTTGTCTTGCAGTCGCTGTGATGAGTAGCACAGGGCCGAGCTCCAGTGCGCAGCCGGAAATCGCCCAAGGATCCAGCTCCACCAAACCGTTGTTAGACAGGTACTGGCATGATAGACTTTAACCTTGGCCAAAGGATTGCTACTGTGTCATGGGATATATTAATAAGACTTTATAGTGGACTGGGTCAACTGGATATGAAACTTCTGAAACAGGTGCTGTTTACAGAAGTATTCGGGGAATTAGTAGAATTAGAATTGCGCATCGTCCCACGCAATCAAATTGTGGGACGATGCGTGGGGAAAAAATTTAAATGTAACTATGCAAGAAACGTTTTTTTCCCACCAGTTTAGGATTGTTTTTGTTTTCCAATTTGACAGGTTTCAAATGTTTCTGACGCACATTTTCTGTATTTGTAGAGCATTTGAAATGATCAAGAACCAAGGCCAGCGGTCATGGTCGGTGGGTCTGTCCATTGCTGACATCTCCAACAGCATCCTGAGAAATACAATGAAGACCCACTCTGTCTCCACACTGGCTCAGGTATGTTGAGCGTCTAGAATCGCACCTTTTTCCACTGTCCACCTCCCCATTGGCAAAGTTGTGGTCGTCTCTCCAAAAGTTCCAGTGACTTCCATGGACATTTGATCGCACCGGAAGTTACAGGCCCAGCTGTGTCTTGTTTTTGCTTTAGGGCTGGGGTGGTATAGGTACAGAGGTGTTCCTAAGCCTGCCGTGCATCATGGGATCAAACGGTTCCATACGCCTCGCTGGCGTGTCCCTTGGAAAGGAAGACGACTCTAAACTCAGGGACAGTGTCACGGCCCTTTCCAACCTCATGACTCAACTCAGGATATGAGTGTAGCTACAGTCCCCTGGCAGATCCGTTCTCCTCTCAACGCATCCTCCAAAGATGGACAGTGCCGGTGCTCAAGTTGAGTACAGTTTCTGTTTGCTGCTTACATAGGAACTTTTGAAGTTCGAGACAGATTTGTCTTAAACCAGTGCAATATCATGATAAGATTGGTTTCTCTTTACACACCATTACGTGATGGTCAAAACAAAATTGAAAATGGTAAATGTACAGGTTGTTTTTTGTGTGTAGGAATTTGCCAGCCACGCACAATTCATGTTCTCATCCAAAATTTGGACATTAAATGAATGAACGGTTATATATATTTTTCAAAATCCTCATCTATGCAAAAAACTTTTTTCATCATAAGATTAAATTACTGGAAGAATAATACCGCGAATAGTTTTGAACAACATGTTTTTGTCACTTACAACTCAAGTTGTGTGTGATAATGTAATAATCACTGCATTTTCTATTAATAATAATATAAATTCAATTGATATAGTGCCTTTCAAAGAACCCAAGAATGCTTTACATAGGGACCCATTATTAACCCATGACTAATGCCTTTGAAGAAAAATCAAGGTGGCGGTAGATCAATCATGAAGTATGTATCTAATAAGCAATATAAGGTGCGGGTATTGATGAAATATGTTTGACCTGATGAACATCAGCTTGTATATTTTTATAACCTTTTGCGGTCTTAAAGTCTTTTTTGCCTGTGCCTTGATGTTCCTTAGCTAAAACCTAAGGTATGTACAGTAGGTAAAACGACACGGTTTTGTGGTTGTGCAATAAATGAATATCTGACACCACGTGTGATTTGCTTTGGGGAAGGGAAGACAACAGACAACTTTGGTTTGTCTCTTTATAAAACTCACAACAGGTAGATGCATTAACGTACACGAGCTTTGGTCTGAGGCCCGGCGTCACTGAATATCAACTGGAAATACTCCGTATCAATCCCAGCAGTCAGGCCAAAGTTCATGAACAGGCCTTTTACGAACGACACCTCTAAAAGGGATAATGTTTCTTTATCAGTAACCTGAAAATTAGCAAACAACTGACAACTTACAGAAAACCTCATGGTAATAACAAAAGACAGGGCAATAAACAAAAACAACGATGTTGAGGCAGCTTATTATGCAATATACAGTATAACTAAATGAAACAACAATATAAACACGTTCTTACCATTAGGTCCCTGTATAGTACGGTATGGCTCAACTTCCATTTGTCAAGCAAATTTGCTCCACACAATTCCACAATACAGTCACTGCAATGCCTTTCAGTTGCGGCTGTTGGCTTTGATAACATTACCGTCTCACCCTGCTCTGTGGCAAACTGGAACAGTGGGATAAAGAGCCTCGTTTTCTTATGTGTAGGTAACTATGTGCACATTCATAAACGGTCATTATCATGTCATAACCTGTGCTTCATTTTACAGCTACTGTCAATCTGCCACTAGAGGGAGATGCTCTTCATAAATGGCTCCTGTAAGTCAATCTACAGGGACGATATGTTGCAGAAATGAGATCCTCGTGTAAAGTCCTGCTTCCACCTTATTTAAAAAACCTTGGTAACTTGCATGCACATAGTATATACATAGTTGAATATGGCTGTGAAATCAAGTTACTGACAAACCGATAGCGATAACACTGAAAGCATTTTGAAGTTGACAGCATCCCAACACAACCGATAGAAACAACTTGACAAAATACCCAGAGGACCCATTGTTTCCTGTCTGAAACTAACACCAAAATGTATACCAGTGATGCATCGCACTACGTCTTCCTTCTGCTGGTGGTTAAACTTTTTTTTTGGTGCAACTTGGGTGTGTGGTCCTTTGTTGGTAAAAACGGCCCGTAACGTATAATAAGGAAACCGCGTTGTATTCACAAGCTTGTCATTACAGTTTGACAACGTCAAACAACAAGGCTCACAGTTTACCATCATGCTGTATAAATGTATAGGCTTTGGGTGCTTAAGCAAAGGTCATCTTTATGCTACGGCATCAGCCCTTGAGTTAGAGTTGCTACCATCGGTGCTCTGTGATCAGGTTAAGACACATTGTTGGAACAAAACTAACTTCAGATGAGGAAGTATTAAAAGCACACCGCTGGTATTAGGACCTTCCGTCGAATTGTGTGCAGCAACGAGTCACAGGCGCCAGTTTTAAAAAGTTGGACACTTGGAAAATGTAACGACCTTGACAAAAAGGTGCAAGAATTTCAGAAGTCTGTATGGAAAAAAGAAAAAGACAGTTCATACATTACATGCACACACACGCGCACATACACAAACACGCAGAAACGTTGACACGCTGAGTGACTACTGGCCTTTTGCTGTACATGGCATTGAAATCGATTCAAGCATCTACAGAGTATAATGAGTAACACTTTTTGAGATATTTGGACTTTCTAAAAGGTCACCGATTTGGGCAGCGGCTGTCCACCTGGAGGCATCCTGCAAAAGTCCGGGCTGGATCGAACCCCGGGAACCCCGACCGCAGACGATCCCGAGAGCCTGGCGTTGCCCGGGGGAGAACCGGTGTACAGGAGTGGTGCTGGGAAGGCAGAATGGTTCCTGGGGCCCCGGGAGAAAGGCTTAGAGTAGCTGGGAGAGGTGGCTCTGTGTGTGTCCGGACTGCTGGCAGTGTAACACTGGAAGGGAGAGAGTCGGTCGGCGAAACAAGCCGGCGGAGGAGGAATGATGGAGTCCTCCACCCAGCTGTCCTCGCCCTCGTATTCGGGCTCCTGTGGCAAAGTGGGCAGAGCGCACAGTGAGGGAGGAACGGGAGGAGGGGAAGGAGTGATGAAGACGGGCGGCGGGGGCACAGGGTGGAGGGCAGGGTCGTAGTCTCTGTTCGTTGTACGCGGAGGGTTGCCGTGCATGCTGGGAAATTCCTCAGGCGTGGAGGCGAGCAGCCTCTCCACGTAGCGGTCGTCCTCGTCAACCTCGGACAGGTTGTCGTACTGGGAGGTGTTGGATGGTCGCCTGCCGCCCGCAGACACCGGGACGTAAAGAGAAACTGGGAATTTGGTGGGCTTCGGGGGAGGAAGTCTGGAGGGGGAGAGCTTTGAGGGAGGGGCCTTTTTCTGAGAGACATCCACAGACGTAGGTGGCAATGGAAACTGCTTGATTTGAGCGACCAGTGGTGAGGCTGAGCGGGGAGAAGGAGAGCGGCGCCAGGGCTCCAGACCGGTCCCGGGCGATTCACTACGCCGTTGCTCAACTTGCTCAAGGCAAAATAAAGGTGGAGGCGGAAGATCCGGAAAGTCCATGATCTCCTCCTCAGTCTGCGCGGGAAGAGTATCCAGAGCAGGGGGTTCGTAGGGTGGAGGCCACTCCACAGGCTCCTCCTGGCTCTCCGGGTCTCTGCTGTCCTCGGTGTGCCTACACTCCGTCCTGACCACGGCACAAGGCCTGTCTGTTTGTGGAGGTAGCGGAGGCGCTCTGCAAGGCCTTATAGGAGAGGGTGTTCTCTGTGTGTGGACTACAACTGGATCTGGTGACTGCAATGAAGGTCCGTTTGTCCCGGAGAAGCCTCTTGGATGCTGAGGTTTGGCAGGGCGAGTGGTCTGGTGTAGGCTGTTGCTGTCCGTTTGCTGGGTCTCTGATACTGGCTGGTCGCTGGGCTGCAGATTGGATTTGACCTTCGGTGGCGAGTCGGGCTGAAGCGGCAGTAGGAGAACGGGTCTCTCTTGACCCAGTGGTTTCTTTGGTAGCTCCTCTGACTTGGCTAAAAAATGTTTTTATGGAAGAGTAGAAACAAATCAACAAAGGACAAACAAAAAAGATTCCAGAATACAAGGAGGAGGCGCATGTAGCTTTATACCAAGATAAAACATGAACTGCACCTGGTGGGGGCTGGTTCAGCTTTTTACTGCGGAGCTCAGCCATAGCTGCCTGTAACTGTTCAACCACCACATCATCAGGCAGGAGGAAAGAAGCAGACAGCTGCTCCTGGAGAAACTCCCTCAGGTCCTCTAACGGCAGCTTCTGCAGACGCTCTGATTGGACACGAAAGAGGGGCAATTTAACATCAGGCTAACAGGTTAAATGTGAGGAGACTTGATATGATGAACAGGAAATGTTAACGGACTTAAAGTGTTCTGTATTTATATCCCCCTATCTCCAAGGTACTTTAGTAAGTGAAATGGCTTTGCAAGATAATGACCAATGAGCTGAGGCAGTGCTCATGCAAGCGTCCAATGAAAAGTGAGCTTTCAATTCTTCTCCACAGCAACTGGCCGCTTGCATTATGTAAGTCACCCAGTTAGGCATGAGGAAGCATACGATGTAATCCACACAACAACTAGTAAAGCAGCGGCAGCAGCAGCTTCATTCAGCACAGCCTCATACTCACTCTTGTGTAACTTGAGGGTTGTGTACCCCATGGCATTCAGCGTCTTCTCTCCTTCCAGAATATAGATGTCCCATAAACGCAGGGTGAGGGTGAAAGGGGTCTGTTATGTGAGACACAATGAGGTGGTCAAAATATGATGAAAAAATAGACGAAAAGCAAAGGGACCATGGCAATATAATGATTAATGACTGAGTTTGAATGCAGAATGTAAATGCGCCTGAGTAGAAACTGGGGAGGTCTGGAAATGAACATTCATGCAAAAAAGAAAATGCTCACTCTGTCAATGAAGCACTGTAGAAACCATTTGGTGGTGTAAATCCCTGTTGACATCTGCTCCTTGTCCTGTGGGGGGGGGGGGAGGATTCATGAGAAACAGTCTCTTTGGGTAGTCACTCCTTATAATCTGTTCACAGTTATAAATCTTACGTTCCAAATAGTCCCAATTCTGAACATCTGTATGTCGTACATGGACAGAAAGTATCAGTCATACAAATGTACTGTATCTCACCAGGTGTTTCTTCAGCTTAGGCAGCATTTTGGAGAGGATCAGCTCATGGTGGGCCTGGAAACGGTGCAGCTTGGGAAATCCTGGAATGAAGAACCCTGGCACAGAGAAAAGAGACGTTATATTTGGAATTGAAAAAGTATCGCCGAAATCATTTTTGCCAAAACATATATCGTTTTGGATTCTGCCTTCATTCCGTCTCACCGTGCATGGCATGCTTGCTGTTGGTGAGGAGCTGGGACAGAGCCCAGAAGGCATCTTCTTCATTCAGGTACATGAGCAAGATGGCAGCGATCTGACTCATCCCCTGGCAGTAGCTCACCTCCTGGGGGAGCAAGGGAGAGCAGCCAGGTTCAATTAAAATGAACAGTCCAATGAGAGGGGGATTATTTATAATTCAATAGAGCACAGAGGCACACACAACCACAGGCTGTGAGAAAGAGTACCTGAATGTCTGATGTAGCCTGAAGACAGACTGTGGATGTGTGTGTGTGGTTTAACTGAACAGGAGGAGCTACATTACTATAAACTTTTACCAAGGCTGCCTAAAATATTTACTGCAGCTCAGCACACACTCTCACTAATGTCACGTCTTCAACTTGAATTACTGCCAATCTGACTCTGCCATGAGTCGTTGATTTACACTGAACACATTTCCCTTGGCACGCACAGATACACAAAACCAGACGCACACCTGGTATCTGTCCATATTTAGTCGATTTATTGCAACGCTTGAAATACAGACTCCAATTTCCTTTAAAGGACATATAGTATATAAAAATAGTCGGAACTAAAGATACCCCACATTTTTCTCTTCCACCACTGAAGCAAAAAGGACCAGACACACTTTTCTCGCTTATCTTTACTCTCTCTCGCTCTCTCTCTCTCTCTATCCCACTGACCCAGTTTCTATGATCAGCATATGAGAAGAGAGGAAAGGGAACAAAACACGAACAGTACAATTCCATTTCCTCTGGCCAAGACACCTCTACCACACAGGAACTGACAACACAAACAAATCCGAAAAACAGACCTGGACGGTGCTTGTGCATGGGAAGACGCAGTGTACAATACAAGTGACTTGATTGGGAACTTAATCAAGAATAGAATCCTCATGATGTCCGACCTCAGCATGCACACCTGCATTTCAAATTCATCATTCCAGAGCAACGGACGAAATGTTGTCATGTTTAAACGTGTATCTTAAGTTCATCATTATTTTTCAACAAAATGTCAGAAAGTTGCAAAAACGCCAATTGCGTTACATATTTCCCAAAGCCTCAAACGTTCCTTCTGTCAAAGAAAACATAATAAGACTCAAAGAAAAACTCAATCTATATTTAAACACAAGACGAGGTAAATAGCCACACAAAAAGAAATCCTGAATATTCTTTCATTTTTGCACAGAAAATGACAAACCCATCATTAATCGAGTTAGCTTCTGCACTAATATCTTTGCCTTATTATGGGACGTGCGTGTCGAAGGTGTAAAGATGCCAGAGGTGGGTTTAGATGTGGCTGGCTGTTACACTGTGTTGCTGTGCATTCAGGCTGAGCCACACTCATAAATAAAAGATCGCACCCAAGGCTCCTACCATAAGATGGGTTAGAAGTTCTGGGACTGTTTTTTGTTTTTTTTATGCGCAGCCCGTGCATTATGTAACACACACACACACACACACTCAAAATATGCACGTGAAGTAATTAGGATACAAAAATAAAGAGAATAAAACCCCGCCATTGTGTTTTGTAAAAAAAAAAAAATACGTGCATTCTGCAATGAAGAAGGGTGTAACGACGATGCAGCAGACACACGCGCTGCGCACGCGCGTTTCATCCCTTCTACTACGACGCGCCACAACAAACCATCAGGTGACACCCGGGTGTCCTCGAAATAAATTGAAAACATAATGCCACCCAGTGACGTCAAACCGGTCGCCCTTTCGGCCGCTGCTGGTGAGAAAAATGCGTGCGACGCTCAACTTAAAGAAAGGCCGACAGCTAAGTCGCTAAAGTTTGCCGGCACACACGGGGGCCAGTAGGCTAAGGCTAAGGGTGCGAGCTTTCTAGCCTGCCTTAAAAAAAAAAACGGGATCACGCAGTTTATACGCCTGATGTTGTAACAGCGGCTCCTGTCGGGATCACACGGTCACAGCATGCAGTAAACATAACGGTATGTCCTGTTGTACGTGAGTTTGGTATGTTTCGTAACCCTGCTTTGCATGCTCTGTGCCGTAGTTTAGAACCATCCGACCCCCCCCCCCCACTCCCACACACACACACACACACACACACACACACATTTAAAAACCCTTCTTTAGTATGATTTAAAATCATGCTGTGGGTGATAATAGCAGGATATGTGCCAGAAATGTTGTCTTCATTTGCATATTAAGCATTAAGGTTAATCCAAAAAAGCAACAAAAAGCACACAGGTAAACACTCACCGTGTTGTAGACAGAGTATGCCGAGAGTACATGAAACAGTGCTTGCTGCCTAGAGAGGGAACAGAAAAACCACCGGTTTCAGAAAAACAGGAATGTGATTCTTTGGCCACAATCCAACAAGATCAAATAGTAGAATGGAGTAGAGCCGAGTTTTCTCCGATTTCTCAGCCTCCGCATCCCTGAAATGAACTCTCAATCAATCAGCGCAAACACATAGCTGCGAATATTTCTGGGGAAGTTGACAAATCCCGCTCGGGTTTGTGTACATCTGTGTGATAATGCCAGTGTGCATAGTCTTTCACTCTGAGGGACCTATCTCGCATTGCAACATTTTACTTTATTTAAAAGCATGTGTGAAAGGATGTCTGTGTTCCATGTCAATACTATGGGGACACTGCAAAACAATCCATTTCTTTTTCTAAGGAATTAGTAAGTTGATGTCTGAAGTGGCTTTATTTATTTTTGTTGAACATGATTTCACAAATGGGGGCTGGTACTGTACATGAATATCGTGTTAATATACATAACCAAGGGATTGTTCAACTTCCCCAAAAGTGTGGAGCTTCCTTATCGTGTTTCTATGACCACTGGGTTGCGTGCTGTGTGTGTGATGACATCAGAAGTTTCCATGGTTTCAGGACAGGGACAGGGAACACAAAGCAGCCGTTGTGTAAATGTAAGTGAATGCGAATTAAACAAGGCCATTAACAGATGTGATGAGGATGTCTCCCCTCCAGGCCTCTGTAGTAAATACACGTCTTAGTGACAGAGACAGGAAAGGAGCTTGAAATAGCTCTCGTTGTCTCGGGCGTGAGCGAGACAGCTGTAGGGAAGGAGCGGGCAGCCAGGCAGGATGGAGCGGTGTTTTGGTCTGCTTCAGGAGCGTTAAAAAGAAAGGGAAGGACAATACAGAGAGCAAGACAGGAGCCGGCACTCGCACGTTTCGAGATATACTGACAAACATGTCGGTAGCTTTCACACAATCACTGTGCAAGTTTAATTATTTAGTAATACTGTGTATGATAACAGATACCACTGTGGCCAGTGATATTCTGTACATGCACATTTCTGTACGAATGCCATTTCCTGTGGGGCTTTGAGCAATGACAGGAAGACTAATACGACATGAGAGGAGGAAACGACCGCTTTGGTTTTGTGTGCATGAGTACGGTGTGTGTGGGGTCTAAGCCAGAGGTCGCACCCTGCAGGAGCCACAGCGAGGGCAAACCTGTTAGGTGAGACGGAAAGCAAAAAGATGATGACTTCAGACGCCATATGAGCCAAGAACTCACTTGACTCCGAAGCGGTCCATGAACATAATGTGGTTCCTGAAGGTTCTGTTGACGTCCAAGTCTATCTGCTTGATCTCTGTGGAGAAGTTACGAGCCTGCAGCTTCATTTTCTGCGGGACAAGAAAAAAAAAAGGAAAAATATGTTTTAAAAAGGAAACAAAAGAACAGTTTCACATTTAAGAGGAACCGTCATCCATTTTAGTCTCATACCTCATATTTTCCTTGGTTATCCCCTTTGACTTTCTCTACACCCAAAAGCAAGGCCCATGCCTGGCCTCTCAGCTGCAGAGGGATGCCTTTATACACACGCTTCGCCAACTGAAACACATATGGCTGACATGAATGACATGACATGAACCAGAGGAAAGAGGCAGGAGGTTATGTATAAATGCTGTTCCGTGGGGTGTAAAGCCTTGTGAGCTGTGTCTTGAATGATAAGGACCGATATCATGCACTTGTGTATTTGCTTTGTCTAGACCGGAGTGAGTGGACGGATAAGAGAAGAAGCTGCGGTTAAAAAGGGAATGGAAAAAAGATTATTAAAAGAAGTGGAAAGAATACACCACATATTTTAGCTGAACCTAGAAATGCCACCCTGTGATTGTTTGCTTCCACTGACCAATACATTCCCTGAAGGCAGATTTTGGATATCATGTTCAAGATGCCAAATAACATGGTTTGTGGGGCCACCGTGAACTTTGACCACTCAAATCGCGGAGCAAACCTTTCATCTGTAAGTCTTAGGAAGAGCTGAGAGAATGGATTCAAGATCATTTACAAACGTTCACTAAGTCGTTGCTTTCACAAGACTAAGCGTATGTTTTGCAATGTCTCAACTTTTGAGCTTCCACCACCTAATTCGAAAACATAATTCCACCTGCCATCGGCTGTTGCCAGAAGCAGGGGCTAAGGAGAGACAGTACGTTGGTGTGTCTTTAGTGTCTTTGTTGACGTTTGGTCACCACTGAGATACACACCTTTTCACTGTTCTGGTACTTATCCCAGTTCTTCACCATCTTCAGCCATTTCTCCACTCGCTCGATCTCCTGCTGCTTTTGCTACGGAGAAGAAAGACCACAGCATATGTGAAAGAGTCTAAATACATCACTGGCAAGGTCATTTTACCGAAAAGTTGAAAAAGTTCATACCTTCTCTTCAAGCGCACTGGGTGTTGGCAACTCTTCTTCACTGGAGCAGAAAAGCAAGAATATGCAACATTTATTAGAAATAAGATCATTAGTTGACAAACATGAGCATAAGAACATAATCATACTGTGAGAATGATGAGAGATCAAACGTTTGGGGACACAGATGAAGGTGTTCTCTGAAAATTCTACTACGAGGAAGTGGTCAGCACTTAAATTCGAGTAACTTACTGCAGGAAGCCGAACCGGTCAGTGACCTTAAAGATGCTGTAGTCGGCATCCTCCCATGGGTTAATTTTGACACCCTCCTGCCTACCCTGAAACATAACAGGTGAACATACAGTACGAGCGTCAGAGAGAATCTTTTAACAAACGGATCTACATAAACTTTGCATTATATGTTTATTCCAACAGTAATTCAAAAAGCAATGGAGTGTGTGAACTGTGGCTACATTGTTTTCCCGTGCACACTTACCTTGTCATATTTAGAGATGATCTCGGCTCGTTCCTCTGCTATCAAGGTGTCTATGTCCTTCTTCATGTCAAAATCTGAAGGGAATCAGACAGAGAGAGAGAGAGAGCGAGATCGTCAAATACTTTATTAAGCTGGTCCCAGGCATATTATTGATACATACTGTTTAAATGCTTTTTTTTCATGCCTGACCATGGATTCTATGTTCTGACCGTAGGTATGTTTTAGGCTTTGCTATTTAGTAACAACATAATGATGTATTTATCTTACTATTGCAGATCAGCAACAGAGTTATCATCTCGCACTGCTGGTGGAAACTCCTGACACACGGACGTGAACCTAAAGATGGTCGAGTGACTACTTCAGGCTGTCAGTCATGAAAGGTAAGAGTGAAAAAGTGACAGTCATGCCACTTGACAGTCTGGCCTGAGCACATGGGAAAAAAAAGTAACTGAGAAGTGGCCATCTGAAACCCTGCCACCTCGTTCTCACTGCATAACCCCCTGTCCCCAGTCCCGCCTTTTACTCTGCCTGTGGCCTTCCTGAGGCTGATGTGCCAGCAGGGCTCTCCACCGCTCAGCAGTTGTCAGCCTATGGCAACAAATGCTGTGCACCGAGGAACACTTTCGCTGACGCCTGACAGCATGTGCGGCCAGCTGAGGCCTCAGGTGGCGTTTACTTGTATGTCTGGCATGCTCTGGAACAACAGGTGTTAGGGCCCTCGCCACCTTTCACAAGACCCTTTGGCTTTTTACTACAAACCTGTATAGTGCTGACGAGGAGACTTTAGTCGAAAACTATATTTATACCGCATCGTTTAGATTTCGAAGCCGAAGCAGTGCAGGGCACTGAATTCACAGATGCAAATGTGTCTATTTTACGTTGTTCTAGACATCTCTACACATGCACAGGACAGCAGGAAGGTGAACAATAAAACTGAGGCTTTATTTGAACCCGTCAACCTGCTGGGATTCAGATGACAAGAGTGATGACACGGCCCGTTAAATGAATGTGCTCTTACATATTTAAATTGCCAAAGCTTTCAAATCAGGAGAGAGATGTTAACATCAGTCACCAATTGCTGAGCCCCGTGTCTAACAGGTGGTCAGGGAAACCAGACAGCTGAACAAATGGACTTTTGCCGTTCTGTGCTATTCTTTTTTTAACATACCCATTTTCTTGTCCACCTTAGGTCGGGGTATTTCATTTTTTTTTAAGGCAACAGCATGTTTTTTTTTTTTTTTTCTTTTTTTTTTAATGGCTGAGTAAGCAGTCTGAGAGGCTGTGATGTTGACCAAGCTCTAACCTTGCTTATATAATGAGAGACAACCGCCTGCTAGCTTCTTTATACGAAGGTTACATTGAAGTCTAAGGTGGTAAGGTTTGGGAAAGATATCAGTGTAAATCTGAGGTGGATTGTTAAGGTTTTTACTTTTCTTTAAGGGGTGGAAGTATTTGAAATGAAACCCCCTGTTTACATATCTGAATAAGCCACTGAAAATGTTGAGTCAAATAAACCAACCCTAAAATAGATGATTAGATTGAATACATTATTGAAATACAACACTTCCCACTGCACCTGCTGAGTTATTTAATATTGCCAGCATTGGTAACTAAGATACACTGTAATAAATGTAAAGTATTTGGACATGCCAAGCAAGTAATACATGCCAAGCAAAAGTTGCGAGATTTTTTGTTCTAATATTAGTCTGAGCAAAATGGTCCAACAAGGATGTTTTTCATGAGAGGTCCTCTGGGGTGACTGAGTTTTTTTTGTTTTGTTTTAAGATTCAATGTCTATTGGGTAAATGACCTTTAAGGATCTGTTAGGCTTCGTCTTTTGGTTCAAGCTGCTTATTTCCTGTGTTGAGTCTACAGGCTGATGATGGTATTGTGCTTGGTTCAGGAAGAAAAGGAAACCAGTGACCGACCACTCCTTCAACAGCAGGTTAAACGAGAACTGCAAAAACAGTACGATAACGATGTGGCTCTCCCACCAACCAGGAAAAAGGCTTTTTTTTTTACTGGCAAAAGCCTCAAATGATCCAGAAATGTTTCAGTCAGCAAAAAAAATGCACACACATACACTCAGTGGTCAGCTCCCATTAACAATACTGGTATTTATGCTTGTGAGTCAGCAACACATTTGACACCTTCTCTTTTCAGTGGTGACTTGATAGGTGGGTAGTTGCAGTAGGACTAAAACAAAGTGAGTACGGGGCAGAGAGATAAGTCATGAAGTGGAAAAAGATTGCGCAAATACAGTTTTAAAATGACACCTGGGGGAGTGTGAATAGGTAGGAGTGTGGCACAAAAAATGATCACATCTTTTACTGGGAAAAAAAAATCCCTTTCCATCCCTAGATCCTTTTACATACCTACAAAGATGTAGCGGCGATGAGAAAGTGGTAGTCAGGGCAGTGAAGTGAGGGGCCAGTGGGCCAGAAGTGAGAAGTGATGACGCTGAATATGCACACCTTCCTGTATGAATGTGAGTAAATGTTGATGATCTGGTTTGTTTGTAAGACGTGAGACTTTGAGCCTGGGGCCTAGGTGACATCATTTCCTGTTATGACACCAAGTTCTAAATCAAGCTTGTGAATATAAGTTATCTTGTAGCACCGTTGTAACCACTTACAGGCATTTGGCGCATGATGAATCACATCAAGCTAATTTTATGGGTTTACAGCAGTCCAACCAGGTGTTCGTTTTCCCTGAAATGGACTGCATCTTAATGCTGGGATACACATGATCCAAAAGATAAGTGACAAAGCTACAAATAACTTACATTTCACGCGAGACTTACAGGAAGTACAAGGTGTAAAATGGTGCCTGCGTGGTAAGCCAAATAGCTATTTGTATTTCTCTCAGAGTGAAGCACACTAGCTGAGAAAATGCACATTTTCATATAAAATGGACAATGGGTTGGCATTCACCTATCATTGGTAAATTCATTATCAGTTATTGATTCAAAAATGTGAACTGATGACATTCAAATTCATTGTGATTATTGCAGAAGTTTTAATTTTCTGATGTGGTCCTTTACTTTTTACCCAATGTGGATAGGATCATAAAACCAAAGTCCTGTTTTTATAAATATTTATCCTCTATATGATCGTCTCGCTTATGGCTTACGATCGTCTGAGAGGTGGTTAGATTGAAGATAGGGGATTATACAAAAAAAAAAAAAAACTAAAAGTCCGATTGAAAGCCTGGGATTAGAAGGAGCCTGACAGCAGTGAGCTCGCTGCGGGACCCTGCAGAGATCAAACCAGATGTAATAGTTTGGTTTAGGGAAGGGATGTGTATGCGTCAGTGGGCTGACATTTTGAGCGGAAACCCTCATCTGAAATGACACCAATGTGTGAGGTTTAGAACAGCAGCAGAAACAGCATAATGACGCTGAGCTAAAGCCACGGGGGTGGAGACTTCATCTCAACTAATCGTACCCGATGTTGTGTCTTACTGAGAACACTAAGTAATATGTTAATATGATTTATCAATTATAATTACAGCCGACACTCAAAATTGCTTTTGGCGTGATCTAGCAAAAGTCAACAGATGTTTATTTCTCGCTACCACCGAGGGATTGGTAAATGCTTTGTGGTCAGCCAAAGTACGGTCTGGCTCTGAGATCAGGCGAGCTATGGCCATGCACTCATTCAACTTTGTTAACCTCGCAAAGCACATTCCCATCTTGTGCTGGGGTGACATTTATTATTGCTCTGTATCATAAACCATCATTTATCCTGCATGTGCTTGTTTTGAATAGTAGTTACAAAACACCAGGGGCAAGTAAAAAATACAAACTCGTTCCAGCCATATATACCATATATGAAGGGACTTCATTTTTAACTTTTTCATTCAATCTGAAAATGTTGAAAATTAAAACTTCAGCATATTATTTCTCACATCTATTCACATACTGCTCAAACAATAAATGTATGTGATCGAGTTGTTCCTACGCCGTCTGTCTCCAGTAACCCTAAATCCCATGACGGTCATGTGTAATTGAAATATTTCAGGCACTTACTTGAGTTTTGACTGACGCAATTGACAACAATAAACCTCCGAGAAGGTTCTGCAATGTGGTGAATGTTTACATCGGTAATGTCAGTCTGTAGGCTCGCAGTGACCGAGGAGAACAAGTTTCATTCCAGTTCCAAAAAAGAAATGGGCAAACGAGTGACCACATGGCTCCAATTTCCACATCAAGAGAGTCCCAGATGGCTTCAGTGCTCCAGTTTCTAATGGGCTTCAGACAAAGTGTGCATGTGTGTATGCATGTGTCTAAAATAAACAAAAAAGTGAACATGGAAAAAGCGAGTCTTTTCGCAACTGGAAGGTAGCTGTGACAATGGCTGAAAAATTCTTAAAAGGGCAATTACAGTAGGGCAGGAATCTTTGGCGTTATGACACAGTAGCTCCTGTTCCAGGTTCACATATTCCCCCCACAGCCTGCAATTAAGTTCCCCCTCACCACAACCTTGTGTTCAGATCTCCTGAATATAACATCAGTTTGAAAAATGCATGTTGTAAACAGGAGGGCCCTCACAGGCACACCACAGGAAATCTAACCTAACGGGCTGGGGCAACATGTTTAACACCAGCCCTTTCTTTTTGGGAAGGTAAGGACTGAAGACGGAACTGGCTTACTTTAGATACAATGTTTTAGTGTAGTCCGTTGTGTGAGGGCAATATACTGGTAAACTGGTATAAACCAGTTGTATCTTCTGAGTCATCTTCAAGCACGTTGCAAGTAATGGCCAGTCATTTCATATACCATTAAATCTGTGGAAATGCGTATGCATACCTTTGTAGACATAACAACGGTGCTAATTAAAAGCCCAGTGCTACAAAACACATGTTTTGCAGGTGTCACGGTGCATGGACAATGGAAAATTGTTTACCCCTAATGCCCGTGGTTCCTCTGAGGAGTTCTTCAAAGTGGTTACAAGCTCCGAGTAAGGCATGACTATTTTTTTCCCCCACTCTTGAGACCAAATAAGGGCCATTTAAACTAGGAAATCAACTTAAAAACAGAGACGAGACTGACACCAAATTAGACCAATGCGATAGAAAATCCAACTGTCTGGAATCTACGCTAGCCGGCCACAAAATCTCCTTCAGAAGGAGTTCCACGTCTTTCCTGCGGTTTGAGCGTCTCATTCCTCTCTCTCCCATCCTTTCTTTTGTTAGGCTGTAGCGTTTGTGTTTATGCATAGCAAATAGCAGAGGCACGGAGACCGTGTGACCCAGGGGTGGGACATCCAGAGCACAGGGACTGGAGAGAGCGGGACTGGGACAGGGACTGGAGATTGTGAGCACAAGGCTCAGAATAGATCGTTGCTGTCCCCAAGGGGCTTTTCTGTTCCTGCTCCCCTCTTTAGTAGCACTGTAACTCTGTCTGGTCGGTTTTTAACAAAGCTGGGCACACAGAACATTGCATCACCCACTCACCATCCAAAGCTATCTGACCTCTTCCCCATCTTAACTAAAGGAAATAACAAGCTGGAGCCTGAGGAAGGGGGCTCTCCATCGCCTCACCCTGCATCTGACCCAGCCTGAGAACACTCCGCTTCCTTGCCACTGCCTCCCCCGTTACCTGGGGTGGGGGGGGGTGTCTAAATATAACAATGACCGCCTAACGTTTTGGACACTGGAGCAGCCGGTCAGCCAGAGGGGCCTCGTTTCCCAGGGTGGCAGCACTTTTTTTTTTTAATCCAACGGGTGGTATGAGGAGGACAGGAATGTCAAGGGAACAGTGTTCCTAAACACAAAGCCACAGGACCCAGCTGAGAAAGCCACATTCTCATAAATGGATCCTCTTCCAAGCAAGGATGTAGTCATAATACCAACTGAAAAGCCATGGGAGGGAAAAACTCATAATTTGGATGACTTGTGCCATTACATTACACGGTAGTGGTTTCGCGTATTAAACTTCAAATTATATACAAATATGTGAACTATTTAAATATGAAGTTGAAAAAAAAATGCAATCATCAACAATCATTTTCAACAATAACGCCAAATGAATTTTTACAAAACAACCAGCTTATTTTGCAACAAAATGCAGTAAGCTGACAACAACATGAGACCTAATACCACTTCCCCTTTTTGTAAACACATACAATCCACTTGATGCAACCTAGCAGAGCAGCGAGGCAGTTTTTACAATGCCACACAGGTTGAATAATTCAAGAAAAAAAACACACACAGAGCATGTTTCCCAGCCAGGGCCAACCCAGAGCTCAGACGCAATTTCGCTGGGTTCAGTGATGGACAGTTTAACGTACAAATAGCTAACATGTACAAATCATGTTTACAAACACAGACCCAGATTATGGTACATGGGAGAGGGGCAGCTTTACGCCCAAGGCAAAGTCAAATTTCATCCTCATCCGGAAGGAGGTTAAGAATTTGGAGCAAAAACAAATTTAAAGTGGCATCGGGAAAAAAAAGCAGAAGAGACAAACTAGACTCAATCCGAGAAGGGAAATTCCAAGATAGCCCAGTTTAGCCTTTACACAAATCCCAAAAGACAAACAACTATTTGGGTTATCATCCCAGAGAGCCATCACTCAACTCCTCAGTGGTGTGCCAGTTTTCAGCCTGAGCGACAATCTCCCATTTCAACAGAAATGTGACCTCGATTTAACAAATCACAGAGTGCGGGAGAATAGATTTGGGTAATTTATAGACAAAATGGCTCAACCAACTACCACACTGGTTTTTGGCAGAGGCTCATACTACAGCATCAGCACACGATGTTGCAGTTTTAGATCTCTTTGTGTAAGAAAAAGGGCTGCGAAAAAGTTAAAAATTATTTCTACTACCAATTAATCTGACACTTTGGCGAGTCATTGATTATTAAAAGTAATCAATGAAATGCAATAAGTGGCGTGACTCTAGATTTCATGTATTTGCCTGCCGAACATTGCAAATAGATCCTGTCAATTAACATGTTTGACAAAAAGCTTCACTATCTACTGTATTTTGGGACACTGGTACGTTTGTAGACCTTTGACATCCACCATAAAGCCGCCATTCAGGCAGACAATAAGGCTGTTGATGCCTCTGCTGAAATAATATTATCACAACAGAATACAATGAGTGCTACTGGTTGAGGAACGTCAGAGGATACAGATATACGGATATAATATTAAATTTAACGTTGGAGTAAAATAGACGGATTCAGTCAAATAAACTTTTAAATTCATTTAAAAGTTAATTTACTCAGTTTTGTTTTGTGAAGTCAAGATGGCACAATGCACCTTATGCCTCAAACTGCGGTAAGTGATGATTTAAAATAGAAAATTAAAATGACCCAATCACCAACTCTGAATGTACTGGAGGCTAATGCTGCTGACTGAGGCCCATTCATGGGCATAAAAACAAAATATGGGCTCACATGCTTTGCCTCACATGTGGCTCACATCCTGTTGGCATTGGGGAGGGAAGTCAGGTCACTGGTGAGGAGCGCATTCAAGTGTCTGAAAGCTTTTCACAAATAAAAGTTTATTACACAGAAAAAAGGGAGGCAAGTTCTATATATCACACAACCCATTTGAAACGCCCCCGTTGTTGACGGTAAAACCGATATTTTAAACAGATATATTCTGAACAATGGTCCTGGTTTGAATTGGATATTAGAACACTTGACACCAGCAGGAACACAGAGTAGAGAGAGGGACACTATGAAAGAGAACAAAATGCTAGTGGATGTGTGTGTGTTGGTGTGTGTGCGGGGGGATATTACTCATCGTGCCATAGAATAGGAACAAAGCTGTTACCTTTCCGGCATGGGGCTTCCTCCACAGACCATAAGCAAAGTCAAAAAGTCTCTCTCTCCCTGCACCAGGTCTAACTACATGCTCATGGATATGCAAATGTTCAGCTATGCCAAAATAGCTCATATATAGAGGTATTCAGAGTGTAAAGGAGGCATCCATATGCAAGCACAATAACATACTGCATTAGTCACCTCCCACCTCCTTCACTTGTCCTCGCACGAAACCTGGTGTCCATCAATGACCGACATGCATATTTAAATTGAGGGGTAACCCACTCGCCATTAGCAACTTCCACACATCTGTGACATTAGACAAGTAACACAAAAACACACTGAAGAGGAAGGGGTGGGGGGGGGGCGCGGGGGGGGGGGGGGGGGGGGGGGGCTGACAGTAAGACAATGAGCAGCAGACATCTGGTTGTGGATGACAGCTAGATCCGGCTTGAGGTCTCTCACTCAGGCTGTAACCTCCCCCCACTGAGACGCGCATGGCATGACACCACATATACACACTCACACACCAGTGACTGGCCTTATTCTGGATGCCTCTAAGGTCTGTGCAGACCCACCAAGTAAAAACCTTTTTAAAATGAATATCCAGACCCTCGAGATAAAGCACACAAACACCGAGTTCCTCTTGTAAATGACACTTATCTCATGCCTGCCATGTGGGCCTTTAGATATCACTGCTCAAATGTCATAGTGAAATCTTAAATCTCACTGTGAGCCAATACTTGTCATCGGGGTGGACAGTAAGAAAACCAGGGTCCCCTAGAAACACGTCTCCATCCCACGCAGCGGTTTGCATCACATGGTGTTTGGTGGAAAAGTGAGTGATGTCAAATTTGAGAAATTCCCAAAGAGATGCGCTCACTCACTGTCTCGACCACAAAGAGTGGTTACTCTTGCACTAGATTCCATCTGTTCCAACAACAACACACCGCGCAACAGTCTCCATTGCTTGAACTCACAATTTCCCATGGCCATGGGAAACGTAATCTGTCGTTGCCCACAGCTGCGCTCACTCGCAAACACACGCGCGCGCACTCTCAAACGAGCCACTGGCAGTTAACAATTAGTGGGGATTGTTTCGGCTCTTGGTTTGTATTGAATTCGGCGAGTTGTAAAAACACAAAAGCACCAGACACAGAGCAGAGCGACAAGTCTTTTGGTGGACGCACACGTTCTGCTGTGTGTTTCTTTTTCTTGTTTTGAGCGCTGATCATTGAGAGCAAATAGTGTACAATAACCGCTCGTGCTTACCGTGTGTGGTGAGCTGCCTCCGGCTGCTACTGCTGCTGCGCTGCACGGACACACACTGCTCATCCTCCGGCTCGCTGCTGTCCGAGGAGCCGTCGCTGTGCTCGGCTGTGTGTCTGAGGTCCGCGGCTCCTCTCCGCTGCGCACGCCGCGCGCTGCCCGCAACTCTGACTGACAGGCGGCAACAGCAGTGACAGCGCGGCGCGCGCACCGGCAAATGAGCGAGCAGCGGCTCGCGCAGCTTCCGGGTTCCAAGTCCACGCACCGACTTAAAAAAAAATCCACTAATTGTAAATTATAATTTAAAACACTCCTTTTAGATTCGATGTGAAGAGTTTTCTTCACTCGCTCATTTTTTGTACGTATGTTTATGATGACGTTGTGCTGATTATATCTTTAACATAACTTTGATTGGATTGAATAGTAAGCTTGTTGTAACTCTAAACATTTAGGTTGATCACTGGAGTTGTTACATTCCATGTTTAGAGTAAATACTTTCAACAAGCACCGGATGTAGAAAAAACCCAAACAGTATTTGATAAGAATTGTCATCTTGCGCCTTCTGTTGGACAAACCTGAGACACCCAAGGTATACTGCTATCGTTGCTGCACGTTTGAGATATGTATTGTCAGATCGTGAAGTGGCTATTGGCCCGGCATAAAATCAAGCGGCCTATGATACACCATGGCATTTATTTTCGCAGTTTACGCAGGCAATATTCCATTGTTAGGCAACATGAGATTTCTTGTCAATAGGTAAGATTTAACACTTCATATTCGTAAGATCGATTGACGTCTACATCAATTTCATGGTGCTTAATTTCCTTCAGAAAATACCATTGATCCACATTCTCTTGTGGGACATAAATAAGATTATTATTTTTTATACTTCTTGTTTTGCACTTGTTGTTTTGTATGTGTTTGAATTGCAATATGCTATTAGTTTACGATGTGTCATTTATAGAAATATGTATTTTATTGTCAGGATGGTTGCAAGTGACTGGCAGAGCATTTGTAAAACATGTTCTGCTTGTTAATTATGTTTGGAATGATTTTAGATCCACATAGTTTCCTTGGCTGCCCTCTAGTGCACTTCTTGAGAAAGTGCTAACGCTGACTCAAATAATGTTTATTTCTCCCCGATCCCATTATTAAACGCTCTTGAAATATCCATATAATAAAAAGGGGGGGGGGGGCTCAATAAAACACAGGGAGGTTCCTGATGGAAGGACAGAGTGACAGCAGTGATGCCATTTGCCTTTTTATAATGTTGCCAGATATTTCCCTGTCCATAGCTGGAATTTGACATTGTGTATGTCTTGTTGGATATTCATGTAGGGGTTCTTGGACTGGAGCATCGTGTTTTTTTTGTTTTTTTTTGCGGTGAGGCACAGAATAAGACAAATAAAAAATATTAAGCCTTTCTTCTGCTTTAAGCCACACGATCAGGAATTCATTTCCAAGACGAGAAGCTTTGCATTTGATACTGCCAACTGTGTTTCAAGCTCGAGTTGTTCTTTTTCTCTGTTGAATCTTTTCTATCGAGCTTCTATTGAATGTTTTATTTTTATCATCGTCCACCTCGGCTTTTATCCGTATGGATGATTTAGAGGAGATGCGGGAGATCTGGGCGCGCACTTAGAACGTGCAACACTTTGATCGACGCTAAATTCCTTGTCCTGTTGCACATGCCTATGTCCCAATTCAGTTAACCACTCTTTTACCATGCCAGTAAAATCGCCGTACACATACATTTTTGCATTGGAGTAGCTGCATTGCCTTGCAATGTCACCGTGTGATTAAGGTGAGTTCATAAAAGAGGTATACATGTCATTGGCATCTTCATAGCAGGCCATACAGTCACACGCAAATTCTCCTTATTGATCCAATATTCCTTGGATGTCATCAATGCTTTCCTTACGCCTTTCAGCTTGTCTACATTGTACACTAACTTTTCCTGAGACCTCTTTGAGTAGAAACCAAAACCTTTATAAATGAATCAGTTTAATGTACTGTATATTTTTGTTGATCGCATTTCGGCAGCATCCTGAGGCTTTACGGCAACTTCACACATCTTCTTTTTTAAAGCAATGCAGCGCTTGCATGCTTGCAAAAATGACCATAATGGACCAATTTGGCCCAAAAAATGTATCATAAACAACAACTGACACAAACAAAAGGTGATCGACACACTGGCATAGTCTGTTTTAAAGTGGGAACGGTCACAATAGCTGCTTATTAAGGAACATTGCTGCAACCAAATACAGTTGAATTTAACACAGCATCAATAATTGTCAGTGAATCATTGCCTGTGTCAGAGGGATATCCCATGATTTGCAGCATTGTGCAACTGTGTCCAAATGTACTTGTACTATTTTGTCTATTATTAAACAGATTTGCATTTTTAATGGAAAGTATGTGAATGCTCTGAGTAGGTAAACCACAGGTACTCCAATGTGCACGAATGCTACCCAGTAGTCAGTCAGAGGCGGCGCACTGGGGCTCCAGATGTCTGTGATGCGATCTTATGCATAGCGTCCTCAGATGCATTGCATAAACTCTCTGTCCTCCCGCGCCCTTTAGTCCACACCCAGGACAGCCGCAGGGGGCGCTGTGCCTGCCTTGACTCGCTTTGTAAGGAAGCGGAGAATAAAAAAAAACGTGACGCACAAAAAAGGGGGCCGGCAGTGTGTCGGCGTACACACAACCCTCTGTGCTCCCATTCATGCACAGTGGAGCAGCGATCCTCACCTACAGCCGAGCCGCGTCCTCGTCCAGACACGAAGCGCTGATAGACAAGGGTCGGTGAGTAGGACGTCTCCCTCCTCAGTGCGTGTCTCAGGGTGGCCTTGACCGCCAGCCCCTCCTCCACTCTCCCTCTTTCTTTCGCTGTACTATTTGAAAGTAGCCGTGCAAAAACATGGCTGCAGGGTCTCGGGGGGGTAGACGTCGGCAAATTGTAGGAAGCCCAGCCAGAGCTGTCTGCGTGTGGTTGACGTTGGTGTCTGTTTCGGCGCAGTGCGCTGTTAATATGACTGACGGGAGTTTTTCAGGTGTCACGGGCGACCTGTCAGGTTTATGTGGCCCCCGAGGGGACCCACACATCAAGTGTGGTGTCAAAACTAAAGCAAAGCCCCAACCAGCACATACCCACTGATGACGTCTTCCCCTAAAGACGAAACATTTCCCCTGCTATCACAGTTTAGTTTTGTTGGTTGTTTTTTTGCATTCTGATGTCGAACAATCCAGGTAGTTCTCACTCTCTCCGTGACATGCACGAATGTAGGCAAAAGTCCAAGTAAAGGTCATCCACTGACAGTATGACAGGACATATGCTGTTGGGTTTAGAAAGCGAAGTTATTAGACAAGTTGATTCTGCAGCTGCCGGTGGAGAACACGATCCTCGATGGCAGCACGACAGGCATGTAAAAGAAATAGGCAGGTATGTGAGAATATGTCACCTGCCAGTGAAGGTCAGGTGTAGCCGGTCTGTCCTCCTCTCAAAGGTGCAACTCAAAGGCGGAAGTAACGCGCCTGGTTTGTTTACACGCGGCAGAGCAGCCTGTTTATTTCGGACTAAATACATCAACAAACGAATGGAAAACAGTGTTTTATTGACACCTGGGTCTGCGCACTACTGACCCCATTTAACACCGACCACGTGGACGGGACACTTGCTGTAACACCAGACATATGGAACCTAAACACTCCCCTGTTGTGTTTGTGACACGTATTAAAACGCAACGTTTTGTTGTCAGGACATGACGCATGTTTTAGTCAGGATGATGTGGAGTCATCGTGCCGATACACTGTTCTAGTAAAGTGTGTTGGGGAGTAAGGCGGGGTGGCTGCTGCTCTTGTTAATCAACGTTAGACATCGCCTGGCAATGCAGTACAGACAATGGACAAAACGTTGCTTGTGTAAAAAAAATATATATATATATATATATATATATATATATTATTATTTCTATGGCGTGTCTCAGTTGTAGCTGCAGTGGATCACACCGGCTGGCAGGCTTGCGGGTGGATTTGTGTGTATTGTAGCGAGCCGGTTTTGCCGGTATCCAAAGCGGCGCTGCGCCGCGACCTTTCCCCCAGTTTCCGCAGCGCAGGGCGGATCATGTGATGGTGGAGAGTAGCTGCTGGGGGAAGGGACAGAGTGACGAGCTGCGGATGCTGCTCCTTCCTCGCCATCGGCGAAAAACCCAGAGAAGACGGGTCCTGCTTTCAGAGTGCTCCCGTTGAATGGAACACAAAAAAACCCAGGGCTGCTTCTCACACAGCCCCGGTAGAGTTTTTAGTAGGGGAGACATTGTTGTAGCCCGTGAAAAGCCCAACATCGCAATGCATAACCACGAGATGCCAAACAAGTACGTTTCCATGGAAACGCCGTTTTTTTCACGGTCAATGGAAGACTCTCGGGCGTTTTTAGGCACTGGCTTTTATTAGGGGTCCTTACTTGCCATTAATATATCCTACTACCCCAGAATTCCTCAACCTATGTCACTATCCAGCTCGTAGTTTGTAATGATCTAACAAATCTGATAATATTTACGTTTTTTGCCTGCAATTTCCTTACATTGATACACGTTTTAGACCATTTCATCACCCTCGGATGGGGAATACATTGTAATATTGAGAATAAACAAAGTTGTTCTTCCTGATAATCATTTCCCGATGGGCTTTCCCTTTTTCAACACTCTCTTATCGTCTTATATAGCTTCCCTTTAATAATCGAAACAAAAGCTATATATTTTTTTTATATATATTGTAAGCAGAGGTATGAAATAACCAGGCAACAATGGGAGCATGTGTTTGATTCATCCGCTCATTTTTCCTCCTGCTGCGTGCTATGTTTGGAGACTTATAGATGAATGAAATGATGCCGTATAAATACCTCCAGGAAACTTCCATTTCTGTTGTCTGCCAATGTGCCTGGAAACAAATTCAATAAAAATAAATAGCTTTATGGTTAACCAAGCATCAGTTCTGTTATAATACAGAATGAGTTGTCGGACAGTCACTTCACAGTGCATCTCTTTTGGTGTCCGCTTGCCTTAAGCAGCTTAGGTGATATAGCGACTAAAAACAAAAACATGCCCCTCACGCTGATTTAAGAAGGACATCCTTTTGTTCACAACAACTATTAATCAGAAAACGGAAAAAACATTTTCCACTGTGTTTTCCTAACACCCAGAGGCTGCAGCACTGTTTCACATGATAAGCAGAGAGTTAAACAATTGTGCTTCGGTTTTAAACATTTGTGCTCTTCACCAAAACAAAACTTAAGGCCCCAGACAAAACCAACATAAGTCTACTTATGCATCTAACTTTCTGTTAACTCTACCAAAGTAATAAGCCTTTCAAACCCAGAGGCCACCATCCAACAAGGAGTTTAAAACGGTTCACCCTTCAGAAAACCATGAAACCTGCTGTGTATTCGAGGGATAAGCTCAGATATTTCATATCTTTAAGCCTCAAAGATATTCGTTCTGATTTGACCATTCTTGGATTTAGTAACAATTTAAATATGGGTGGATAATACTTTTTCGGTACATGTAGCAGAATTTACATAAATGTCATTGAAACGTCTACTCCACCAAATATATTATGTTGCACTTCTCCTCCCCACAGTGACCTTGTACTGAAGTTGTCACCATGGCAGAAGCGCACCAGGCTGTGGCCTTCCAGTTCACTGTCAGCCCCGATGGCATCGACCTACAGCTGTGCCACGAGGCCCTGCGCCAGGTCTACCTGTCTGGCCTCCACTCCTGGAAGAAAAGATTCATCCGCTTCAAGGTGCGAGGTGTTGGACATGTGGGAGAACAAAGTCCAGATGGTCTCTATATAGTACTAGGGATCATGTTGTTAATCTTTGACTGTGTGGCTGTTCCTTACAATTAGTAGCCGACAACAACGACAGATGATTTCTGCTCTCATAGCCTATTTAGTTGATAGTCAAAAGAGTATCTTAAGGGCATCAGTAAACATTTGCTGTCCAACTGTAAGTCTTGTTTGTTGGGTCACATTAACGCAACAGGTCAACCACTATCACACAAGCAATTACAGTAACCTTCCTCTGTGTCGTAGCCTTTAGCCCAGTTTTCTGTGTACACACAGTCATACCGAGTCACTCAAACCTGCAAGTATTTTCACTCATTCACTTTCACCATTTATTCAGATGTTGGCGATTAATGTTAACTCGCAGGTGCAAGCGGGAGAACACATCTGATGAGGAATAATGTCATGATATCAGTGAATGTAAACTCTGGCCTAATACTGTATATTACTCGCTGACTGTGACCTTTATGACCTCTGAGTCTGCTTTACCTTTCCACAGAATGGGGTGATGACTGGTGTGTACCCAGGCAGCCCTGGTGGGTTCATGGTAGTGGTTGTGTCCTACATGTCCTACAATAAATACCGAGAGCTGGATCCCTCCCTGGGGTTGATTGCCAAGCTGGGCCAACACATACCCATCAGGTAAGGCCACGGCTATCTTAATATGCCATTTCTGTTTGAAAAACCATAGACGGAAACTCTCCTTTTCTGGCCCGACAGAAACATTACGGAACATGAAAGAGCTGTCTTCATGTCTAGACACAGCCACCACGCTTATTTGCTCACAATTTGGTGGATTGGTAGCGGGTGAGCCTCTGAACAAATAAGAGGAGGGGTCACCTTCAGTTGTAGGAGGTTAACTATACACATAACAGGTATGGCTAGGACGAAAGCTCTACTCTTTACATTTTAGGAAATGCCATGCAATGTCAGTAAAAAAAATATATATATATATATATATATATATTACATTACGTAGTTGTGCACATGCCTTAGGTATTTACAAGAAAATAGTTGGCAGCCATAAAGGTCAGTACACCTCACCTTTATGACTGCTGGCGACTTGGAGCTTGTTTATTCCAACTAAGGCTGCCATCAACATTGCTGGAAAGTTTCCCTCAGCTCATGACGGTGTCGTAAAAGCTTATTACGCTCATACAGTCTAAGTACATATGTGTTTTTTCGGTTGGAGTACCTGTTGCTGGTCCCTTGATTCTAAAATTCCCCCCAAAAACAAAACACTGAAAGCATTAAAGGTTTAGGGTTTGTTGTCTTTGCCTTTCGTGTATTTAAGCACCTTTTTTTTTTTTTGTATCCTTTAAACCGAAGACACTAATTTACGAGCACATTTACTCCAAGTGCCACTGTTTTCAACAATATGTTTCTTTGGCAAGAAAAATCCCACACTCTTATGTTTCCACCGTGAAGGTAAATAGGACTGAAGTGAGGATTTGCTACCGCCTCTCATCTTTCTTTTATCCCCTTGTTTGTGCGCAGCCGATATATATCCCCGGACAGCCAGAGGATAGTTGGAGGAGTTCTGGTGGGCACGGGGCTGTGGGTCACCATAATCATGGTTATGAGGAATGTCCTTAAGAGCCTGCTGTCGTGGCACGGCTGGATGCATGCTCGCCACGGCTCTGTGTCCTTGTCTACTCGACTGTGGATGGTGAGCCCATGAATGTGTTCCTCTGTTCAAGATGACAAAATAATGCCACTTTTGCCCAGTGTATGTAGTAGCTACACAAACCTTGCTAAAAGGGCTTTACTGTGATTACAATGTAATGTGTTTAAGTTGTATTACTAAATGTGTGACACATTACTATACATTGTGCATTCTCATGTGAAGTGTGTATGTTACACATTAAGTGCTACTTTTGTCTTCTTTAGATAACCCCCGCTGATTACATATTTGCACGTTGCCTTACAATTTGCAGGTCATCAAGTGCAACACACATTCTTTACATTTACTTTTGCCCTCTCCTTTATCTGCTCTTTTTGTCCAGGTATTAGTGAAGGTGTTCTCTGGCAGGAAACCGATGCTGTACAGTTTCCAGAACTCTCTGCCACGGCTACCTGTTCCCTCTGTCAAGGACACCTGCGCAAGGGTAATCCACCCCCCCCCCCCGTCATGTTATTTCCTGTTGTTTCTTTTTTCTGCTTTTTTTGTGCACTTGCCCAATTGTTTATAATAAAATCTGTTCTCACGTCAGAAAGACCCAGATAACTTATCATTATACAAATCATTTTTTCAAGATAACGTTTCCCTACAATACTTTTCAAGGCTTTGTAATCAATCAACTTAACCTCAATGTATCTCCAATGAATTTTAACTAGTCTATCAAATCTGGATGATTGATTTGTTTCTTCCACCATTATTTTTTTCAGTTTTTTCAGCTAATTATTTCTTTTCCTGGACTGTGTTCTTCAGGGCAGAGCCACTAAACAAACTTCCTACCTGTCTGTCACGTAGAAACGAATTCCTTGTGTCTGTTTGCTCTTTCCTTCCATTTGAATGTGCTTCATTGAATGTAGGCGATTATGAAAATAGGTTAAAGTGCTGTAATGTTCAAAATGCGCATTTGTCCCACACCCTACTTTGTTTCACTTTCTCTTTTCACCCACCACCCAAAACACAGTATAGTATGGACACTGAAATGCCGAGACGCCCTTTGGCTTCACTCTTTGTGCTTTTGCATTCCTGTGCGTTCAGTACCTGGAGTCGGTGCGTCCCCTAATGGATGATGAACGGTATGAACGAATGAAGGGCTTGACCGAAGAATTTGAGAAGAACCTGGGACCCAGGCTGCAGTGGTACCTCAAACTGAAGTCGTGGTGGAGCTCCAACTATGTACGTTGAAAGACTTGTTCTAACTGAGCGTTAAACTGTCAAGAAAAGCAGTGTGTGTGTTATACTGTCCCCTCCGTCTCTTTTGTGATGCACAGGTCAGTGACTGGTGGGAAGAGTATATTTACCTCCGAGGCCGTGGGCCCATCATGGTAAACAGCAACTACTATGCCATGGTAAGACCACTCTTCCTGATTTATCCATTTGCAGACAAGGGCTCAGCCTTTGGTTTGAAAAGATTGAGCAATAAGCGGATCCACGTGGACTGTGATTGATTCTTTGAGGGTCTGTGTGTTTATTGACACCAGAGTGAATTCCAAAAGCTGTTTGAGGAGTTGTGTTGTGAATGTTTTGTGAGCGTGACCTCTTTTTCCACACTGGCTGTGTGAGTTGAGAGTTGTATGAGGTTAATTTAGGCTTTTTAAATCCCTTGCAGTTGGGCATTATACCGCTTAACAGGTTTAGTCCTGTTTTGTAGTTTGGGCATTTTTATTAGCATCTTGGCTGACCAAACTATAATCACTCTACAGCATGTATACACTTATTTTATTATGGACTTGGTGAACTCAACAGAGGAGATGCTGGACTGGACTGTTAACTGCAGCAGGGCAGAAGTCGCCACTTATCAAGCAAAGTGATTCGAGCACTTCCAAAATGTCTTATTTTGATGCACATACAAAATTAAACACAGCTGCCTCAGGGAGGTAGACAGTGGCGGGTCATAATGAATCTAGGGATGGGTCGCATGGTAACAGTGTGTCTAGGGTGTTCTTCTCTCGGCATTTACAAAACAAGCTGCACCCAGTGTTGCCAAAAACAACAAAACGTCTTCTGCAGGAAAGCATCGTTTGGATATGAATATGACCACGATCACTTTTTCCCCCAGGATTTCTTGTACGTGTTCCCCACCTCCGTCCAGGCTGCCAGGGCAGGCAATGCCATCCATGCCATCATGCTCTACAGGAGAAAACTGGACAGGGCCCAGATCAAACCCGTGAGTTCCCATTTCTCAAATTCTTTTCTGAACACTGAAGAATCGATAAAAAAAAATATATATATATATCCAAACACTTTATAGCTCACTTTTGAACATTGTTTCGCCTTGTAAATGTTTGACTGGCTCATAATTTAGCGATGAAATCGCTGTTATCTGTTTGTTTGTTCGTTAACGTTTGCAGTGACAGCTGCTTATCTCTTAACAACCTGGCCTTGTGTACTTAAAATAATTGTTAACTGCCATCGCACCCGCGTGACTGTTGACGCTGTCCTCGGCCCGAGAGCGCAGCACTGCGATCACGCGCTCCCGAGCGTGTTCTGAGTGAAACGTGTTGAAACGAGTCGTAATGAAGACTGGTGGCCAGTAGTGTGTCCCGCACCTCTGTCTGTCCTTTTCCTTTACCAGTCTGCATGACGCTTCAGTCCAAATTAGTTTTTGCCTTTGCATATTAATGGCGCACACTCTATAACATTTTGCATAAGCACAGATTGATATCAGATTGTATATGTGTGTGTATGTGTGTGTGTGTATATATATATATATATATATACACACACACACACACACACACACACACACACACAGACCCCAGTGCATGCGCGCTCTGTTGCACACTTACATTTAGTTGTCTCTCTTACTGTTTTGTCCCTGTCGCTGTGTCGAACACTGGGATAGATTTACTTGCTGGCGAACAAGGTTCCTCTGTGTTCGGCTCAGTGGGAGCGGATGTTTAACGCCACCCGCGTGCCCGGTTTGGAGACAGGTAAGAGGAGGGCACACCTCCGCCGTGCCCTCTGACCCCGCAAACCTTTGGCCCTAGCCGCTGCCGTGGCAACATCCCCCCGGAAACCCTGACTCCTGGCTCAACATCAACAGCACAGCCTTGAAATGCTCTCGTTCTTCTCATCTTTTTTTTTTTTTTTTTTTTTTTTTTTTTTTTTTTTAGAGACACACCTATTCAGATAAAAAAAAAAAGAGATCTGTCAAGTCTAAAACTCCAGAAAGACGCATCAGGGCTCTGCTGCTGGTTTTGAGCCGACGGGCCACTGGAACCACACTCATTTCTCCTTTCCCGGTAGCTTTCTGTTTCCCCCCCTTGCGCCTTAAGACCGCTTCTCAGACCCATCCTCATCACTCACTCTCCTCCTCATCCACAATGCTGCCACTCTCTTGGGATTTTAGTGAATTAGTTTGTCATCTTTGTGTTTGACTCTCCCCTTTTGCTTTTCAGCTCATGCTCCTACACACTATTCCCATGTGCTCATCCCAATACGAGCGTATGTTCAACACCAGTCGTGTCCCAGGTGTAGACACAGGTAGAGTCTTTAGCAACGCTGCCTCCTCCACACTACTCCTATCGTGACTTCTCCTTTGGGACGTATTGTCCCACTGCTTTGAATTTAGAAATGGTCGTAACCTGAGTGAACTAATAATGCACGTGTGCTGGTCTGTGCACATATTAAGGACTCATTTGCATGTGATTGAAGTCTAGTGTTCAAGTTTGAGAAGGTGATACAGGAAAGACCTGTCGAAGGTAAGAACCGAGTCGAGCAATGCAAAGCCGCTTCCAACGTCGTGAGTTTAAGGTCTTCCATGAGTTACATACTGAAGAACCATAATCACGTTTGCCCCAGGGGTAATGGGAAGGTCCTAAATGATAATGAGGTGACTTCAATTTACCATGTCATTAGGTATTTATACCAAATGTATTTACTTAAATTCAACTTTTGTAAGGTCTTTTAAAAAAACAAAACAATCGGATCACATGGAAAGTCTAGAATAGCAAAACAATTCCACGGATCCATGAAATAATGTGCTACCCTTTATTATTCAGTCCCTCTACCCTAAACTCTTTAAGAATTACACATTACGATTATGTCTCAGTCAACCTTCTCCAGGTCAGATGAGCATGCAAGTTGCCATAGGGGCAAGAAGTGAACCGCCAGTGGAAATAGTATGGCAGCGTTTTTTGTTTTTCATATTTACATTGCTTGAGGTGTTTTGTTGGGAGGAAGCACAGTAGGCCAAGTATTACCTGGATATGAGGTTCGTTGGGTTGTTCATAGTGCAAGTGTCCTGTCCTTTGTCTTTCCTGTAGCAGGGGCAATATTTGTTTGAACATTATGAACATAAAAAAAAAACAACAACAATGTCTTGCATTTCAAGATTCCCGACAGTGTTCCGGTGTTGATTGTATACAGTGCTGTTCAAACAAATGTTGCCTCTATTCATTGTATTTTAAACCACTGCTGTTTTCCCAAATTACTTTTCCCTTTCATCTCACATCCTGCACTTCCCATTTCAAGCTGTTTTTTGAACTGGATAGTCCTTCCTAGCATTTAGTATCCCTGATATTGTTTGCTATTCAAATGAATATGACTTCATGATTTAAAAAACAAAACAAAAAAAAAAACGGCCCTAAAATAAACATTTTGAACACATTTACACTTGGCCACCACACATTTTTCTATCGCATGCAATGCTACATTCTAAAATGCAGGTACACGTGCAAACACAAACATCCGTTCTTTTGGAATAAACACTCCAATTGAATTTGTTTCCTCCTCCCTCACCATTGGTCCCTCTCTCCCAGACGTCCTTCAGCACATGAATGACAGCAAACACATAGCCGTGTACCACAAGGGCCGATTCTACAAGGTGTGGATGTTCTACGACGGGCGGCTGCTGTTGCCAAGGGAGATCGAGCAGCAGATGGAGAGGATCTTGGCAGACAAGTCGGAGCCCCAGCCTGGAGAGGAGAATCTAGCTGCACTCACCGCAGGCGAGAGGTGAGTACAGCTCACGAGACGTAAAGAAAGACTACATGGGTTCTTTATTTATGGCCATGATACGTCAAATTCACTTGTATAATAATAGGCATTTAGCAATTAGGACTGGCTAAAGCCAAATGGCCGTTTAGAGGCAGACCTACGTTCGACAGGTTCATAAATAAGAACGGACATTGGCTTTTAAATAATGCAAACAAATACTTTTCATGTGCATTGCGTATAGTATGAAATTGTACGCTATGTACGGCATAGGACATTTTGGGGAAAAATAGCAACAGACAAGTACTGTATGTGATGTAAAAAAAAAACAATGCATCATGTCTTGTCCCTTATTGGCTGACAAATATGCTGACTTCAGGGATAAGCTTTAAAATCGGCGCAGTGGTGATTTATTTTTTAAAATTTTTGCTCTTTTCGCATTTTGCAGGACCCCATGGGCTAAGGCCCGTGAAGCCTTCTTCGGTCGTGGTAAGAACAAGCATTCTTTGGACGCCATCGAGAAGGCGGCCTTCTTTGTCACCCTGGATGACACCGAGCAGCGCTACGAGGCAGACAATCCAGTCAAGTCCCTGGACCGTTACGCCAAATCTCTGCTCCATGGGAAGTGCTATGACAGGTGTGACCCCTAAGTGTGACATATTTCGTTGCGGACCATGAAAGACAGTCTGGCCCGGGTTCATTTATATATATATATCAGCTCAGGAGGTTAATTATTTGTTTTCATTCAGGTGGTTTGACAAGTCCTTTAACCTGATCGTGTTCAAGAACGGCACCATGGGGCTGAACGCAGAGCATTCCTGGGCAGATGCTCCAATCATCGGCCATCTGTGGGAGGTACGTAGGTTTAGTTTGAACCATCTTCCTCATCATCGCATTGCTCCCCATCCAATTTTTATTTTTTTTACTACACACCTTCAAACAAGAATGGGTAAGGAGGCTTTTTATTTTCTGATTGGCACAATGTTGGTACATAATAGACAGAACCAAACTCACATGTTGATGCCGGATGCAAGTGTGTATACATTCGTTTGCCTTTTTTCACAAAAAACCTGTGGAATTTGGGGTTTTGTCTAAGAAGTTGTCAATGTTGGCAGCTTTGATAGGAGAATCAATCTGAACAAGCTTTACCGTCTGGAAACAAACCAAATTAGAGTTAATCTGGGAGCAGCCTTTTGGACTTGTCAGTGTCCAAGGGACTTTGCTGGACATGGCATCTCTGCGTTTGTTCCGATTAACAGGAAAGGTCTCTGTAAAGGGCTTTTTTGGTAAAGTCGACCTTGTCGTGTGTGGTTGAAGCTCTTGGCAAAGCGCCCTCACAGCTTTTGCCCCAAGCACGCAAGCATTTTTTTAAAGGAATAAATCTTTAAAACAGATAACGGCAATCAAATTATTTATTTCCTGCTGTTTGACTCTTACCATATTATAAAACGTGTCTGTTTTGTAGCAAGTACTCTACATGGACCCTATTAAGCTGGGATACACCGAGGAGGGTCACTGCTGTGGGGAGCCCCACCCCAACCTGCCCGGTCCTCAGAGGCTGCAGTGGGACATCCCTGCGGAGGTAAGAGCCACAGCATCTCTCCTGCTGCAGGGTGGGTGTATAGCTGATGTATAGCTATTCACAGGCCTTGGCTTCCCTCTGTTGGTGGCTTCAACAATGTGCACCAGTGTTTGTATTTAAAAAGTCAGTAGCTTTCCTGATAACAATACTATGTTGTGAATGTGTTTCCAATGATGCAACATCCATTCATTTCTTAAACATCCATTTGTTACGTTGTCTAGTGCCAGGACACCATCCAGAGCTCTCTGACATTAGCCAGAGCCCTGACGGATGATGTGGACTGTCACATTTTCCCCTTCTCTGAGTTCGGAAAGGGTCTGATAAAGAAGTGCCGCACCAGTCCCGACGCCTTTATCCAGATCGCCCTACAGCTGGCCCATTATAGGGTTCGTACATTTGTCTGACTGGCTTCTCAAAATGTGTTCTAATTTACTCTTAGCTTTTTTTTTTTTTTTTTCTATTTATTTTATTTGACAGTTGTTGCCTTTTACAATTAAAGAAAGGGTTATGCCAAATATTTGACTATTTTTACTCCGTTATACAGTGGTTATGGTCACCGGTTAGTTAGTTTGTGGTGTTTTATGTTATGTGATTTCAGAATATGTTAAGCAAAACATATTCCCAGGTCATGTGGCAAAGCTTTGTGCAGAGCAGAAACTGAAACGGTCTGAGCCCGCTGCTCTTACTCCCAGCAGAGGGCAGTGACAACTTAACAACACATTAAACACATTCAATGTAACAGTCAAACGCTGACGGGAAGTGATTTAATCCAAATGTTGTTAACCTGCTGCTTGATGCAGGTATTTGGCTTTAGTTTTGTAGTTTGTTTCATACGGCAAAACCCAGTGCATGTTCAAGGGCCACAACTGTGCATGTGTCTGTGTGATAACTGGTATTAAAATGATAATGTTATGAGATAATTCATTTATGTTGCTGCCTGGGTATTGGCTGTTTAGATATTTTAATATTACTGCGCTTCTCATAGTAAATTCTCTTTAAAGGTGCAAATGAAAGCATGACATTTATTGTTCGTTTGTTACACATGAGTCGTGCAAGACAACGTCCTGTAGGGTCTATCTTTTTAACCGTGACCATACTCTCCCAACAGGACAAAGGGAAGTTCTGCCTGACGTACGAAGCCTCCATGACGCGATTGTACCGCGAGGGCCGAACTGAAACCGTGCGCTCGTGTACCATGGAGACCTGTGCCTTCGTTCGCTCCATGCTCGCAGATGAGACGGTAAGGCTAACCAGCAGGCACGCACCGCACCTGCAGATGCCTTTGCTACTTTGAGTCTTAATGATTGTTCACCTGGCCGACCGTGTAGCGCTCTTCAACTGATTAGTGTCTCTGTTGCCGTCCGTCTCAGAGAGAGGAGCGCCTTAGGTTGCTCAAACTGGCTGCAGAGAAGCACCAAAACATGTACCGCATGGCCATGACGGGAAAGGGCATCGATCGCCACCTCTTCTGTCTCTACGTGGTTTCCAAATACCTGGGAGAAGACTCCCTTTTCCTCCGAGAGGTATGAACCTGGGGCCTGTACTTCCCCCTTTTTTTTTTTTTTTTAGTTGGAGTACATGAGCTCCTTACCTTACACAGTGATGAAACACTGAGAGGTTTGCAGTATAATGGACGGAGTTAAGATTTGGGTCCCAAGTCTAGTAGAGCATTTTTAAAAGAATCAAGCTGAGATACTTGGATTTAGTTGGTTCTAGTTTACTAGTTAAAAAAAATAATCTTGTGCTGGACTCTTTTAAAGGTGATTATTCAGAAAGCCACTTTTAAATGCCAACATTAATTATTTTCGATTATGCTTTCGTTCTGACAAAGCTTTCCCATAAAACGTCACTGAGTCCCAGTGTAATCTGAATGCGTTTCTTTTGACGAGCGAATTAAATGTAAGTAACTTTTCTATTTAGGTGCTGTCTGAACCGTGGAGGCTGTCCACCAGTCAGACTCCTCTGCAGCAGGTCGAGCTCTTTGACCTGGTCAGACACCCGGAGTACGTGTCCTCCGGGGGCGGCTTTGGTCCGGTAAGTTATCCGTCAGTTTTGAGCAACAACATTAAAAGGCGGAGTAAGGGTGGTTTTATTTGTTTCAGCTGTCCACCTGGAATTTGGAAATAAAGCAGGCGTACATGGACGTGTCGGAAATTCACACATAGGGCTCACTGCTTTTTTCCCCCCCCCTGCCCTCATGTGTTCCAAAGGTGGCCAATGACGGCTATGGTGTCTCCTACATCATTGTTGGTGAGAACCTCATCAACTTCCACATCTCCAGCAAATACTCAAGCCCAGAAACGGTAAGTTTACACCAATTTTCCGCCAGATTTAAGTGATTGCATATCCACTATTCGACGCAGACACTTATGGAAATCTTTCCACCTGATTTAGGACTCCCACCGTTTTGGGGCCAACATCAATCAAGCCATGCTGGAAATTTTGGATCTCTTCCAGCTTGACAAGAAAACCAAGTGATTTCTTACTCGGGTCGAAGAACACCAGACGCAGTTTTTCAGTAGAACGCATATTCTTCCTCCGACTTGTACAGAATGAAATGTTTGGATTTTGGGTTATTTTAAGGCTAAGTGACGTTACACAAGCAAGGTGGATTGAGAGGTATTCAGAAATATTGCCGTCAATGTTGGTGAAGCTCTCGCGTGTACCGTATGTACAGGCGGGTGATAGTGAGTACAGGTAGTGCACAGATCAAAGTTTTAATTTATAGGACTGTTGTTCACACCCATGACTGACAAGTGAGTAGTATGATGTGATTAATGTAATAAGGGCCGTAAAATGGGGGGGGGGCGTAAAATGGGGGGGGGGGGGGGTTTCTTGTCGAGACACTCTAGACCGAGATCAAGTCTGTGAAGGACCACAGAAAGAGATATTTCAGCTGAAAGATTGTTCCGTAGCATCATCCCATATTTATGTCGCATTTTAACTTGAGAGATGGTGCAATATTTTACTAGTTTTGATCTCAATTTCAAAACCCCCCCCTTGTTTTTTTTTTAAGTCTCCTTGGTTGAAGCACACGAGTCGCATGTAACCGGCCAAAGCAGCAAACTTGACGTAAAAATAGTTAAAATACTTTCATATGGCTTAGATTAAATAATGATTCGAATCCATTCGGGTGAACCTTTGTGGACAACGATCGGAATCCCTAAGGAGCACAATCGCTGCTCTGAAATTCGATGGAGTGGTTCATATTTAGCATTGATCTGGGAAGTGACCCTTTCGCCGGTGAGAACCGGGATACCCGCGCAGCAGACAGACACTCTTCATACCATCTAACGGAAGGATCCCCGTCGCCCCATCCCGACTGGAGTGCACAGCCGTGGTGTTGGTTCTCGTTTTAGCTGCTATGGTTTTATGGTGGAGCGGGAAAAAAAAAAGGCCGTGACCGTGTTGATGTGTGCATGTTTGATGTTTTCTATACTCAGGTTTTACTCTCACTTGGCCTCATGTTGTGCCTGGGAAGATTAGTGCTTATTGCTGGCGCGTGTTTATGTGCAACGGTAGAAGAAGAAGCGGAGAAGCAACACAATGCCACTGTGTAATAATAATGATAATAATAATACGTTTGCTTGTTATAATAGTGAGGGATCGGCAGCACGGGGGGTGCGCGTCCAACCCTGTTGTGCGCTCATTGACTGGCCATTCAGTTCAAACTGACCGCTTCTTCTTCTTCTTCTTCTTCTTCACGACCTTGGTTGGCCTTGGCCTTGACACATCAAGACTTTCAAGTGGACACGTTCAAGTTGACGATTGCAGTATAGCGGCGTTTCAGCTGTTGTTCCCCGGTCATGGACGAGGCGCGGAGTTTCCTAGTGGGTTGCTGTGTCTCTTCGGTTCAGAAGGAAATCACTGGTAGCTAGCTTCATGTTGTAGACGGCCATGGGGTTTGTCGCGCGCAGAGATGCGGTTTTATTGTTGCGTTCCGCTTATGTTGTCGGTGCCTCGTGTTATTTATTATGTTTTCCACGTTTTAACTCCTAGATTCACACCACAAACTGCTTCGAAGGACGCATATTTACCAGCTGAACGCGGCAAATGATGATGAGCACTAAGTTGATGCTTTGCTAGGTAAAGAAGTGAAAACCGACGCAATTCTTCCTTTGGTTTGGACGCGCAATTTGGCTATCCCTCCCTTGTGGTCGTATGACTTTTTATCTCGGCTAACCTCCCGTTTACACTGCATGGTTTTTAAAGATGAAGCTGTATATGTTTGCCTTTAATTTAAAGATGTTTAAAAAGACAAGCAGCTGATACACCAAAACAAGTTTTAACAATAAAGTGAATGTCAGACAGCCATGTCATCTCTTACGTACAATTTTTATTTTTTTGGGATGAATACAAACACCATTAACCAACTGATGATTTGTATACATACACTGGTCAGTGCTATAGTGAAAACAATAAAATACGTTTTAAATAAGCATTAAGCAGGTGTTCAGCTCATAAATGTTACGACCTACGTTAATTAACTATTGGCTCAGTTGATCGCGCCATCTGCTTTATGGTACACCCGGCTCCAAGGAGATGGCAGAACCCTCGATGGTGTTTTATTGTGGGTGAGCGACCCCGTTGAGGAGATATGTATGATGACTACCACTATGACCTCACGTCATAGTTTGATTTTATCATCTTTTCCCTTTTTCTAAGAATGTGTGCTCAGCCTCCTGGAACTTAAACTGACGTGAAAATCCTCACTTGGCCCGGTGATTACACAATCGGAGGGAAGACCAGGTGGCTGGGATCAAGTGGATGCCACCGAGGGGTCAGTTCCGACTCGGGTATTAAATCCCTCCACTGGTGCTGCTTATTCAGCTATTAACTGCGATTTAACGGAAGATGTTCGAAGTCATGGCGAGGTGACAGATCTCCAAGGAGGCAGGAAGGGATTTTATGTGACAATTAGCCCCCGGCTCCTGACCATTCCCTGCTTCCCTCTCTCTCCCCCACCCACACACCTCCACAGTGGTGCACTCGCCCCGGTGTCACCCTGCCCCGGGCTTCCCATGGCAGAGGCTAACATTTCTGGGCTGCATTCCTGAGGTCTGCTTACTCCTCATCTGCTCCGGGAACCTTGTCGTTTGGCCGCTTCAGAAAAAATGATCACTTTAAAATACAAAGGCTTTGTACATGTTTGCTTTTTGATTTGATTTTATTTGTTTATTTTTTAAAGATGTCTTGAAGAAAAATCATGTCTTTATGCGCTACAGGAAACTTTTCACCAGTATCCACACCTAAAAGAGGGCCGGCATCGTCCCTGTTCAAACCGCAGGACTGCTATGACAAATCCATACAGCATAATCAACAGTCTTGAGCTGGCTGGCTGGCTCTTGGACATCAACATTTTAAATTGTACACCTAATTGGCAAGCTGGAAAACCCATTCACTCAAGAGCAGGAGCTGAAACCTAAAACTTTGACTTGCACTTTCTAAAAGTAGACGTTGGTAGAGATCTGCAACCTCTGCTTGTCACCAGTTTAATTTGTGTGCCACTTGCTCAAAAACTCCCGCAGAAAGAAACGAGGGCAGCCAGTGTTGCCCATCCGTTTTAATTTATTTTTGATATATATCTTTATCCACGGGAATATGGGATGTTCCCGTTTTTATACGGTGGTCATCACTGGGAGCTGTTCACACTGGAGAATAACATTGTTCCCATTGCAGCTACTGTACGCAGACCATTCGTGTCATTCTTAAATTTGGTTTCTGGCAGGACAGTTTGTTTTCCCCGCACTGCTTAACAACTTACATAATAAGGTCTGTTATGCCCCAAAATAATTGGGTTGAATGTTGATTCAGTGAAGGAGGAAACTCGGGTAATTGGACCACTGTGTCCCGCTGCTCGATGTCACATTAAAGGTCTGTGTTTTTTATTCTGGAAGGAATTATTGATCGTGATTTTTTCACTGAGGGGGACCTCATACCATTGAGCCTGTTTATTTTACACAGATTACAAAGAAATAATATAAAGTGAGAGTAAAACTTTGTGAGCTTCCATTAACTGAAAAATAAGTTCAAATTAGGGGGGGGGGGGATCACTTCAGGTTCTTCCTAGAATAATAATAAAAAAGAATATTACCCAACTCCAGCTTAATCCTCTCCTGGACTGTAACATCATCACCTCACAAAACATGGAGCCACATTAGTATGTCTTGTGAATTTTATCTGACTTGGATCCGTGCCCAGATTGAAAGACAAAAAAAAAATAAGAAAAAATCTGTGATATGAATCTGTGTGATTAAGGCGAGGGTGTAAACAGAGAGGGTGAGCTCAGTGGTTGGTGCGTGACTGTGGTCGGCTGCACCTGTCTGACTGTGCAAGAGGAGCAGAGCGTCCGTGGGGCCCCGAGGTGGAGCTCAGCCAAGGGGCAGCAGGAGAGGAAGGTAAGAAGGAGAAGCTCAGGAAGCTGGGCCGAATGTGATTACCCTGGGAATCTCTCCCCCCCCACCCCCCCGCATGCTCACCACAGCTATAAATAACTTTTATTAGGGTTTTGGTGGAATAAATGGAGATGTTAGTCGTCAGCTTGCGCACAGCTATATAGGTGCAGGCTTTTTAAGGCATATTTTAATGAAATGGTGCAAAATCAAAGACGGCTGCAAAAGGACGTTTTCTGAAATGACCTCGCTTTCTTCACCTCTCCTGTGCATCCTGTGCAGGTGCCCACCCCACCGTGTCCGCCGCTAGTGTCTCCGCCGCGAAACTAAACAGGAAGTAAGCGACTTGAGGAAGTGACGTAAGAAAATGTAAACTTTATTTCAATTTCATCGTTCTAGGTTCTCTGATTTACAGAAGAGAAAAAGAAAAAAACACTTGTAATGGCACAGTCATCGTAATATGTACATTGCTGATTCTGCAATCATCCAGACGTGTGTGTTGTCCAGATTTAAGAGTGGCGTGACATTCACTCGACCTGTGGCAGGCAAAGGAATAACACATCGGAGCTTTTCCTGCAACTTATACATGAACATACCACGGCATTCCATAAAAGCATTAGAACAGGAAGCAGAAAAGCCCCTCACACAAGAGAGCACAGTGGGGAAATCACAGTTTGTCCATTGTACATTCAGCTCTGGGAGAGATTAAGACGTTGGTGTGTTCACAACATAGCGCGTTGTACTAAGACATTTGGTGATTTGATAGAGCTTCAGTAGACCTGAGTGTTGGAGTGAATACAGTAAACGTGTTAGGCCAACGTCGCACAGTCAATCTAGTGGTAAAGCGTTGGCTCAGTGAGAATGGTCACCGCTGGCCAGTTAAGATTGTCTTGTGAAGAGCAAATCAATACAGGAAAGCACTGCCACACATCACGATCAATTTCCCTATCTCTACACTGTATCACGGTGCAATGGACTTTTAACATTTAGACATATATAGACATAGATAAGCGCGACAGCAAATCACATCATTCCCATCTCATTTGCTCAGCCATTTAAGTGAATGTGATTACGTGGACCGTCCACTGAGAAGGCAGAGAGAAGGATCACATGAGGGCAACTGTTACTTTTACCACTCAATGACGGTTTATGTACGTCAAGTAGCGACTGCTCCTCCGTGACTTAAAGCGTCGTGAAAAGCTGCAGAGGACACTTTTTTTGTTTTTACCCTCTCATTTACGCATGAGAGAATTTTACATCATGTATTTCAGGGTCTGAAGAGCTTTCGTCCATGCAGTTTTGGCCTCGTACAAAGGGGTTGAGCATTGTGACATTTAAGAAAATATGCTTATTTCGTTTTTTGTTGTTTTTTTTAACCAAAGAAGGGATTAGAAGTTCAATACCACTCTCATATCTGTCGGTTTAATAGGAAGTCTACAGACAGGAGACAGTTATTTTTGCTTGGTATAAAGAACGGAGCGAAGGTACTGCTCCTGACCTGTTTGAGGCCATTTTGCAGTCTTTTCACCAAGCTACGGTAGCTTAATTATTACTGTGCAGACAAAGCGCTAATGGTCATCTCATTAAGTTCTGCATAAAAGCGAATTAGTCTTTAAAAATCTCACACTAATCATTTTAAACATCCTTTCCACCGCTCCTATGTCGTCAACAAGGCTTTCTTTCGCACCTGGTTTGGCACTAATGACAGAGCACATCAACATAACATTTGACAGTTATTCAAAAAAGATATATATATATATATACGAGCAGCTCGTTTGAAAGCCCTTACTACAGCAGGTGAGAAATAAGTTTAAATCTAATGTAAATCGAAACAATGACAGTAGCTTGGCCTCAAGTCCATGTGGCCTACAGTACTAAAGGACACTGAATGTGTCCAACGGAGTGGTACGTCGAGTTTAGTTAAAGGTAAAGCATTCTAAGAATAAGTGCTAAGGGGGGCGGATTGTTTGCATCTGACGATGTGAGAAACCATAACTTGAGGTACATTCATTAAATATCAGCCCATGGGCCTGATAAGTTCAAGTAAAGGCCTATCCAACGAGTGACAAAGACATGCGGTAGCACTGTCCATTGTGTCCACAAAGTTCCTGTGAGCTAATTTGATTCCAATACACATTTCCCCTTAAAAAAAAGGCCACATCTCCCACTGTCTCCCACTATATCTTCATTTTGGTCTTCTTGAGAGATTCAGATGTGTCTGAAGCAAACAAGGCGCTTGCTTTGTTCCTCCTTATCAAGAGAGCCAGCAGCAGCTAAAAACGTAAAGACTGTAGTTATGCGGTTAGGCAAAAAAATCAAAATAAAAAGGCAAAAAAAGTCCAGAAAAAAAAAAATCAATCAAGAGGTAAAACCAATCACTGTTATTTAGAAAAAAGGAAGAAAACGATGTCACAGAGGAAAAAAGAAAACACAAATAATTTTGAACCGTAAAGTGCAAGTATAAAAAAAAAAAAAAAAAAAATCTTTCTACACGTCACCTCGAGACTGAGTCTCGAGACAGGGTCAGTGGTCTTTAGTGGAAAAGTGCAAGTTGAGAACAGCACGAGAATAAAAAAAAAAAGAGAAAAAAAAGAGAGAGAATTTGATTTATAACAGTAACAGGATTAAGTCGGACGACTTGGCGGATGATTCACATGACTCAACTCCTCCCCAAGAAAACGGCCACCTCCTCCAAGGGCACGGGGTAGTCCTGCAGGAACGTCCCCCCGTCGAAAACCTGAGCGTTCCGGCTGTCCTGCCACTGGAAGCCGCCGTCAGGTAAATAAATATCCCTCCGCACCGCCCCCTTCTCCACCACCGGTGCCACCAGAACCTAGGAAACCGGGCGACAACACACCTATATCAGTTTGGCGGAAAAACAAACTGAGGCGTCGGATAGATTGTGCACTTAATAAGCGAGGCGTTGGGTTTCAGACCCGGGGGCGGATTCGCGCACCACCGTATGCCAAGCGTATCGGATGCTGACGGAGGGAACTCTCTGAGTGGGTCACCTTGTCTCCGATGAGGAACTGGTCGTCGATGGTGAAGCTCACGGGGTCACTGGGACTGAGCCACCACATTGGCCGGTAGATGGGGTTTCCCGTCACCCGCCACTCCTCGGCATACTTCTCTACCAGTGGGATCACCTCCCTCTGGTGCTTCGCTATGTAGCTCTGCGTGAGATTTAACACCTGTGGGTCACCAAGAGAAAAAGGGGCTGTCAGTGTAATAAATATTACAAAAAAAAAAAAAATGTGGGTCAAAAAACGAACCATGTAGGGAAACGATGTGCTTTTTTATTTGTGGCGCAGGGGCTGCTGAAGCTTATGGTAATATCCAGACAAATATATTTTCAAGAAATCTAGAGCAACTTTGAAAGTGGAGCCAACGGAAAAAAAAACAACCCTTTCCTCAACAAAATGATCCGCCACAAGGAATTCAGGACAGGAAATATACTGACAGTGAGGTCCGCTAAAGCAATTTGCGACCATATCCACACGCATACACACGCAACTTATGCGCAGCTCATTGTTGACTTCGCCGTGAGCCTTACGCCGTCCAAGTCTCTGTCCTCTCTCCCTGTGGCCACGCAACTCTAGAATTCCAGGAGGGGTCACATCCTCTCCGGCGTCCCATGACAAAAACGCAACCTGACCGCATCTATAAAAAATGTATTTTTATGGGTTGGGACTGAGAACATTGGTAAGAATGAGTGGAGTCGGAGTGGGCCGGGGTTTGAGTGGATCCTTCTCTAATTGAGAAGCCAGGCATGTGTGTGGCTTTGAGGTTTTGCTGCTATTCGATTCCAGTGCCGTCGCCGCTGTGACCTGTCCATGACTGGCTCGAGCCTCGCACATTCTGGAAACAAAGGTGTGTGTGCCACATTTTAAACTACAACCAGGGCTACGGAGTTATTTATCCGGCGTATTAGGGAATGCTGTTGCCCTCTGAAATGTGTCCCACTCTCGGTCCCCCTTCATCTGCGCTCACAAGTTGAAGGCCAGACGAGGAACTAAAATGGAAAACATCGGAAACAACATGTGGAGCTACTGAAAACGATGCCTATTTTTGCCTTTGTCTCACGGCACAGTTCGCAACCAATATATATTTCGCTCTCCTGGCGGCAAAAAAAAAAGAGCCGAGTCGATCGCTCCCACCCTGTCACACTTATCAATTACTCATGGAAATCTTAATTGCCACAATAAAGTCTTTTTTCCAAGACTTGTCCTCAAATACATTATCATTCCTGCCGAAGTGGCTCTTGAGACGGAGCCATAAATCTAGAGGAGGGGTTGTAATTCGGAACAGATGGACTCGTAACCACAGGTGATGTTGGGAGGGGGCCAAACAATCGCTCCTATTGAGGGGAGAAGGAGGGAAGGGCAGCGGTGGGAAAAATGGCCGTCCCTGTTATTGAGAAACATCTAGCGCTTTCCGGCGCAGGAACCCGAGCTCCGGGCTCACGCGGTCCGAGCGCCGCGATATCAGCCACCTGACCCTCACAGAGGGGAGGCCTTGTTTTCCCGCCGTGCAAGGTGAGGGATACATTCCTCGCCTCCAGCGGAGAGGGACGGGGCTCGCTCCGAGGTCTCAGCGGACCTCGCGCGCCTCGGACGCTGGTGGGAACTTCTTGGCACAAAGGAAGCTCTCTCCGACCGAGCTGAGGAGATGCTGCGGGGGTCAGTAAACCCTCCCTCTCCTGTCTCAATAACAAGGACCATCTCCTGCTCCCTTTCGGAACACCTAAGCGGTGGTAGTCACGCGTAGCCTCGCTGTCAATCTTCACAAGGGGGAAAATCGGATCCAATTCGCAGTGGAACGCGACCCCACCGTAGTGACGCCACACTGTAATTCAATCCAATGGGGATGACAAAGCTTTCATGACCCACACACCCCAGGGCTGATGGTGTATTGTGTCTGGCGATGTAAATGTGTTGAAGTAGGAAAAAAAAAAAAAAATGTATATATATTATAGAGCAACAAGAGGTGTTTTATCATTCCTATTGTGTTTTGGATGTCGGCTTGTTTACCCGATTTTCCCCGCAGACCCAAGGAGGTGTGTGGAAGCTGATGACGGGGAGGAAGGCTGCGATTTCCAACCAACGGATGAACAGCTCCTCATCTGTGACCAGCTCTCCAGACAGAGAGCCACCTGCGGGGAGAGAGGGCCGGGTGGACACAAATCATTATTTCATAATGGACTTCATTTGGCTATTGGCTATATTCAAAGATTAAAAACAAGTCAAGGGAGCGTGGCAAGCGAGTTCCTTTTTTGTTGTTGTTGTTGCTTTGCACTCAACACTTTAGTTCTGAGAGCATTAATTGTCTGTGAAATTGCTCCGGTAATGGGAATTTTTTTATGGCCGTCAATGTTTCATATTCAATTTTGTCTCAGACATATAGGCGGCGTGTATACTTTATCGTCGAGCATACGTGAGAGAAGTGACCCATAGGCGGTGGCATTACCTACTGCATCAGGAATGAGGAAGTTATATCCCAGCATAGTGTGGTGCAGCAGGGAGGGAATGATGCCCTTCAGGCCCATCGGGCTCCAGTCGGACAGCAAGGGGGTCATCTTCACAAACAGGGGCTTGTGGCTCGACCTGAGAGGCAATCAGAATACCAATAAGCATGAGGGTAATAATATGGGTCACAAATAAAAAGTCGTCCCCCATTCGTGATCAGCACAGGGGGCAGTGGCCTGAGAGAGCATTACCGCGTCCCTGCCGTTATGATGGTAGAGTCCCCGATCCTCGTGGCCAGGTCAGCGAGCAGGCTGACGTACGCGTCTCCGCCCAGAGCCTGCGGCGGCCTCAGGTCCTGCTCCTCGAACAGATTGCCCTCACCCCCCTCCAGCTGGATGTACTCCATGCCCAAAAGGGCCTGCAGGGATCCCACTCTGTCCAAGAACCAGCTCACCGCTCCCGGGTTGGTGATGTTGAGCTTCACACAGAACTTCCCTCGCCACCGACTCATCACAGGGATCTGAGGGACACAAGTCACTGGATTTGAACTGGTGTCTGTCATAGTAATGGTTTTTGTGCGTGTGTGTTTTAGAAAGGGAATTTGCGTGGGCTAAGATTGGACCAATCCCAACAAGGGAAGTGCTTTCTTCCTCCAACTCTTAAAACAACCAGAGTGGAAAAAATAAGAAACCTTACGTTATGGTACAATTGTTGGACACGGCTGACAAATGGCAGACAGGATGACAAATGCTTTTCAGTGTGGCCTCACCAGCTGTCCCCGAGGCGCTGAGGGGAGACTGAGCCAATAGGCCTCGGTGCCGTCCTTGAGGGAGGTGTGGAACTGTGTGGTGTCCACGCCCAGGAAAGGGGACAGGGTGATGGAAATGTTAAGAAGCTTGACAAGTGGGAGGTCCCTGGTCAGTCTCTCGGACATCCCCCCTTTCCTGTCATTGAGGTAGTCATGGTCCTGTGGAGAGACACGATGACATGACACTTGTGCCAGATAGTCCGCAACACTGTAAAACACAATATCGGCATTCGGGAAGCAGTCTAATGGAAAATAATTCACATTTAAAAACAACCTAAACCAAAAACTCTCAGCCCATGATGCACTCATTTAACAATTAAATGTCGGCATGTTCTTGTCTCCATGTGAGACCCTTGCTTAGCTTGTAGCGCCGACAAAATGACCCATGTCAGAATCATGTAACATGTTCTAATCCTTTGGAATTTACATGTGAAGTCAAGCAGCTTTCACATTGCATAACTGTAGAAGGAAACCTCTTAAGCGCACACACAAGTTGACCCCCGACGGTAAAGCTGCATTGGGAAAATACCAGAGACAAGCACACACGTATTATGTCATTTCTTAGAATATTTGCATTCATTTAGTTTGCTTTTTTTTCTTTGGTGTCTTGAGCTTGAATGTGACATTCAAATAATTGTCCCAAATACTATAAACCGACACAGTGAGGACAGAAACCTCGGGGAGGCCTCTGGTTTGCGGAGAGCTAGATTATTCGAGGCCTCTGTAATATATTCACGAAGTGAGATGCCTGAGCTGGACCTCTCCGATGGGGTGATTACCCTCCTGCCTCCTCCTCTGTTGCACGGACCAGGTCTGATATCAGCGTCACCTGCTCGTGTTGGTCTTGGCTGAGGTCCCTTTCGATTCTCATTACCCCCAATTCTTCGCCTATCCAACACTTACCACACACAGGGCAACCTGAGATCTGCCAGGGGAGGCCCTGTTTGTCTTCTCTCAGCTATATTTGTTTTGTAATGGAATATATCCATGTATTGACTTAGGCCCACTTGACTGTAGCTCTAGTGATCTCGTTCCCAGGCTGTTTTCAATAACATTCAAGGAAAGTAACAAGATAAAGATGAACCTGTCCTCCCTTTTCTTTAGTCGGTTCCCAAGAGATGAAATTGAGCCTTGGGTCCTGACCTGTCTTGAGCCCCTGGCGGCAGATGGTTTGTGGTTTAATGAGGTGGATTTTGTTTTTCCTTACTGACAATTAAAAGATGCACACTTCAAGAGTGCAGGAAAGCAGTGGCATCAATCTATACTGGTGAATTTAACTTTCTTTCATTTCTTAAATGTCATTACAATCTCAGAAGACCAACTGTTTCATTTACGGGATTAACTTGAGATGCAGTGACAACTTCATAGGTAGATTTAAGTTTCCTGGCAGTGTTGTCTGTGTGGTCTTCACTGGAATTTTGCCTAGGACTGGACACAAAAACTGTGGGGGGCTCTTGGGGTACAATTCATTACTCATTTTTTCTGTCTCCAAATTAGATTTGAGAATGGAAAAAATGAGCAACTGCATGAGCTGAGACTCGTACCATATCAGAGAGGAGGGTGGTGGAATGTTCATTGAGGCTGATGACTCCCTCCCCCAGCTGATGTCTCCTCAGACGATTGGAGAAGATCCTCAGCTCCCTCTCCACCTTCGGGCCCGAATCCACATTGGTAAGCAGCTTCCAGAAGGGCAGCCTGTATCACACACGTGCACACACACACACACACACACACACACACAGGGATTATACAGGAATCATACAGGAGCTGCTGTTGTGGGGAACCTGGATTCGTTTCAGTATATGACAGTATAAATCAGTGCTCACAGATGCATCATGGATTGACCTATTGGTACAATGACAAGCCCAGACCCCCTCCCCTCCTCCTCATCTACTCTAATCCTTATCTAATCTGAACTGACCACAGGGCTTTCATGTTGGGCAGCTCCCTGCTTGGCTGGGAGAGTTGCCGCACAGCCTCCTGGTGAGCGGCTTTCACATTGTGGGCCACGCACACGGTGTATTGCAGAGGCTGGCGCTCCATACTGGGCTGGGACTGCAGGCAGAACTGCTGCCTGCCGCTGTCCACCCCGAGCTGCAGCGGGGTGTCCTGCGACACGAGAACGGCAACACCTGTGCGGTATGGAGAAGGACAAGAAGAGCACATGTCAGGGAGAGAACAGATATAAAGTCACCTCTGATGCAGAAACTCGTGCAGGGATACGAGAGGGTCAAGAACAGATTCTTCTGATATGACATAGTGCGCGAGAGTGTCACTGAGACCGGTATGAATGTGATGGATGGAGTGTTGTGGGAGGTGGAGGGTGGGCTGTGTCAGCTGATATTGCTCCGCTCAGATGTGAGAAAAACACTCCTCAGAATGAGATACAGCAGTATGCCACTGGATGGATTTACCCTGGGACTGACCGCTGGCAGCCTCTCAGGAGGTCGCTTACACGGCACACCAAAGGGACCAGGGTCGGTGCAGATGGGACGTACGGAGAAAGTGACTATATATTGTACATATTTGTTTTCTTTTTACTTTTTTTTTCTCATGGATTTATATCCGAAAATTGAAAAAAGCCCTCTCCAGATGTATTTGCTTTAGTCCATCTCTCACTCTATGACTCAGCCAGCGAGCAGACAGAACCTAAGATTTGAAGTCAACACCTACCCAAATACAAAAAAAAAACTTCCAGCCGACAGACTCCCCCGGTTTCTCTGAGACTGTCTGTATACCACGTTACATATGTGGTGTGAAACGATAAGATTATAGGAAGCAGATAATTGTGTCCGCAGATGTAGTTGCCCTGCGAAGAATGTCTCTTCCCTCTCCGGTTACCCCAACCCCCTAGCCTCACCACTTCTCGCCCTTCCTGACTCCCACCTTCTCCCTCCAAACTTTAACTACCTTCCTGTCCCCTCCTCTCCGCTCTGCTGGGCTCGCGGGCCCGTCCCGTCCCCGGGGTCGGCAGAACCCAGCCCACGATCGACCTCGGCCTTCGACCTCCTCTAACCAGCCAAGCTAGGGCTTGGGGTCCGGGGCAGGAATCCCTAAACACATTCAAGGTGTAAAACCTGCTTCCGAAACGAGCAGACGGTCTGAGAACCGGCTCACCTCGTTCGCCGTCTCCAGTTTCCATGGGCTTACTGTTCCTATGCAGGCAGGGACCAGGAGCAGGCGGGATACTCGTGTACCGGGATATAATCAGATTAATAGTATCAGAGATCAGTATTTGAGTACTGCATAAAGCCTAGTGAAGAGCCTTCAACCTCCGAGTATTCCTCACGTGTTTGCAAACGGATAATGTCAAAGAGATACTGGTAACACCTCAGCTGCCTCTCACATGGTATTAAGTCGCCATCCAACTGCTTGTAACGGGTTCATTAATGTCCAAACGTAATCGTTTTTTTTGCGTGAGAAAAGCGCAGTTTAAATCACAAACGCTTGATTGAAATATGCGGTTTCACGCAAAGGCGGTGTGCGCCGATGACTGGGCATTGCATGCAGTGGAGTAGAAATTGGGCCAGCGGTGAAAATGGTGTAGCTTTATGGAAGGATGGAAGTGGAATGTAGGCAGTGGAAATAGAGGCGACCAGACTACACCAGACACCGAGCGGCCTCGGAAGATGATGTGCAGATACTGCAGGCTGCAAACTGTGTGTTTCACCAAAGTGCACACGGGGCGGAAAGTGGAGTTTAGGTTTGAAAGAGTGGCTGCTTCAGTCCTATGCAATTTTCTCTGGAAGGGACACTGCAGGGCGCCGAGGAAATGGGACAGTCTGTACCCTTTATTCCATCTTTAGCTTAACATGCAGATTTCAATGATAAACATACAAAATCCTGTCATAGGGAAAAATCCTGATCAAAACTGAACTTCCAACCGTGATTATTGCATTATTATCGTAATTGTATATATGCGCGTTACTCCCTGACAGATTAAAATGGATATATATGGATGCATTTACCGGGCAGAAGCAGGAATCAATAAGTGTTATTTAAAGAAAGTGAAGCAGGTTTGAGTTACAGCCAAGGTGGGGAGCCCAGGAGTTAAAGGGGAAGTGAGGGGGGGGGGGGGGGGGGCTTTTTTTTAAAAGGGGGGGGGGGGGGGGGGGGGGGGGGGGGGGGGGGGGGGGGGGGCTTATTTTTAGAACAATTCCTTAAACACTTCAAGCTTCCCCCGAAATATTTTCCACTACCTCTCAAATGTAAAATTATATGCCCGACCGACCGGGTCTGCCCACCTTCAAAAGCAGCCGATATTTAAAGGGCGAAAAATTCATAAAGTTTATTGGCCACATTTGAGTGATTAGGCACCCACACACACGCTTCAGTTTTACAGCTATTAAGCCAACACGCAAATCAAGCAACCTCGGCATTGCCTCTTCGTATACACGTGACCATACATGTATTCTCACACAAGTTCACACTCTCCTTCTTTAATGGGAAACTGTATACTTCCGGGGAAAACGGAGTAGGACCGTAAAGGTACCTCACTTCCTCCTGCTCCGTCTGAGCTGAAGGTTCAGAGGTGGTCGCCGAAGTGACCCCACGCTGCTTCTGAGGGGTCAGGAAGGTTTTGAGGTGGTTTCGCAAGGTCTGCACGGAGTGGCTGCTGCCACTGCTGCTGTGGACCAGATGGGCTGCACTCCTTTACCTGTCATATTTATACTGTTATTTATGACACCTGTGCACCCAGGCCCGACGGGGACTATAAAAATGTGCATTGAAACACTCAGTGCGTGCGTGTGCGTGCGCGTGTGTGTGTGCGTGGGTGTGTGTGTGTGAGAGTGTGCTTGTGTGTAGTGTGTGTAGGTGTGTATGTGTGTGCGCACCTCCGTTTGTGTGTGTGTGTGTGAGAGTGTGCTTGTGTGTAGTGTGTGTGTGTGTATGTGTGTAGGTGTGTGTGTGTGTGTGCACGTCCGTCTGTGTGTGTGTGTGTGAGAGTGTGCTTGAGTGTGTGTGTGTGTGTGTGTGAGAGTGCGCTTGTGTGTGTGTGTATGTGTGTGTGTGTAGGTGTGTGTGTGTGTGCGCACGTGCGTGTGTGTGTGTGAGAGTGTGCTTGTGTGTATGTGTGTGTGTGTGTGTGTATGTATGTGTGTGCATGGTTGCGCATGTGTGTGTTCAGGCATGTATTTCCTTAACAATGGAAACTTAAGTTCCGTGCCCGACCTCAAGAAATTGATGGCCACAAAACTGGGATTTTGCCATGGCAGTAAATTTCCAATCCCAGTTATTGAAAAAAAATAACGAAACACTAAAGAGACTTTTCTCTGCTCCAGTCCTGTCATCAATCACTTTTATTATTTCGCGGGTGAGATGCTGTGCTTTGCACAAATATTACGAGTCATCATTTGTCCTTCTGACTATCAATAGATCGAATAAGAAAAACACTTTGAGGCGATATAATATTATTTTCTTTTCCTTAATCCCTTAACTTTACTCCAATGTCAGCTGGTGACGTTAGCATAACATTTGAGTAGTTCAGCACTATTGTATCTGTGTAATTGTTTTCAATGAACCTTTCTGCAAAAGGTAGTTCAGTATTATTGACATAAAAACAAAACTAACCTGAGAAAGCACAGGCTACTTAGGTTTTGTGTATACAGAGACATGCTTCTATAGAACTACATCAGTGGACAGGAGCTGATGTAACTGGTCCTTCATTTAAACAGTCTCTCTTGCTCGATGTCGTTGATTGAAAGAATTAGGCAGGCGATTGGCTGTGGAAAATGTTGTCAGATGATTTTCATACAGTAGCCCTCTCATACGGTAGATGACAGCCTGCTTTAAACAAAGCTTCACTTGGCTAAGTGTATCATTATTGAAGCGTTTGCGTCTCACTTGTCTGAGGGAGTCAAAGTGTCAGAGCAGCTGCCCGAGGACCTCCCGGTGACCTATTGAGTAACGTACGGGAGGCGTTTTTTAACTGCGCGTGGTTTTGAAACCAAAAATGCTCAGCCAGAGGCTACTCTGAAAAAATTACGAAACGCGGCTAAAAGACCGCACGCTACCTTCCATGGGTAACAGCCAATCTGCTTCTTTGCTGTGGAAGTTTTCCTGATGGCTGACGAATTGTTAAGTAGCAATCAGTCAAAGAAATTGACAATTTATTTTTTGTTTTGAGATTTGGTAATTACGTCCTCTGATATTACCAACAATGAAGCAACACAATAGAAACACCATACCAAAAACATTCCCATCCTGGTCACCATAAAAGTAAAACAAATAAAGCTGATTAAGTAAGACTGAATTCATTCTGACGACTTAAGTTGTGTCCCTATGGCTGTGTTGTGCTTCTCTCCAAGAGACCAACAGCAAAATGCAGGCGCAGTCAAGTATCATTTCTTTAGATCCCGCACGGAAAGATTGAGTCAGAGTCAGAGATAAAAATAAAGAAAAGGAACAGGGACACAGCAAGGCAAAGAGGAAGAGAAAAACATTCCAAAAATGTTGATACTAATGAGAGACAAAAGGAGGTAGTGCTTGCACTTATGGACACATGCAGAGTACAGCGTACACTGTGCATGAAGGGAATGTCCTAATAACTTAAGAGGCACTGGAAAATTTAATCTGATTCTAATTTCTGATTTGCGCTTCAGAAAGGCTAACATAGAAACAAGCAGATACTGAGGAAGGCAGTCGATGAATTACTATTATTGGATCCAAAACAAGGTCAATGCTCTCGCTAAAAACAACAGGGCCTCTGAGCTTTCATTTTGAAATGATGAGCTGTGGAAGCTTTGCAGAGAGCCACGTTTTCCATGTGATGTAGGTAAAGAGCCTTTGCAGGTAGACAGTGGATGTTGCACAATTTGCATATTCCAAAAATAACTGGGAAAAAATGAAGAATTAAAAGCTGAAGAATTATACGGCCCACAAATATCCAATATTAATGTGTTCATATAAACAATGTATTATTGTTCGTGTAGTTAATTAATTGTGTTATTTGGACCACACATAAAACATGTATGTTTTAAATAAATCGTTTTTATTTTAAGTACTTTTAAATGCAATAGCAATTGCAATTTTCAACTGTATTGAAAGAAAATCATATCTTTGCCTTCCAATACTTTGGTGTAAGATGAGACAGTTTGTCATCATATTGGCTGGAGACTTTAAAATGTATTACATTTAATATGTTTCCAAATTGTGATGTAGAATTCAGAATACCGGCTGCTTTGTCATAAATACATTACCAACATATTCTGTATCCATGCAAGGACGTTATTATTTTATAGCTATATTAGCACAAACACATAGCACAAAAAAAAAATGACATAACACAAGTATGTTATGTTATTTTCTTGTTATGTTTAATACTTACTTATATGTTAGACAATGTGATGTGAAATTATTGTAAATTATAAATAAATAGCAAATCGATTATTTTAATTTAATTGCCTTGCTGTTTTTGTGAGTGGTCTGATGAGTAAACCAGTAGTATTTTTTTATATAATTTTTATATGCCTATATTCTGACTCTGGCCTTCAATGGACACTATAGGGAATGAAAATCAGGGCATATATGTGAATTCACAATAAACACTGCCTGTGCCTGTTCAGTTAACTTAATTTATGGCTGTAGGACATGGACACTGAGAGTTCTTGACCTCTAGCATTGGGTCAGGCAGCACATGATTACTGTCCTACAATTTGACTAAGTGCAGTAATTCTTTTACAAATCATTGGAATCTGCACGTGGGCAGTTTATCCGACTCTATTGCTGCTTCGATTGCTAGACTAAATCACCGTGCAATGTTGTTTCCTTAAGATCTCAGATTGATCAAACATAGGAGAGATCCCTTAAAGCTTTGGCCCACCGTATCTGCTTGTATTTTAAATGCAGGATGTGGCTTCACTGATATCTAATATGTCCTAAGTAGCCCAGTTGTTTTTGTATGGATAAAGACAGGTGGGGCTATGACAAGTGCCTCCAGTTGGCAACACTCTCAAATGTCACTCGACTGCATGGTAGCATATATCCTCTCCCCTGTCTCTCTGCTTGACTTTTTTTCTACCTCCTCTTTGCCTTTGCTACTCTTTGCTAGTCGTTCTTTATATTATATACACATTTTATGACAAACTAGCTCTGTACAGTATGCCGTTGTGAGTTCGCTCTGTGGCTCTGTGGTTCGGCCCGTCACTCTTTAAATGCCCCCAGGAGCCCTCTTAGGTTGGTAACATCAGCTCCAAAGTCCCCACCGCATTTATAATGTGCCCCCATGACTAACTAGAGACTGTGAAGACAGGTCCCACGCCCACACCGAGCCTTGCGTGTGCAACGCAAATATTGCTGATGGTCAGTGGGCTCAAACAGCCGTGCTGCCTGATATAACATAAAGACAAATAATAATAAAAGAATCATGCACGTACTGATCGATTGAGTGAATATTCATTTAAATGTATGGACTGACAAATCTGCATCTCTTCTCGTCTGAGCTATTGCTCACTGTTACCCTTACATTCCTACTCAGCAGCTGCAGCAGCACTGAAATCACACACAACAAAGTCCTGCCATGTTCATCTACACAATTTGGTCAATACTGTCTGTTGATCCTGAATAGTAACATATTCCATAGAGAAAACATGCAGGATTCTGGAAAATGATGAGCAAAACCAAAACATATCTGACCTCAAGTAAGATATGACGTTAATATACCTCAAATGGCCCAATAGGAATTGTTGTCATTGCTGAGCACCAGTTTGCTATGTTTGGGGCTATGCACAGTATGTGAGTGGTTACTTGGCAACGTTGAAACAGTTGTTCTCTTTGGGGTGTCGTCTCATCTGTGTGCGCGTGTGTGTGTGTGTGTGTGTTTTTCTCTCTGCTGAGACAGAGCAACAAAGGGTAATAGGGCCCTGATCATGACTGCCATCCCCTCACAAGGTGGAAAAGGGATTTCTGTCATGTGACAGTCTTTTTAAGCCTGTCCCTGAGTTACATAAGATCCCAAAATGTCTATGGGTGTATTTGGGCATGCATGTGTGCATTTGTTTCTGTCAGTGTGTGCATGAATGCCTTTGAGGCCACTGCGAACAATCACAGGGCGGTTGTATCACCCCATTGGTTGATGTCATGCCTTCCACTGTGACGCGCCTGATGTTATATGAACGCTTTACTGTTGTAGCGACACACAAACACGCACTCACACAAACACCTACGTACCAACAGACACACAAATGAGATTCCGCAACACTTATAGTTAAACAGATCCAGTCTAAAACAAATGTGATGTGTACTGTACATACAACTTGCCAGTCTTATTATTGAATGAAATTACAAAATATGAAATATTTTAAGAGCAAATAGTTTTTAGTGTGGGCAGCAGTTCAGTTAGCAACCTCTACACAGAGCCAGACCACATGCTACACACACACACTGCACTAAACGCTCTTCATCAGTCACATTAACCATTCACATCCGCCAGTGGTCCCTGCCTCCCCCATTTGCCCCCAGGATAAAATCTAACACCCCTAAAATAACCTGGTGAGTTATAAGAGTCAGCAGGGCCCTGATCCAACCTGCCCTTTTAATAGAAACAAAAGGCAATTAGCCCCATATCCCAAAGAGTTAATTTAAGATGCTAAAGGTGGTTTGCCTTTGTCGTCTAATCTCCAAATTAATAATATGAATTTGTGTTACACTCTATTTGTGGGCCATACATCCCATCTAGTCACTGGTTAGTGTTTTGGACAGTCAGACTCTGGAAGTGGTCGGGACAATTTTTCCTCAGCTCAAACACAAACAAACCTTTTCCGCGGCACAAAAAGCAATGGTCGGCGTGGTGGGTGGGGGGTAAGAAAACGCAACCACATCCACGCGGCTTCCCCCGCCGCCATGGGATTCACACCACACATCCTATAACCACTTATAGTGTATCCACAACTGATGTCAAGTGTGGAAAAACAGTTGACCCTCGGTCGTTTTAGACACCTGAAAAGGCCTCTGTCATCATAACAGACCCAGGAGTGAGAAAGAACTGACTCCACAGGAAATAATCTCCACAAACAAAATGTCAAATCTCATCTGATACAGATGATTCATCTGAAAACTACAACACCTCTTACCTGATGAGCCCAGGAAGTAGCGTTCCAGGGGAGAACCGAAGCCGGATGGATTGTCCTTAAGATCACTGACAATAAAGGGCTGCATGGTGGCGTTTTGATCATTGATGGGCCACGTCTGACCCCGGACACTGGCTCCGCCATACCAGGATATATTGGTCATGGAGAAGCAGTCCTGAAAGAATTCACACATGCACACAAACGGCCAAAACACGAAAAAGAGAGGCAACAGAATGTAGACCAAATTGCAAGTAACATTTTTAGTTTAAATACACATATATTATACACACTGGATAACATGGAACATTTCTCACACAGTCTGTCAGAGCACACAGATACGGTGATACATTTTCATTTATAATTGGGAATAAATGAAACGTTTCCTATGCTGCCACTTCATTAATAGCCACGTGCCCTCTAAGAGCATGGACGAATCTTATCGTTGACATTCAGTGTGAGTTACGGTTACTTTAGTGCAGAAATCCAAGGCACTGAGTGGTATGTGATGGCTGGTACATGAGCCTCAGTCTCAGAATGCGTCGCACGCAGGAGGCATTGAATGACAGCGTTTTCTGAGAGAAAGCTCGCCCTTCCTCACACTGCCCGTGCCAGCAATGCGGGCTCTGCCTGTTTCATGGAGGGGTGCCAAGGGGTCACCTGAGAGGGTTTGGGCAGGATTTGGGAAATTAGAAAAAAAAAAAAAATGCGACCTTAGTTTGGCAATTACTTCTATGAGCCGGCGCGCCACATGACTGGGAGTTACGGCGAGGAATGTTCCAGCGGGGACAGATTAACCTCCCCGGACATCCAAATGGTTCAATGCCTTTGATAATTAAGCTGGGGGTGAAAGTACAGTAAGTACTGTGCATGTAAAAATGCACAACAACTGCGACGCAGATTAAACACGAAACCTATTCAGCCCGGTGCAGTTAGACCAGTGCTGCGAGAAGGAAACATGGATGAGAGAATTACGCAGATGTTTTTTTTTTAATGTCTATAACTCAATTTCCTTTTAAAGGAGTCACTCAAACCTCATCATCATCATTATTATTATTATTATTATTATTATTATTATTATTATTATTATTATTATTATTATTATTATTATTATTATTATTATTATTATTATGTGTTGTTTCATACAATTTCCTTGGCTGTAAAGGGTAATAAAATGGTATTTCGTAACAACAAATACTATACAATATAATCCCGAAGATTAAATGTAAAATTCTGTCGATTCAAAAAATTAATAAAATCACATAATTATGGATGGCATTGTGGCCACCGTGTCTGGTTTTTAAGCCACTTTTTTATTTCAAATGTAATCAGATCACGCTCGTGTGTGTATCTTGAACAGATAGATGGTGGATGGAATGATGTAAATACATGTACATCACCAACGTAAAACGCACAACGATGGTCAGTGGTTAATCAGAAAAATGGAATCGCTGCCAGTTGAATGCAGCATTAAGTCAAATATGCGTTTAAATTACGCATCAATCTCGCAATGCTCCTGAACGATGGCAGGATGATACATTCAGGATGTGGAGCGTGGGACATTTTACGAGCTGTGTAAAAGAAAAAAGGGGTTTTCTGCACTTTTCATTTTGCGTAATAATGCCATCTCTGTCTGTGTTTCGGCGAGATGCAGGCTGGCTCTGTCGGGTGCACACTGAGTGAAATCCTACCTTCAGCTCCACATGACAGTGCACCGGCGCCCATGTCATACTGTAGCACTCCGTCTCCGTCTCCTCATTCACCTCCAGCGAGATCTTCACCTCGGCCAGCGAGTCCCACGTGTAGCAGAACTCCGTTTTGTTCAGCCAGCACAGGTTCCTCACGAAAGGAACCTCGATGTCGGGGTTCCCCACATTGCCCACTTCTATTTCCACAAAGGTCTTGTCCTCCGCGAGGGTCTGAATGACCAGCGAGTGGCTTCTCCTCTCCCAGATCAGTCCGCTAAAAGACCCCCTGAGGATCCAGTTCTTGTTGGGCTGGTCCACCACTTGCCAGTATATGATCCCGATGGTCATTACGAAGAAGACGGCCACCCCGAGGCAGGCGATAGCTCCTTTCCAGGTCTCGTTCATCTCCTTCAATCCTGTATCCCATGTTACTTCTGGGATGGGGCTAGGGTTCCTATTTCGAGCGTGGGGCATGTTGTTTTTTGGGGGGAGATCAGCAAAGAAATAAAACAGAAGAAAAGCTGCAGAAAGCTCTGTGCGTCAACAATCTCTGTTGCTTCATCATGTCATGGTGTTTTCAGTGAGGCTACGGCGTAAAACCAGCCGCGTGTTTTTTTTCTTTATCTTTACACCGGTTAAACTGTTGGTCTTTTGCGCAATTGTGCCAGCAACAGAGACCTGTCATGTGAAGAAAGCGGTGAGAGGAAAAAAAAACCCAGCCAGAAAATGAAAACAGTATGAATGAATATTGACTTACCACATACTGCTGCAGTTTTAAAAGAGTAGGGTTTGTAAATTGCATTGGCTGCAGTGAGCGCGTGAGCAGCCCCAAACCGGGTTTGGCAGCAATGCCTACGAATAGCTCCTAAGACGCAGTCTTGCTTGCCCTGCACTTTCTGACGTAACGCCGGGTTGTTTCTTCATAGGAAAGGTGGAGAGAGGGAAATGGGGGATCAGGGAGGTTTGGCAGAGTCTTGGAGCTGAACGCCGGGGCGAGGAGGCCGTGAGCAGCCTGAAAGAGAGCGACCCCCATGCGTGCCTTCCAACTCTTCGTGCGTTCTCCGTGCGTAAAGACCGTTGAGACTTGTCATCCAGTGGTTTGGTGGACGACAAGGGGCGTCAGTCTGGCACGGGAAGGGTCGGGAGACTTGCTGTGCCTCATCCAAATCTCCTCGTGTGGTGTTAAACATTTTAATGCGGAGTTTTAATGGAGAGAGGAGGGATATATATATATATATATATATACAATATATATACAATGCAACACACACACACACACACACACACACACACATATATATATATATATATATAGTGGAATAACCTAGACCAGCGTTGGCTCGTTTAACAAACGGGGGAAAAGTAAAGTAGCAATTAGGAAATTTGTCCTTTGAATTTAAAATACATTTGTTATTTTGTGGATTTTGTTGCACATAGAGGTCAAAATGGCTTTGGACGGCTTGCATGGCATTTTTGCCCATTTTTGCTGTCATCCCCAAAACTAAAGGTCCATTTGCTTTTATTCAACCATCACAAATTAAAGTTCTAGCCTAATTTACTTCTAATGTGCTGAAAACGTTGTTGTTATACTTTTTATTGAATTAATTAAAATAATTAATCATCGCTAATTATATTTTCTCCATTACAAACCCAACTTTACAATAGATTTTATTACAGCACTTAAGTGAAAGGTCTTTCACAAAATCTGAATTAGGACTTGAATTCAGCATACAATTGTACAACAATGACCCAATATGAAAATCATTCTGTTAAATCTAATTTTGTTTATTCCGACTGTCTTTGCTGTTATCTTGAAGGAATATGTATTAAAAAATCTATCAACAAAATGAAAGAAATTAAATATAGTTATTATCCTCGGGTCCTTTGCTGAAACCACACTATTAATAATATAGCAACATCTTTTAATATCTACTTTATTTAGCATTTATTATATATGATAAAGGCTAATACATATATGGCAACCCCAGCAATGGGTCTGACTGTGTTGTGAATATACAGGGCAGTGTTTTTCATGATTTCAGGACTTCCGTTGTGTAACTAATCTAGGGTTTGTTTTAAGCCTTTAATTGACAAATCTAAATCGCAATTCCTTTAGGGACAGATTGGTCCTAATACGCAACACTACAGTAGTTTAACGGAAAGGCTAGTCTGAATCACGTGTCCAAAATTAAAAGACTGCATATACTTTTTTAGCTTCCATAATGGGTGTTCAGCTCATTGCAAGTGATTCTTTTTTTTTTTACAAATAATCCGAGAACAACAATAAATACTACCTCAAGCAATGCGAGCATGTGCAATGTGTTTGAGGTCTGTTGTGGCGTATTGACAATACTTACTGTCATAGATTGTGTGAAATGAATGAGTTAATGTTGTTTTTTGAAAGCCACAAGGGTAGCTGATGTGTGTCGTGACTGGGCGAAGGTGGCATACAGTTTGACATATAAATGCGTGTGCCGAATCAGTGTGCATACATGCAGCTGCACAACAGAAAACGAATGCTCAATCCGTCGCTCTTACAGAGGCATATACTTTGCCATACCTTTCTGGAACCTAAACTGTACACCGATAATATGGACTTGCATTTGAATTCCCTATTGCTATCCACTCATTTCAACACAGTCCCTACTGTAACATGACCACGGCTCTGCTGGTATCCAACAACAACTTAATCAGACCCAAAAATAAGACAAGAGGAATCTTGAACAATGTTGTTATGTTTGTAGGTTAGGGTCTTCCTCTGTGCTGTGCACTGGATATCCCAAGAGTGTCAACTGACATACCTTGAAGATCAGTTGCCCTCGTCCTCGTTTATGCATGTCAGTCATCCCCCCACCATCTACCCCCACCCTCTTCCTCCTCATATCTCTGGCAGAGGCAGAGACACTGGATAAGGCTGTGGGAAACCTGTGTGAGACCTCCATTTTCTCAACTATATATATATATATATATATATATTTCAAACTCGGCCCGATTGGCCGATTGTGTATGACTTGATTTCGTGCCAAACCTGCAGGATAGATGGGGACAGGTCATTCTTTATTTCTTGCAGTCATCCACCAGAGCTTGAATTCGGACAGCAAGTAGTTTGAGGAAAGAAAACAGTCAGTGTGTCAGCTGTTGTCATGTGCACAATGAATGAATTTGCAGAGTTTGCAGAATATGCTATATACTTAGACCACTTTTTTTTTTTTTTTGCCTCAAACTGTTTTCAAATGATGCATTTTGTAGGGTGCACGTAGATGAGCCAGTGTACATTGTGGTCAAAAGTGCATGGGTATGTATGTGTTAGCGTGTGCATGTTTTGGGAACCCCCCGAAATTCTCAAGTTCGAGGTCTTGTGGCAGCCAGGCTCCTGGGTCAGAGGTAAGGCTTATGACATCAAGGGAGCGTCCGGAGGGGGGGGGGATATAAATTTACTCATCGTCCAGATTCACCCCTGACTCCATCCCTCTTGGCTATTAATAGGCAGAGACTGCTGCGTGGCATGCGCCCGCTCCCTCGCAGAGTGTGAACATGGGACATGAAAAACAGAGGAATCTGACCTGAACTGGCCACTACCTCTGACCGCTCAGTGAGTGTTGATGGCATAGGGGCCAGGAATTAATTAGGTGTGGGGTGGAGGGGCTAATGGTTTATGTTTTGTGTGTGAACTGGACTCACGACTCCATTCAGGCTGGAGAAAGTTGCAATAATGTCATAGTCAATTTGTGCCACTCAGGCGCATTGCAAGAACCACCAAGAGAAATGATGCGTTCCTCTCAAGAGGCAACGCTTTATCACCACATAAACGTTATTGTTTATTTATTTCATTTCTCTGTATCATTTCTCTTATTTCCCTTACTGGTCAAGGGCTGATGACTCTCTTTGACTGAAATGTTCTAACACGTCTGCAGTCACGCTATAGGAGCTCCAGGATGCTGTACTTGAGCACAGTGAAACTTAAAGGGAAATACGGATTTGTAATGCACGCACAGCATTGGATGTTTTGCACATTACCTATTACACAACATCTCAAATTGTCATTTCATTCTAAGCGTCACAGTGGTCTATACTTCATAGAGGGCTGAAGTGGCTTGATAGAGGAACACAGTGGGTTCTGTTACATGCAAAATATTCACTTCAAGCTGACAAACGTTTCCATCTTCATGTCTGGATCTTCAATTGACCGTTTCCATTTTTTTTTTCTTCTCCAGGACATTCAATACGGACAACTTCTCCTCCGGCTGCCTGTGAGTCGGAGGGGGAAAGTTTCCATGTGGCCCCAGCGCCCGCTCTTGGCGGGACAATCCCGCTGTAGGCCAAACTGTTTCCGTCTATCCACCTCTGCTGTTAGAGCATTCCCTCCTACTCCCATTCTTTCTCCATTTTTGTACTGTCACACATACAGCCACTTTCCACTGCCCCAGACCTGAACCTTCATTCCAATTCTCCCCAACTCTCTCTCTGTCTCTCCCTCTCTCTCTCTCTCTCTCTGTAATAGACACGCACGCATGCCCGCACGCACGCACGCACATACGCACAGTGCTGTAAATTAGGACCACATAGTAAGCATTGCTTAGTGTCTCCATTGAACTGTACATGGCCAACCAAGTATGGCTGTTGATGTATTTTGCAGACCACGCATGCATGCACATGCCTACAAGAGACATTGTGTATGTGTACATGCTTGCATGTGCGTGAGTGTATGTTGTCCCACCCTGGAACCCCTAAGTGCCGTAGCTACGAAGCCCAGACAGTTAAGTGGCCAGGACATTGACCATGGTTTGACCAGAAAAAACGAGACATTGTTTGCAACAAAGGGAAACATTTAAGTCTGTAAAACAACACAACTTAAGTCCTCAGGTAAACATTCTTATGACAACCAGTGACATAAGATAATAAAATGGACTTTTATTTTCCATCAAAGAGCTCAACTTCTTTCATTAACAACAAGATTGAATCGCATCTATAAATGGAAGAGTTGGACAACAGTGTGAGACCGGACCTTTGGCTGAAGGCTGCATCGGTTCATGTTGCTGGCCCCCTCTTTTTCCCCCCTAGATCTGGCTTGGTCCACGCTGGCTGGAGCCTTGCTAAACATTGGCAACCTGACTAAGATAGGTAAAATATAAATATGAATTTGTATAAACAAACCAGTAATAGCCAGTGATTAGGCAATATGCTAATGTATCTATTTGTATCAGTCATAACATTATAAGTGCATGTACACATTCATAGACATGTCAGACCTGAGATCAACCAGCAAACAGGGCCGAGAGCAAAAATAGGAGCTGCGGGCCACTAATGAGTCCCCTTGTGTTCCCCAGATTTGTTTGTGTCTTGGTTAATTATGAGTAGTACAGCTTTTGATTCGGCAATTACTCTTATCATTTAACCAAGTAATTGCTATTTTGTCTATAGAACTATGTATGTTAGCCAAGAAACTATTAGAAATGTGTGGGAACTGTCTTTTCCAGTTTCTCAGAGGGTAAATGAAAAAGTCTTGCTTTGTTAACCAAATGTCAAAACATATTGAGGTTACAAAGATTTAAAACAATTTTCATATTCTTTTTGCAATTTGCTTAACAAATGACCTAAACAGTGAATATATCATCAAAGTAATGCCGATTGTTTTTCCGTTGATTAATTCATGAAATTCCAATTTATTGAGGAGTGGCCACAATCTGATCATACCAACCGAGAATATTACAGTTATTAAAACTAGGTTTATAATAGATAAGGTGAATATATAGAAGTCTTCACAATGAACCCAGTTGGACCAGTTGCTTTTGATTCCTTCCCTCTCCCCTCAGTTGTTGTCATACTTCTGCTGTCAACTAACATTTACAATAGTACTGACTTGTCTGATTGAATATTCTTTCCTGTTAGATTTTTGTCTATTATTATTATTTTACATATTTAATGATTTATCAGTTTACCTTATTAGAGAGGTTCAAGACCCATATATATCTTTGGATGCCATTCCCCAAAGTTGTTCCAGTAGAACGGAAAACTCTCTTGGGTACAAATGTTCACGAGGACAGAAAATGTGAAGGAATGGAAAAAGAGAAAGTTTTCCTCATGCAGATATTTCTGACCCTTCACAGATTTAAACCAGCGTCCATCCTGATGCATACCATCTAAATTGTCATGCATTCAAAATAACACAATATTACATGCACATTACAGTCTTAAAGTTTTAAAAAGGACTCTCAAAAAGACATATTAATGGAATGAATCTTAACTTTAATGAATTTGATTGTTTTATTGAGCGACTCAGTGTCATATTTCCAAAGCAACAAACAATTCAACAAACCGCTGAACATGTATGTTTCTCCTGGAAAAGAAAACTCAACTTATCCAGCTGTGGAGACGATAGACCATTTTGATATAGGGTGACGAATACCTGAATACCGAATACCACACACACACGCAAACACCAAACACACACGCACACACACACACACACACACACACACACACACAGCATTTTAACTGATGGAAACTTCCCTCCCAGGCATAGTGTAGGCTGTCAGTGTGGTACATTTCCTGCCAGGTCTGAACCAGCTGAGCCAGGGACTTATGTTCCACTCAGGGGACCTTCAATCACTCTTGCCCCCCCCCCCCAACCTCCTCTCGCACCACCGGGTGTGAGGTCAAACTCTGGGCCACAGAGTTTGAAAGGACGACGGGACAAGATCTCCCTCTGCTGCCGTCTCATCATATGTGCCGGGATAAAATACACACAGCAATGACATGATTATAATGGAAACCCATGCTTACAATGATTTTGAGCCCTTCTGTTCCCATCGATGAGGATAAAACTCCTGGTTTACATTTATCTATGCAAGGCTTGTAGCAAATTGTACTGATTTTCAGAACCTTAACCAAGGTAACTGATTATTCATCTTTCATCAGACACTCATAGTAACTATTGTGATGGACAGTGAAAGTCATGGTAAGAGTTTGTAAAACATCCTGTAGATAACATAGACCAAAGGGTAGCACCTATAAAAATACATATTTAATTATTAGTAAGGAAAGTTATATAATATGAATAAGGCAGGCGACATTACTTTTAGCTTGTTGTTGTTGTCCCCTCATTGTCCACAGTCTCGACAGTCTTATGATTTAATGCTCAATATTTATATATGGTGGCCCGTCTTCCTTTGTATTTCTACTTACTGTGTGTTAATACTTCCTTTTCCACCTTAGATACAGATTTCCTTTCCCAAGGAATTCTAATTTCATGTTCTCAAAATGGCGTTTTGGGACTTTATTTGATTCTTGGAGATTCGAATTGTGCATCTTTGCGTGATGTCTATACTGCAGATCTCTTCTTCAAGGGCAAGGGTCGAATCGAGTGCGCCTGCGCAATGCGTTTGCACCCGGAAATACATCTGCGCACGTGTGGCCCTTAACAACCTTGAAAAGACTCCAAACAGCAAGCTAGCCGTTAGTTTATGTCCCACAGATATATCCCGCGATGCCTGTGACCAGAGTACTGTAAGTGTCGCGGTTTATCCTTCTCTTTTCTAAATGTAGGGACATGTAAAGCTATCTCTGCGAGAGACTCAGTCCTTGCTGGAGAGCATTCCTGGCTAAACAAAGCTAACGTTAACATCTTCCTAAGACTATCAAGCTCTCATTTGTATCCCCCCAACGCTGCTCTCATTGTACCGCCATTTTTGTATCATTTTCTACACACTGCCAGGGCATGTTGGTCGCTAACTTGGGTGCAAAATGTGAAAGTTGAACATCGTAACGCGACATGCATGTAATGTTGATGTTAGCCAGCTATGCTAAAAACAACCCGACGTCAACGTGCAGCCCCACTCAGTTTAACTGTGTAAACTACAAGGGCATATGGACGTTGTAATAGCCTCTAGCTTCTAATGTGACTTGCATCTGCGAACGGAGCGTATTGTATATTGTATAGAGTAGCCATTGGTTAATTTGTGATTTGGGGCTTTTTAAACAAATCACCTCAATGTCTGATTGACCGAGGTCGTATTCGTTCCCGTATTTATGTGTCATGGGCTCTATTCATCACCTCAACATGTTGACGAGTTTGGAGGGGTTTGTTTTAAACGTTGGCTTCTTAACAGGATAAACACTATTTTAGCATATGTTTGTGTGCTATAAGTTGATATGACCATTCATTTCTATTAAGAGTTATACACTTATCTCATCAAATCTGATGACACTGTAGTATGACAGCAGGGGAGATTAATTTTGTATTTTTAATGTTGCTGATTCCTAATTGTATTCTTAAAAAAACTACGTGGAGGCTCGTTGATCAATTTGTCGCCCGTACATACCCGAAAAGATTCCACTCCGAGTAAAAGTTCTGATAAATCCACTTTGAATCCCCTAATCAGCACCAAATTCAGTCAAAAACAGTTTTTGATGAGCTGGTGAACAACATGGAGCATTTAACAATCGGGAAACTAAAATTGCAAAACTTACATTTATATGTGAATACACCACTACCAATATCTCACCAACTGTCAGAGTTAGTGTATGATTTACATGATGATGATGATACCAACACTCTTCCTGCCCTCTCAGATACCCTTTTTACCAGCTGGGCAACCCTCAGCTGAGGATCTTCAGACCCAAGTGGTTCCTGACACTTGTGAGACCGGGGAAAGAACAGCCTCCAGACACAGCCCAGTTTCGCATCCCTATGGAGTAAGTCTAAACTAAATCTTAATTTTCAGTCAAACAAAGTGTGTTTATTTATTTATTTTTAAACATTACTAGTGTTAACATTGGAGCTGTGCTGGCAGGTTGAAAAGCCAGTATAAAGTGGGGGGAGTGTTGCACTATAGGTTATTTGTAACCTTATTATGTTGCAGAGTTTCTTTTTTAAGTCAATCCATTGTGGTTCTTTTAGATTTAATCAGCCTTATGAGGGTTTGAATCCAGTTTAACTGGCAAGAGTCTGTGAAGGGGGGTGTATCATGATCTGCAGCCTCGGAGGAAATGCATATACCTGTGAAAATGGCTCCTTCTCATGTATAGCCCAAATGACAGGCAAATAGAGGGAGTGCCAGCAAGGATACTCATGGCGCTGCTATATGTTTTGTGTTTTTAATTTTTCCATTTATAATTCTACAGCCCACTAAGGTGCCTACTAGGGAGAAGCTGATGATATATAATGACCTCAAAATTACTTACTAGATAAATGAGTTGCTGTAATAACTCGACCAGCTGACTTAGTTACCACTGGAAAAAGTAAGCTGCTTACAGACATCCAACTGAGCAAAGGCTTTGTCAGTAAAGCCATCTTGTCAGGCAAGACGCACTTCAAGTACATTTGCTATAAATCCAGAATAAAGCTTACCTCATTCTATCTTGCATTGTGCCAAGTTTGATCACTCTCAAAAATGTTGATTGAAGAATATTAATGGATTACTTGGCGATTGCTTCATCACTGCATTGTTTTATTGACTTTCTTCTTTCTTGTGCAGTTTGGAAAAACGGCAGTTCATGTTGATTTTATAAATGTACTAAAACAGGAATAAGTTGTTACTTTCTTTTTTGTACATTGATGCCACATTTTTCCCTCATTAAGATGCAAATGTGTTTTTTTTAATACTTATTAATAATAAGTAAAGGCTGCTTATCTGCAGAATTTTAGAGTTGGTATACATTCAGCTCACAGTATTTTCAGCATGTTGGCGGGTACTAGTCACATGGGACAGAAAACCTCGATGTTAAGGATGAAGAAAGGCATCCGGTCTCGACCAACTATTGAGAGAGAATTTACAGCACTTTTTATGTTTAAAAAAAAAAAAAGGTCTAAAAAGTTATTGTGGGTTGTTACTTTTGCAAGATTAAGAGTTCAGTATCAGTCAGTTATATTATACCATGAACATTAAGTGTGTGAATCGTTTTAGGGTGCAATAATTTTTTACTGGCACTAAAGTGGTGTTGCTGGATCAGCTGTCTGCAGCTGGAGTTGGTCATAATGGCCACCAGGTGGTGTGACAGCCTCAAGAACAGACATCTACCCCACAAGAACACACAGTTCTCAGCAACCTATGGCTGTCTTTAATGAGCTCAGTTGCATTGATGACATGTGAAAGACGGCGGGGTGTGTGGTATTGTCAAAATTGCTTTTATTTGGCAAGGCAGTGTAGGTTCGGGCTGTGATGCAATTGTTCTCCAGAGGAGCCAATTTTATATCCATACAAAGTATGATCGCAAACATTTTTTTTGACCATTAGGAGGAATTGTACGTTTGTGTGTGCGCGCTTGTGTGCACACAAAGTACACACAGTACATAGACCGAACATATTCAGTCATAAAATGCAGAACACAACAGGAGGTCCTAAGCAGTCAGCACTTAGTAGTGATGAACTGATTTTGACTACCTCTGCCAGCCAAGGTCACTGAGGTTCACAGTGTTCCTCAGGCGATGAGAGGCCCAGAGCCCGCACTGGGGAGAAAAATTGAAGTTTGAGGCAGATCATCTATGTGTCTCTGGTGGGGTTTAGACCATAATCTGTTCATCCAGGTGCCTGGCCTCCCACTCTGATTCTTGCCTCTTGTCTGCCAAACTCCTAGGGTGCTTATGTAATTGTGTGTATGTGTGCGCGTGCACACGGCTGTCGGTGTGAGTGAGTCGGTTTGTGAGAATGGTGTGAGTCTTTGTGTATATGTGCACAAAAGTGGGTAAGTGCAGGGTGCGCGTGTGTTTATAAGGGTGTGTAAGGTTTCTTTTTCCTTTTTTTTGCCGTCTTTGATGCCTGGGAGAGGTGCATGTCTGATTGATATGCTGCTGGGGCCTCGGTGCGTGTTTGAAAGTCTGTTATGTTTTTCTTTTCCGACACGCAGCGTAGTAAATGGACATTGAGACAGTGACACACCAGTTATCACTCCCACTACTAGCTCATCGATGAGTCTGAGTCAATACGGCAGTGAAAGCTGCGGAATGAATGATTCTTGAGGGTAGGCCGGAGTTAGCGTGAGTAAGTTGTAGAGTCGAACAGCTGTTAAGGAGTCGTGGTAATATTGGAGCTCAACTTTTATTGCTTGTTTGTGTGCCATCGTGTGCACGTCTTTCTCTGTCCTCTTTGTCCGCCTCCCTTTTTGGCACACATTGTTTGAGACACCTGGACTGTGTTCTCCCATAATTCCCTTTCTACCTGCTGGAGGGAAGTATTTGTTAGTCTTTTTGATTGTTCTCCAGCCTTTTGTGCCATGTTAGAATTTCCTCTCTGCTCTAGAAGGAACATCATCAAATTTCTGGGTTTACACCCACACACACCACTTGTGCCTCACCTGGCATGGCTAGAGGCCAGTGATCTCTCTCTCACACACACACACACACACACACACACACACAGAAAAGAACACAACAGTGAGCGTCGTGTCCAGTTTACTATGCAGTCACATTTCATGCTACTCTCCTGTCTAATAACTATGGAACCAGACCATGCTGTGGTTTCTTATTGTAATCAGACTGGAGCGAACTCCCTCAGCAGCTGACATTTTGAAAACTGTACAGTACCTGTTGGGTCAGAGAACGTCACGATCGCCATGGAAATCAGTGTTTCTGTTTAACTTCATAAAAGCATGGCCTAAGTTGAAAACCGGGTCATTTCTCCCGCTAATTAACCTCAGCTGATGTCGTCGGTAGTCCATTTATCGGGCCGGTCGAGGATTGTAACAAACTGTCAGGTCTTGACTGACCTGTCTCTCTTTAAGGAGTTTGGTGACTCCTGGTGACCTGTTCTTTGATCAATTTCTGTTCTATTGTCGAACCAAAAATCCAAACAATAAATCTAATCCTTCACACGCTGCTCTTATACTCTCAGCTTCTCAACTGTCTCTTCCCCAAAGTCTCGGGTTCCTCAATGGCTTTCCCTCTAAACAAAGTCTGCTATTATGATGTTGATACTTAGTGTTGAGCAACTTCTTTGCATGTATTGTCTGTGTCGATGGGAGGGTTAAAATAGTGAGTGTGCGTATCTCAACCCAAACCCGACAATGGGGCCGGCTGACAATGAAGAGCGGCTTTCTTTTGCCTTTCATCTGCGCAGAAAACAACTCTCCTGTTTCATTCTCACCACTAAGCTGCTCTGACACAATGTACTTTGATGTCGTATACATGTGTGTGCGTGTGTGTGTGTGCGTGCGTGCGTGTACGTTTTGCTTTAACTTGGATGTTTACCTTACACTGTGTTAATAAAGGATGCACTTAAGATAACGTCTGAGAGGCTCGTCGGGAACGCTCTTTTGAGACTACACTTGGCGGAAGTGAACGCCTCCCCTCTTTCAATATGTCCGTCCCTCTGAGTGTAATAATTTTGTTTCTGGAGCAGAATATTTTTTCTTGATAAATTAGGTGATGCTGGATGGTCATTAATCATCCATGTAAAAATATATGTTAATCTTACCACTAGAAGGACTAGATGACAGCAGCAACAGTGGAGTCTTTAAGAGAGAAGAGTGCAAACACCATTATTAGAACATGACTCACGAACATGATGACTGCCCCTTGCTAAATGAGCCATGGTTGCTCTCCTACCACTGCTAAAAGTGGCTGTATAGAAGATTTAATAGTTCAGATATTATGCTTTAATTGTATTCCCGAATGCAATGCAATGTGTTCATTCATTACTCTCCACTTCCTTCGGCGTGCATGTTAATGAATCTTGCCTTTTTCTGGTGTGCAGTCCGTTTATGTATTTCTACAAATGGAGCTTGCGTTACAAAAAGAAAGAAAGAAAGGGCCAACAATTTGATCTAAAACCATGGGATGTCATGCTTTTAATGGTACTTTTTTCCCCGAATACTATTACGCCTCAATATCTTGTTTTCTTCAATTTTAGTTATAGTGACGTTTTTCTTTTGCAGCAGCAGCATTTACAAAGATCATACGGCCCGAGTTCAATATCTAGTTAATATGTCAGTCAATATTTGCCGTGTATAATTGTGGTCATAGATTGTGGAGTGGGTGGCTGTATAGGGCATGCTTTATGTACAACTGAGGCACCGCCCATTCACCTGGCAGATGTTCTTTTAGCACCAGCACATTAATAGAAGAGTGGCATGCACCAGTCTCTGAGCTTTCAGAATTCATTCACTGTCCTTATTGTCAAACCCAGTCAAAGCTGCCTCTGTCCTGTCTTGTCCTTTTCCGACTGTGCCCTTTCACCTACTTCGCTTATATGCTTTTGGAGCACAGGTGTAAACGGACCGCCCTCAATTACTGGAACTGATACTCCCAATCTCCTTTGGCTTGGTGTGTGTTGGCCCACATTTGAGAATAGGCCGTGAGCATGTAGGTCCATTACCGAGGAGGGCTTTCATTTGACAGCTGGCAGAGGAGTGCGGATTAATCTGCAGATGGACAAATCTGCGCTATTGTCTATTGTCACACACACGCACAACTTTGTCACAGCGGAGCACAACAAAAGCTTTGAGTTTACCCAGATTTAATTCTCAATGTCGGTATCCCATCAGAGACCTGTTTCTTTTAGACTACTTGACATCAGATGTAGGTGCTGTATCTCCCTTGTACATCTCCCCCTGGACAATACGCGACAATATAACATTTCAAATAGTTTTCTGACCAAAAAGGCAGGCCAGCATGCCTTTTGCCAAACTTGCTCGGCAACAACCAACCCTAATTAAAACTAGTCCTTCGTTTGCGTCATCTGATGTCCTTCTAGGTTTAGTGTTTAGAGTTCTTTCATCATCTTGGGAGAGGAATCTTTGGAGCATGTGTGTTTGCGTATAAATATATACCAGTTGCTGAGGAACGATTCCTTGAGCCCTGGCAGTTGCTGGAGGCAGGTTTTCATTCTTCCTGAGAGGCGGAAGTGTGAAAGGTTAGCTTGTGGAGTCAGATGGGTGTTTATACTGGGATGATAATCAGATGCATCACTATATGAGACACCACGCCCTTTGTCTAACTTTAGTCTTGTTTATGTACACACTTAACTTGACATTTTCTTCTCTGCCCAAGGCTTCCTTTGGATTCCTGCTCGTAGCTGAGAGAGAGTCATGTATATACTTAGATTGGAGAGACAACTGCTGTCTAATGTAACACCTTTGAGTGTAGTTCACAGTACTTATGTGTATAGATGTATTACATTAGATGTGCAGCCAAATGAACAGCTCTGCTTTTAAAATGTCAAAAGCAACTGTGTTGACACAGTCTTATGTTTCTGTGTTTTCAGCTTCATCTCTTGCTTTTGTTTGTCATACTCGATCTGACCAAGTGAATCATAGGTATGGGATGAATGTTTAGCTAAGACAAGCTGTGATCATCATTATTGCTAAAATCATTTCATAAAGAAATGAATTGGTAAATGAATAGATCGCTTCTTTGAACATTGCTAACATCCCATTCATTCAGCGTATGTGTACGTGCATGGAGATCTTGTGCAGAGAAGACAGATATTAGTTGTGCATGTTGAATTCAAATAATTTGTACGTGTGTGGTGGCAGGATCATTTGAGTGGTGAAAGCAGCAGGGATTTAGGAAATGTTCTCGTCATTAATCAGGATCAGTGTTCCCTCTGCTAATGATCCAGAGGAGACCTTGCAGTCCCCAAGCCACTTTCCTCTCTTCCAATTCCCCACCTATGCTTTCTAGGAAACAACGTCTCTCAAGCGTAATCACTCTCTCTCTTTCTTCCTCTCTTGATGTCAAGTACCCCCGGTCGCTCCGCTCCGCTGCCCCTGGCACATACATAAGATGGGGGGTTTCGGGGGAGGGGGGGTTCAAATGGTGCAGAAAGGTGCATCTGCATGCCACATCTCGGCAAATACATCTCTCTCCTCATGGCTGCATAGAACGAGACAAAAGGGGCAAAAATATTATTAAAAAAAAATGTTTGCGCCTTTGTTTGTTTACACCGTGATGCAGAACCCCCCTGGCTTTTGGTAGGAAACCTCGGCCTCTTAAAAAGTCACCAAATCATAATATCCCGCTCTTTGCATGGGGTAATGAGTCAAATGTGGAAACGATAAACACAACTTTGCTGGTCAAATATAAGTGTTCGAGATTTAGTCCTGCCTCTGCTTTGCCAAAATTTAGCCCATTATAGAGGAAAGGCGGTTGTTTGTAAAGCATGGGAACATATATTACATCACTCTCGGGTATAAAGAGTCTTTGTGTTCGATGATGTTTTTTCTCACGCAAATGTTTTCCTCATCTCATATTGGTACACAATTTTCGCGGTATCCCGCTGTGTCCTCTGAGAAGTCGACAATATTATATTACCCCGTTCTATCAAAGAAACATGAGGTGATAGAACACGCCATATCTGAGGCACTCCTGTCAAACCACAACGTCGCTATTAAGCACTTTGTCGGAGGCATTTGGGAAGTGCTCTCCACCAAGCTAATCCAATTGGCTAGATTGATTAGCAGTTAAAAGCCTTTCTTCCTCTGGTCAGAGCAATCTGTTCCAAATGCTGCCCTGTGGGCTAACTTCAGTTGGGCTGGCCCACCGGATCAGTTGGTGCCAGGCTCACTTCCTGTGTAGGGTTTCACCGGGTGCGATCAATACATGCAGACATCTAATTGGATGAACACTGACTCTCCCATATTCCTTCTCCCCACTTTATGATCCGGAGAATAAAAGCTGAATATGACTTTATAGGGGAGTGTCCTGTCTGCCGATATATGACCTACTGTAACAGAGTTTATGGGAATGCAGCGTGAAAATAAATAAATCTTTTTATGTCCAGCTAACGTGAGTGAGTTGTTATTTCACAGCCAGTGATCCAGCATGTATCCCTGCAAGTGTTGCAAGGACGCAGCCTTCCCTCCCTTTAATGCTGCATCACACACATTCAAACCACGCCTCGCCTCACAAGGATGACTAGATGACTTGCATAACGCTTCTTTTCTGTTTTTCTCCCACTCTCTCTTCCATGTTCTTTTGGTTCCCCGCTTCCTTTCTGGACATGTCTGCACAGAATGACCAAATATGACGTAAAGAGCTACCTGGAGAACATCTACAATGTCCCTGTGGGAGCCATCCGCACCAGAATACAGTTCGGTGAGTGTCCTTAAGCTGCTGTGCACAAGCACGTACTGAGAGCTCACACTGATCAGCCACAACATTAGAACAGGTGACTGGTTTTAATGTGGCTGATCTGTGTAAATGTTTTAAATGTTATAACTAATGTTAAAGATGGTCAGGACACACATATACACTGATCAACCACAACATTAAAACCATTTGTTTGTTTTAATGTTGTGGCTAATACCTCTACTTAATGAAATATTTATATTTCTCATATACTGATGGTATAGGTACTATTGGACAATGCTGTTTTTCCTCTACTCAGACATACCATTTGTTGTATACAGTGCCGGGTCCACATAGGCAAGAATTAAGTCTCAATCAAGGAATTTCAGTCACAATATGTCTACTATCAGAATGGATCCTGCAAAGGCTTATATTTTCCAGTCTTAACTTTTACTTATAATCCATAGCAAGTAGGACTTAATGCACTGATGTTGTCACTGGTGTATTAGTCTGAACAACGCTGATCTACTGAATGAAATTAGTTATTATAAGCCTTAATTCTGACAATCACTTGACTATGTATTTTTTGTGAGTGAACGCTGTAAACACTCGCACCTTAGGCATAAGTAACGTATACGTAGCCTATGGAGATAATAGTTACATTGTCTACGACACATATTGTCGAAGTTAAGGAAGTCTTAAATGAATGAATGAATTTAATAAAATTTGGCAATAGCTCCAACAGTTTTTCACCCAAGGACATGGCTAGGTTGATGGCTCATGAATGACTGCGTGAATGAGTGTGCGCTTTTATGTTTTTTAACCAAACTCCGTTACTGTACACTGAGATCTGTATGTGTTTGTAACTTTGTAGCAGTCTGGGAGCAGAGAGATACAGTCCCCCCAAAAACTATTGTAATGACATGGCCAAACCCACCGTGATTGCTGTACACTGAAGACATTCGATTTTGTGATCATTGGATGTATATGAAAGAGAACAACACTAATACGGAAGTGTTTTGAAGCAGGAATGGTTTTAGCGGAGCACCGGGTGGTCAGGTGTGACTCAGTTGCAATGGCAAATGTTTTACATGGCAAATGGCTCAGGTAGAGGGGCCCCTCTGTAGAAGCCTGCTCAGGGCCAATGGGAAGTCAGGGCCAAACTGAACACTATGAATCTTGACAGGCATTTCTATGTGATAGCCCCCACGCAGTTCGTTGTTTGTTCCAATACTATAATCCACAGTCAAGTACTTGTGTGTGAACGTGTGTCTTACTGTCATTATATAATAAAGAAGGCTGACCTTACTATATAATATAGGGGACACTTCTAACAAGGAATTTATTATCTTGAGCTTTGCACCCTCCCCTCAAGCATAACTCTCTGGTATTATTTTTTACAGTTGTGTGCATGTATATAGGGGTTTGCAATCTAAGACTGTTTTGCAGTCTCAAAGTTAATGTATAGTCATTATAAACTAATGGCATATGTCTATTTAAAAAATGTTACATTTGATTAAAGGTCTCTTGCCTGCAGTCCCAGTTGATCCGATTCAAACCATCACTTGGTCTGGCAGTCAACAGAAAAGGTAGCTCCTTCGACCTGTTATCCGGGCGTCATATTTTTCTCTGGCTGTGCAATTGCCCACCTTCCCGATGTCCCAGATGATCTCAAAATTTGTGGCCTTGGCTCCCCTGGCTTATTTCAGTGCAGTGTGGCACTGCACCCAGTTTGGCAGCGTCTGCAGACGTGGACCTGGATGATGCAACACCATGGATGGTCTCAGTGACAGTTGCAGGTGATCAATGGGTTCCTCCTTTTCTCCTTATCTATCTATCTATTAACTATTATCTTCACATCATATCCAACCAGGTCCCTTTAGTTTGAAATTTGAGGGTTTGATCAGCTTATTACAAAGCTGGCCATGCATTGTTCAGAAAACGGTCAGCCAGCCTCTCTTCTGGTTGGCTGATTGACTTGTTTTTTTTTTATATAGCTCCGGCGTCAATCGAGATAGAAGACATGTAAAACAGACCTTTAACTTTGTGAAGTATTGCATATACCCATGAACATTTGTGGGAGATGGTTTGACTTGATATCCGTAATCTTTGAATCTGTTTGAAAATGTCTTGCTCATTTACACATTCTAAGATTATGTGTTTTGGATACTTTGTAAGGATTGGATGATTTGTAATGGGCAGTTCTTTAACTTACCAAGATTATGTATTAAATCATAGTCTCAATGACCTTCTTGGTGAGATAGACTGACAAGGGAAAAAAAAAGTGATACACCACACTTTGAGTTAGTAGCGTGACAAGCAATTACACTGCAGATGTCTATGCCCTGATATAAGTTTGACTTTGTTGCCTGTGTTTAATGTATTTCACATCACATGATTTGTGTACTGAGAATGGGGAGTTCTTGAAAATAAAACAAAATCCCTACAGTGCAGCCATTGCTTTAGTCACTGGCGTATAACAGGGAAACCTAGTGATGGAAAAACATTACACACACTATGAGTGTAAATCTATGTAAAGGCGAAGTCCATTCACATTTATGAGAATTGGGGTGTGGCAGTGGTGAAAACACTTGATTCATGGTATGAAATGCCAAGCCACAAACAATTTATCCAAATTAAAATCTTTGAGTTGTACTTTAGTCGTTGTGAATAATGGGCGAAAATGCTACATGCACACGTACTTGCCTTACTTCAGCCCTTGCCTCAAGCTAACCCTAATTGTCACCTAGCCCTGACCTTAACCACAGACCCAGAAATTAGCTTTTTTCTTTATTTGGGAAGCTTAGGGCAAGCTGCCCCCAATTAACTGGTCCTTAATCTAAAATTGGTCCCCAAAGGTAGGCTATGATGGAACTCATCTATACACGTCTCACCAGAGATGGCTAGAAGACACATTCATACTTAATATTAAACTCTGCCTCACTCCAACCATTGTTAATTATCTAAATACCTACTTTGATATCTTGGTAGAAGTGTAAATATTCTGGCTAGGTATTATCCAATGCATGTAAATCTACAACATTGGGCTAAAATTTGATATGGAAAACGTTTAAATTGATGTCAAATGGTTATTCGAAATATGTAACACTTAAAATTATGGAGCAATCCCCCTCTCTTGGCTCAGAAGGTGCTCAGAAGTGTGAATGAATGTTTACTTGAAATAAAAAGTAGAATAGTACATAGAGGTTTTTGATTTAAAAATAAATGAATAAAAAAAGTTTGACGTCATCTCATGGTTATTGTCATTTAAATAAGGTAATCGCCATCTGAGTAGCCTTTTGTGTTAGTGTTAAGTTAATTTAGCTTGTAGAATGTGGATTTCACAGAGAGATGATTGCTGTTTTTGGAAGCATGAAGTCAAATTAACTCTGTTTTGGAGACGGTCGGCAGTGGTTAGCAGCAATTAGCAATTTCAGCTTTCGATATGGATGGTCTTCCCATTGACATGCAGCAACGGGAGTGCTTTCCAGAGGCTAGCTGCGGTAGTGGTTAGCGTGCCGGGCTCTCTTTTCCCCATAACACACACAGCTGCTTATCTGACTATCTGCTGCTGCAGCACTCCGGCCTCCAGCTGTCCCAGGACACCCCACACTCGCTCCACACAAACTCACACAGTTCACTTACAAACTTACGACTTCAGGGCCCTCTTACACCCATCCAAACCCCAATTCCCATTTCCCGCCCCCCCTCCTCACCCATGTAAAGGATGGCCGCAGAGCCGAGAACAGTGTTCTATCATTGAGTTCATAATCTTATTGGCTTTTTATGGGACATGAAACATCACGAGTTTGCATGGACCCATTCGAAGGTTCTTTACAAATCTACGAATTTGATGGTTCATGATTGCAGAAAAGCACATATAGGTGGCTTAAAGCTTGACAAACGGTGAGGGACACAAGCTGAGGAGTTTAAAGTTGTGCATCCCCTTCCATGCTGCTCCTGAAGGGCCACGAGGAGCCCCCGTCTACCTCTGGACTGACTGGAAAGGAAACGTAAAGGGTGGAGGATAAAGTCGGCCTATCTTAGACGGGTCCTACATAGTAGCCATTAAGGCTGTTTATTAGGGTAGTGTTATTAAAAGCTAGAGGAAAAGTAAAGCCCCTCAGGAGAGTGGGTGTAAGGAAAGCAGTGGGCGTTTGAGGGGCAGAGGGGGATTAAGAAGAAAGGGCAGCGCAGGGCCCCTGGTGATCCCCAGCTGCGTCAGAGAAGGTATCCCTGTCTGCGTCAGGAGTTCCACTCCATTGGCAACATAAAGACAGGAACGGGAGCGAGGGGCGCAAACGACCCTTTTTTCCCATTTATGGGCGGCAGGGATATTTTGGAAGCGGTTGCCGTGGTTACCCCTCCGGCCTGGGATTTGTAACGTGATAGCTGGCTGCCAGACCGCAATCTCAAAGTGGGAGAAATTGTGCTTGCGTTTGCGACTGTTTTATGAAAGGTCTGTCTGTGTGTCTGTATGTGTAAGGAAAATGCTACAAGACGCGAAAGAAACGCACATTTCAAGGTGTGCACGTGTGTGGGCTATGACTTATAGGGTTCTCTTTTTTTGTTTTGAGGGTCAGCAGGTCAGGGTCTTACGTTGCTATTTCAAAGAATGTAGCATTTCCTAGTGGATTTCCGTAGCCACTCACTCACTCACATTTATATTCGCGAGGATACTCATGACCATCACAAAGGAACGCCTTTACCTTAAGAATAATTTTAACCCAAGATTTAGTCCACATAATCGTTGCAAGACATACCCTCGTAGGCTCACACAATTCGTTACCTCCGTCTCCCACCCACACAGGGGCCTCCAGTTAGCCACAGGGGTGTGGAGGGAGAGGAGGTGGGGGGTTGTTTTACAACCCTGCTCAGGGCTTTCCCTGAGCAGCAGGCTGCCTGGCTAGTGATTATTAGCTACATGTAATACAGACACTATATACGCAGACACGAGAGCACCCACACACACGAGCACACGGTATACACACGCGCACAATACACACAAATGACTCATTACAGTGGAATGTTTCCCTTGTTTTTCATGTCATAAACCGTTCCCATGGCAATGGCAGTTACTCAGAGGGCCTGTTGACTTGACCACAGGGTCTCTTTGAGATTAGAGTGTGAAAGCAGAAATGAACCGGTTGAAGCCCCGGTCAGTATCCGTCCTTGATAACTGGAGTTTTTGGTTCTATGTAAATATTCAGATACCTGTGTGAAGTACCTGTAAGTTAGGTATTAGCTTTTGGTGTATTGGACGCCAAGCTCCTTGTCTCCTATCCACCACGTATGCACACACGCATAAACACACACGCACTCACTCAGCATATCCCTGAATCCCCCGTCTTCCAGACTGGGGGAGGTCTCACAGGAGAAAAGATGATGTCACCACCATCATCTCCAGTTGGGAAAGAGGTTAACCTGCCTTCCACGTCAACAAAATCAGGCTCTGCTTTATCACACTTGCATGCAGAGATTTCTTTGTTCTGCAGGGAAATGATTAAAAATGTGTTAGTTAGGAATGAAACATAATGTGATAATTGAGGTGCAGGTGAATACATGTGAAGATTGTAATTCTGCTGACGTCACCAGGGCGTTTGGCAAAAACTATCATAGCATATGTAATAGCGATAAACACTAAAAACAAACTTTCTCTTCATATGCAGTGACCCGGACAATTATCATTGTCCAATTCATTGTCTTTGACTTTTTGTTCCAGTTATAACTGTGATGTATAGATCATTTGAGCTGTTTGTTAAATGTCTAGCATGCAATGAGAATAAATAACATAGAGATGTCTATATTGCTTTATCTGCTGAATTAATTGGTTTTAAGTTTGAGGTAATTTCATAATATGGTTTCAGAAATTCAAGCAACATTTCATCTCAATACCTAATATAGCCAGAAATTTTATAGAGGCAAGCTACCTCAGTAGCAAGAATCTACCAGTGGACTTTATAGGGTATAAGGTCACCATCTTCTTAAATTTTCATCACTCTGTCCTACTGGCCTCTCTCCAAACTACCAGCACTTTCCAGTCTTTTGTATTTTGCCTGCTGTTTCCTGCTATATGTGCAATAAATGCTGTTCTTTGCATTTTCAGGCTCCAACAAGAAGAGGAATCATCTAAACCAGAGGGTTAAGCAGCCAGACTATAAAGTAGCCTACGTTCAGCTGGTGAGACACATGCACACACACACATACATACGTATACACACATTGGCTCGTTAACTTCTAATCCAGTACACAGTTGGAATCCTCCTTAATGACTCTCAAACTCCCAGTCCCAGGGGTTATTTTTTATCATGGGGGCTGCATTATTTAACACAACACCCAGCACAGAAAGGTCATTTTGAGGGCCTGTGGCCTTCAACTTTTGTGTCATGGGCTAGTTTTAAAGGCGGCTTGCTTGTTGTTGGGGATATGATGGGTGAGTTGATCTTCCACACACAGGCATACAGGTGTGCCTGTGTGTGCACTTGTTAATTAATAACAATTAACAAGCTTTGCCTACTGTATGTTTAATTGCTCTCATGGGAAAGCCTGTGACAAACGCGCACACACACATTCTGTGGAGAAGCACAAATCATCCCAAAGCATCGTTCATCCCTGTGGTTCACAACCAAGCTTTCCCCTTGATAAAAAGCAGCAGACTTGCTTCTTGCATAGCTTGAAGGTGAAAGGTCATCTTTGGTTACATGCCAGGCAGAAGATATTGAGCTGTGGTTGTCACCCGGTATAGCTCTCCTTTCTGTGCACGATGCACATGCACAAAAGGTGTGCGCATTGCATCATGGCAGATGCCTTCACCCCTGTCACTGAAGTGAGATTTGGGGCAGGAGGGCCCGCCCCCTGCCATCTTGCTATGGTTTGAACTCTGTTAGTCTTTGAAATCAAACAAAGCTCCCTTCAAAATATATATATATAAACTTTTAATGCACCTTTGAGGCAGATGTGAAAAGCAAGGGGCTTTTGTTTTGTGCCTGCCGTTCTGATCTTGCCCAGAAAAATCAACAGCGGTGTAGACGATTGTTTGCGCTGTGCTGCCCACACGAGAACCATCAATCTTGAAACGGATGAATAATGAAAACTGTCTAAACACGACAATTTGAAAGAGGATGCATAATTGAAGTGGCCATACATCTTTTAAAGGGGAGACTTCCTCTTGTCTGACACCAAGGAAGTGGCCTGGGATTGTGTGTGTCTCTAATTCCCAGCAGAGTCACTTGTGATGCTTCTGTCTCACCAGACAAACACACATGATGGGTGTGAGGATCCAAAAAATCACACACTCACGCGCACACGCATACAGACGTATATGTATGTATCACTCATGCATGCGGAACCCTAAAGGGCCGATGTTTTCCCTTGGGTGTCATTCGCTCTGTAGTCGCAAGCACGCTGCGGTTTACTGCATACTGTCGGTGAACAGCGGGCAGAAATGCTGAGATGCAGGCTCTTTGTGCTCAAAATGACTTGATATAAAACCGAATATCCGGCCTATTTCTCCGGCAGGTTTTTGGAAAAACATGCTCTCTCTCTCAACTCCCTTCCCTACCTAACTCTCTCTTGTACACATACACATACACATACACCCACACCCACACCCACACCCACACCCACACCCACACCCCCACACACACACACACACACACACACACACACACACACACTTCCCAAACCCTCCCCAAACCCTCCTTTCTTTTACAGCGGTGGGTAGAAAACAAGATTGTTCCTAATTGACTCCACATGTGGGAGAGTGTTCTGTGGGTCGATGCTCACACCGCGGTCCCCCCATTCTACCCTCATCCTTTCCTCTCCTCCCACCCTCCCTCCCTCCCTCCATCAGCTAATATTGCAGCAGTAATATGTTTGCTCTCTCTCTCATTCCTTACTCTTGGTTTGTGGTTGAGGGGAGGCCTGCCGTTAGCGGGGTTCCGTGACGGCCATTTTCCTCAGGCTTAGGGGGGACCCCAGTATCGGGGGGGGAGGGGGGCAGAGAAAGCGTCTGCATGTGTGAAATGTCTACTCTGTGTCGGAAAGTGTGTGTGTATGTGCGTGAGGGGCTTTAAGGGGTGAGCTGAGGAGGCATGGAGTCATGCCAGAACTGGGAGGTCCAGAGACTGGGCAAAGCTATCAGGGGGAAAGGGAAGTGTGTGAGTGTGTGCATGAGTGTGAGAGTAGGAGTGTGTGCGTGTGAGGTGGTTGGGTGACAAAGACAGCCGCACAAAACCAAAACTCAAGAGTCTATCAGACGTCCTTTAGATCTGGCTGCAGTTCAATGTGTGTGTTTAGAGTCAGACTGCCTTCATGCACCACTAGGGCTAATTCTAGCTGCTCCACTCACTTGTGTCTGAGTTTTGCAGTCAACTCCTTCTCTTCCATCTATGAGACGCTGTAAAGGGCTGATGTTGGAAAATCCGATCCTGCACTGTACCCTTTCGTAGACATTACTTCATATACAGTAGGAGTCATTTGATTTCTTGTTTGGTTCACTGTACCTTTTGTGTAGAAACATTTTCCCTTTTCTTGGAATATTCTCTAGACTCTCGGACTACACAAGTCACGGCGACTTTATGAACAGCATCTCCGCTGCAAATCCTCTCTTAATGTTTACTCGGATCAAGATCGGGATGCGTCTGGTGGCAAAGAAGGCTTTGCCGTCGGCCATGTTCATAATGCATGTCAGACCCTGTGGTTTACCCTTATTAAATTTCCTTGGCCCATCTCGCTGCTGAAGTGCACCATGCCATCCTTTCCAGTTAAACGTCACTCTCATTTCAAACCTCTGTAAACCTAATTTGCTGTTTTCATAGAAAAGAAAGGTCATTATTTAATCATATAACTCATTATTCGGGAACATTATTGGCAGTCGAACATTAAAGATAAAGTACTCTCTGCCTGGCATCTAAATTAAAAGGCTGTGGTGAGCTTTGGTGTAAGGGGGAGCTACTTTCTTTCTTTGAACTTTGCTGTTCTGTGCCAGCTGCAGCACCTCAGTAAGCCGAGTGCTCCGAGTGCATGTCCCTAACTCCTGGAGGGTGACGCTGTTAATGTATGAATGGGATGTCTGGCCGTTCTCAGCTTTCTGAATGATCCAGCTCAGCGCTGCAATCATTGTGCTGCAAATGTCAAATGTATTCTGCAAATGTTACAATGTCTTCGGCAGATTCTGTTCAAGGGAACATTTCTCAAAGACCCCGCAGTCAAGTACGTTCGAAAAAATGACATGAGGAACAGTGTTCCTAACTTGATTTTCTAACTGAACGGGGGAAAGGAAGAAGTGAAGGTTTGCTGTCATGCTATTGTAAAACTGACGGTCACAGAAGGAACTTTAGACCTTTTACTCATATGGTTTCAGAGGAGCTCAGAGGGGAGGTGCAGTAGCTTGTGGTCTTTGTGTGTTGGGCTCTGCATGGCACGTCCAGGCCCCTGTGGGATGCTCGCAACCATTTAGCATAAAAACTCCACTTGTTTGACATTTGGCATACACCTAATAAAAATCACACTAAGATTAGAAGTGCGTTCACGGTCAGCGGTCATCTGCGCTGGCATCGTGCCTGTAAGCATTGTTGTAAGTCCGGCTTGAAACCTGCACAATGGTGAAGATGATGAGTACAATTTTTGCAGCAGAAGGGAAGGCAGGCACACAGATGGCCTAAGGTGTTACCGACCTTTAATTGTCACAAAGTGAACAGCGAGTTTTGTTGAAACGTAAAGCGATGATCTCACAATTGTGATAGTAGTCATGTTGTTTGTTCACACAACAGAAAAAAACAACATAATTTGCTCAAGGATCAGCTCACTGCGGTCAAGTATACCAGTACATTTTAAGACGCTGTGTTTAAAGAAGGTTACAAACTCAAACCCTAATAGGTAAAGCATTATATAATGAGTCCTAGAAAATGTTCACCTTGTCTTACCATATTTTTCTATTGTTCGATTATAATTGGGGGCATCTGTACATTTTAATTTGAAATAGAACAGGAAATTAGACATGGTGCAAATAAAACTTACAATAACATTCTAAATAAATAATAGTAATAATAATTAGCCATGATAAAAATAAATATCGCTTACACACCACCGGCTTTTTTAGACTGTTCTATTTTATGTGCCTCGTGGCCAAGTTTAAATAAGGTTTCTCTCCGGGGCCCTGGTCCCTGACAGCATGTAACAAACCAGAAGAACCAGTCAGATTGCCCTAAAGCAATGTCCTGACCCAGCGGCCACAGAACAAAACAAAATACGGGGTTGGACCAACAGTTGTAGAATAAGTGGTAGCTTCAATCAAATTGCTCATTTCCTGTGTTTCTTTTTGTTGCTTTCTCCACCCCGCCTTGATCCACGGGCAAGGCATCACTTGCAGTGAAAGAGGCAAACTAACAGAGGGAGAGTCTGAGTGGCAAACGTGGAGACACGGAGGAGTTGTGACACGGATGAAAAGTGGGGAGAGAGCCGCAAACAGCTGTATCGAGAGTGACTATGAGAGTGAGGCTGTGGCCAAGTCGGACTCCTCTCTGTTTGACTGACACTAGATGGCAACGTTTTGCTGTACAGCCTCTCTAAGCCTCCCACCCACCCCATCTCCTATCAGTTAGTTGACTTCTCGTAGCTTAACAATAGACTCTCTGGGGTTGTGTGTGCATGTCTGACTGTGTATTTCTGGATGGGGGCGGGGGTGGTGCACAGGGGCACAGGACGAAGGGCAGCGAAACCCCGTGACCCCTCGCCTTTCCTGCCCCTCTGAGCAAAGCTCTGGGAGCTGGAGGTGCTGAATCAGGCTGAGGGGGGAAATCTTGCTTGTCTATGTGGAATTTTATTATTTTCAACTATTTGAATCATGATGGCTCCGGTTCCGGCTCTGGCTCCCTCTTCCTCTGGTTCACCTCGTCACACAAACACAGGCTTTCTCTACACAGCCTTGTCTGTCTGTCTGTCTGCCTCTTTGCTTCCTTCCTTTCTCTGTGCTGCCTCACCCCTGCTTATCACGACAATTAACATTTTTGACTTCTGCCACTTTTCCCAAGTGCTCTTCCCCCCTGTCTGTCTTTCTTATTTTTATTTTTTTTTCACACGACTGGATGATTTATCACATGAAAATTCCAAATTTCAATTCATGCCAAATTTTTACTGCACATGACCATGTTTGTCCTGTATGCTAAGCTCTGGAAATCTGAGTGTAGTTCAAAGTAAGCACAACTGGGATCAACTGGAATGGAATCGCTGAAGAGTCCACAACCCGACACTATTTGGAACTTGAAACTCTACCTTTGACGCATAGGTTCATTTCTTGTTGATATACTTACTTGAAAAAGAATTGTCATTGTCTTTATGACTTGTTCATGTGAGCAAACGTCCCCGGACAGCAGGAATATTTCAACAAAGAATACCCACATATTTACAAGAAACACAGGGAAGCCAATAAAAGACAGTCACATTTTCTCTCCTAAAGTGCTGCGTTTTCAGTAAAGCACATCATGACCTTTTACCAGAAACTTTAAGGAAAAACAATGTAAGAACATTTCCACTCCTTCAGTTTCTAAAGCGCACGCTTGGACAATAAGCTCACATATCCCCGCAAAGGGCAAATTGATCATGCCATCAAGGCCAAACTAATTTTGTTCATTCCGACTGCTCAAACATATTTAACAGGAGCATTATTGTGTGATTCATCATGTTCATAGAGCTCTCAGGCATCTTTGGAGACAAAACACAGAAGTGTTACCCCTAGGAACATACACTAAATCCAGGGCCAATTGAGGTCATGCGTCAGGTTTTTACATGTATCAACTTTAAGGAGAAAGGAATGGGCTGATACAATAATTACGGTGCGTACATGCATATGTGCGTACGTGCCTATGTGCGTACGTGCATATGTGCGCACACACGTGTACGTATGCTGGTGGTGAGCCTAATAAAAAGGGGAAGCTTTTCCAGGCAATCAAGCCCACGTTGAAAGACCTCCATCTCCGTATGTGCCTCCTGATTTGGAAAATTCCCTCTCAAGTAAAAATCCGTTGTGTCTTTGTGTGGTTGTGTGCGAGTCTATGAGTGTGTATGTGTAGGTTTCATAAGAGCTCAGTGGAGAGAGAGAGAGAGAGAGAGAGAGAGCATGAACATGAATTATAGAGAACGGAAAAGGGTCTTAACCGTCCGATTTGGAATCTCACACGCAAACCTTTTTTTGAATGGCTCCTGTTGAGATTCTCTCTTTCTTTTGCACTTGTCTGACATGGGTGACAAAAGAGGCAAGTTGGACAAACAGAATGGAAATCCAGTCTAATGTTATAATCAATAATCCCAGTTCAGCTGAGCGAAAAACATAGTTGGATCGGGACCTTCAGGAATCATGTTCTCCTACTTTGCCCTATGTCTTTAGATCTTTTTCTCATGCCTTTCCCCTTTGTCATCTTTGACTGATCCTTACTTTATCTCCCTCTGCAGCATTTCTCTCCTCACCCTCATTTCCTACCACATTTCCTCCACTTTCCCCGTATTTAGATGGCAACGTGCACACACGTGCACGCGCATGCGCGTGCGTGCATGCTCGTAACCTCTCTTGATTACCCCTGACCCCCTGACCTGTAATGACACAGCTGCCACTTTGATCAGCCAATCAGCGTGCGGCGCCACCCAGGTTCTCAACAGGGCCGCCACTGGCCTGATAAAGCCCTCTGATAGTCCCCTGCTGATGCATTTCCTGTGTTGGTGTGCGTCTTCGTTTTTTATTTTCTCCACCAGCTGGTCCCCGCATTCCTCGGCGTTGGGGAGGGGGCAGGGGCATTGCATGGTTGTTTAGGTTGCTGGTAGGGTTGAGTGTGTCTGCGCGCGAGTGTTTTTGTGCGAGGGGTCTAACTGTGTATGTGTCGGTAGCCTAGATTGAAGGGGTCGGGCCGAGAGGGGGTGGGGTCGGTGGAGGGGATGCTTGAAATTGGGGGGGAGGGTATGTGCTGGTTGTTTACATGCGCTGGTGAGAAATGGGGTACATCGTGGGGGTTGGGGGGTGGGGGGGGTGAATGACATAGATGGAGGGGATAATGATAGTGAACAGCTGTTTGTGCGTGTCTGTACGTGTGAGCCCAATCGGGATGGATGTTTGAGAAAGGCAGGGTTAGGTGTGATTTGGCTTAAAGGTACAGATAATGGCAATGCATCTAACACTTAACGCCAAGGGGCCACGCGATTCACTGTTTGGCTGCCGTTATTGCTAATGTGGACAGATTTAGCCATGTTATTCTTGGTTGTTGTTGTTTTTTTGGACTAAGTAGATGTCTTTGGCTGGGTTTGTATTTAGATGGTGAAGATCTTTTCCTTTGAGCTCTGTTACCAGGGTCCAATGTCTCCAGTAGCAGGCCTGGGGAAGACATGCCCAGACATGAAAACGATCATGTGTACGAGCGCACACGCACACGCACACGCACACGCACACGCACACGCACACACACACACACGCACACACACACACACACACACACACACACACACACACACGCAAAGACACGTGCGCACTCACTCGCTCACAGGCGCCCGCACACTCGCTTACCGACTTACTCGCTGTCTCTGGGCAGAAACATGGGTGCATGAATTCACTAGATGTCCTGCTCTTGTATGTCTGTGGTTTCCCCACGATAGATTTAGACTATTTTCAGTCGACACCAGAGCCATTTCTCACCTGCCTGACTCCTGTTCTTTGTCCCGCGAAGCACGTACACATCAGAGCCGAGAATGACTTCGTGCCCCCATAATTAAATCTATAAGGCAGCCTGCGCAGTACAAAATCTTATATGCATTTGGTACTTATATGATATTGGCTGACCATATACTTTTAGTAAAATAGTTTCAGATGATGCCAAACTGTATGAAACGATGAATAAAATCATAATTCTTTTAACCTTTTGGATATTTGAATTAATATTCATTTAAAATGCAGGTATATGGTATCATAAATGAATCAGTTTTCCTTTCTATAACGTCAAGGAATATTATTTTTAATGTAAGGTCTTGAGACTTCAAAGAAAAATCAGTCAGCCCTAGTTTTAATACAATTTATGGCATGGATTTCTTTCTGCATCTGCCATTTAGTCACTTTCATCATTTCTTAACATTAGTGGTGAGTTCATTGTGAGATACAGATTTCCAGCTTAAGCTCAAGGGATTCACAGGAAAACAGAGCATGTTTGTAATCCAGTGCAATTTTATTACAGGGATATCAGCCTAATGGTTTACCGTCAGTTGACTGTATACCGTGTCGAGAGCTTTGTATTGAAGTTGCTGGCAGTGCAACTCAGTCAGTCAAATGTCATTTTATAGTGCATTTCATATAACAGTTGTACCCATGGTGTGATTCTCAGAACAAAGAAAGGCAAAAGAAAAGAACAGTATGGAGGCTTTTGTTGGGAAGCAGCCACAGTAAATGCAGTTGGCTCATTTCCCATCGTTTTACAACATTTCTTGATGGTATGTAAATATATAAACCATGTCAGCATGAAAATAGATTTAATTGAATTTTTCCCATCATACATTAAACAGGATGTCGAAATGTTGTCCAAAATCTAGTTTGCGTCTACTTGCACCATGTAGACCATTATTATAATGGTTTACATGGTGCAATTACAATGTATTAAGGACCTTTTACACTTGTCTATAATTTACAGACAATTGCAAAAGGTAATTAATATGTTTGACACAGAGAAGCACCCAAACATGCGCTGCTGCTGGCCACGTTATTTAGCTGTTGCTGGGTTGTGGAAGAGATGTCATTGTAATTGGAGGGAGGGCCAGGGTCATGACCCTGAGTGAACCCACAGCAGGATATTATTGGTTAGTGGTTTACTCTCACTGCCACTTATCTTTTTACAGAGAGAGAAGATTTCACTGTACCCTTTCTCTCATGCTCTGCGGTTGCTTAATGCCCCTCGTGATCTTATATCATCTGAAAGTTGATTGCTCTCTCTGACATATTAGCTCTTTTGTTTTTTACCTAGCTGCAGAAAGATCAAATTAGCTGCATTTAATTGTCTTATGTCTCCCAGCCGAATTGTTCTAATCTTACTGTCTTTCCCATGAGGGAACAGTCCACTTTTATTAAGGTATTATTCTTTTTTTGATTATTGTCTGCTTTATTCTGACTGGCCTGATTATCCTAACTATATCTCCATCTCAATCTCTGTCTCTTACTCTGTTCACCTCTGTTCCTGGAATATGTATTGTACAACAGGGCAGATGTTTGTGCGCGCGTGCGTTTGGGTCAGTGCCTGTCTTACCATGGTTGTGAGGCCAAATTTAATTTCAAAACCACCATTCCTCACCATTGTGAGGGTTAGGACTAGATTTGTCTGGGATTTAGGTTTTTTAGGTTTATGTTCAGGGTTGGGGTTAGGTATTTGGTTGAGATGCAATGGAATGCATTACGTCTGCATGTCCTCACAACTATAGAAGACAAGTGTGTGTGCAGTTGTATGTGTGTGTATATATGTATATGTGCGTGTGTGTGTGTGTATTCATTATTCCTGAACGTGTATGAATGCTTGCCAAAAAGCTATCGTTCAAACAAAGGCGCGTGCGTGTGTGCGTGTGTGCGTGCGTGCGTGCGTGCGTGCATGCGGGCGTGCTCGTCAGTGAGATAAAGTGAGAGTGAATGTGTGGCCCACCCAGGGGCCTGGCAGCAGGATTTGTTTACAATCATCAGGCTACATCTTGTCTCCTCTCCTGCCCTCTTACATCGTCTTTCCTGTCTCTCCCAGTTATTTTGGCACTATTTCTTCTCTATGATTGCAGATAAATGAAATACTACATAACTCAATATTTAGACTGAAAATCCGCAGAATAGTTGTGAAAGCTGGGGGATTGCGTCGAAGTGTGCACTTGTACCAACACAGTTGTAATCTTTTATTTTTAAGGCATTTTTCTGTTTTTGGTGCGGGCCTGAGTTTGTCGATCCAGCCTCTCCGAGTGGGAGCCGTTACTCTGAATTTTTCAACATACGCATTGCTCTTTCAGACCACATCATGACAGTTATATCATGATGTAGGCTGACATGAATAAAGTAACTATTGCACTCTTTTGTCATATCAATATTTCAGTTGTTTGTTATATGAAGAATCGCATACAAAACAATAATATAAAAACGTATGTTCAAAAAATGGGGTCAATCAATTCAGAAAAGTAAAATCCAACACCAACAAGCTATGTCTGAAGTGAAGCACCGTTTTTTAGGGCAATAATCTGAATCGCATTGAACAACCTGGAAAAGCTCTTTACTTTTCCATACCATTTAATAGCTGCAAAGAGATGGATATTAATAGCCAGCATTTTTTTTCTTTTCTTCGAAGGTAAGGAAGCCTAGCGTTACAAAATGGGCAAATAGTAGCCTGAACTGATCACTCAACAAATCTTAGGCAACCAAAGGTGGCAACTGATGGCGAATTATACGCATACACAACTTGTCCAAAAAAGGGGTTGCCAAACTGTCCAATAAACAAGCTACTTGTGAGTCCATCCGACTTTCCTTTACAAGTCCTGGTTCACTTGTAATTGGGCAGTGTGAGCTTAAATGAACCGAAAAGAAAAATGCAACAAAAATTCAACTTGTGGTTGAGACCAAAGAAGCCTGCTTTGGGGCGACTGTAGTAATTGCTCTCCTCTGCAGGCCAGTTGCCCCTGAGCAAGGCACGTAAGCCCACTGTCAAATGTAGCTGGCCGACGGACATCACAACTCCCGGCTCTGGGTGTGGGATGTGCACAACAGTATGAATACTCTATGAATTTCTGTAAAAGAGCATGATGAATGCTCGGTCAACATTTCCCTACATAAATAGGGTTTATATACGCATGCACGCACGCACGCGCGCGCGCGCACACACACACACGCACGCACCTACACACAGACACACAAACACACACAAACTCAGTAGGGGGTTACCCTCAGCTCTAATCCTGGTAACTTCACCACTGTGGTCTCTCCCTCTGAACTCTGCCGGGCTCTCCTACCGTGCGGTCAAAGTTGATTCCACCGCACCTCAGTGTCTGTCTTGCTCATTACCACGCACACACACGGGCACACACGCGCACACACACACACACACACACACACACGGGCACTCACAGAAACGCACGCACTCCACCAATACGGCTTACCCCACCACACTGCCACCACAGCCTCATGAGATTTTTCCCCTCGTCGTCAACACCTCTGTGTTTCAGTGTGTGGTCGAAAATCGACAACATCTGGTTGTTTTTTTTTGTTTTTTTTGTGAATGCTCAGTGAATGGAATCTTCAGATTTTTTTTTTTTTTAGGAGAATTTGGAAAAGGGGGTATGGGTAATGTGTGAATGGTACGGCGTGAATGGCTCAGCGTCACATTTTCAGATCACTTAAAGCCCTTTCAGGCTCAGTGGCCATATCGAGAGCACCTCTGTTCTTTAATTTGGTCAAGTGTGGTCATTCGATAGGCGGCTTGAATGTAATTTCTGATGGATTCAGGTCTCAAGTTGTCTAGATGATCTGAATGGAGGCGGCCATTTGACCTCGAGCGGTTTTACAGCTGTTGAACAGCCTTCCGAGTAGTAAAATGTGACTTCAAATTTGTTTTATTCCAGGGAACATAAAATCCGATACCATGAAAGCTATTCCGTGGATTAAGGATATTGGAAAATGAAGTCAAAGCTATCTCAACGGGGTTAAGTAATCATCTTTGAAAGCCTCCTTTGTTTTGTTTTCCTGAGATGTGTAGCATACCTCTGACTGACTGTGCAGCCCAGGCAGAGACCCTTTCATGCGGATGGGTATTTCGTCGGTCACATTGTGATGTCTTATGTTTCTAACCACGGGGCTTGTGACTGTGCCATCGTGTTCTATTTAGCTCCAGGTAGGAAAGGAACCTTCCTGTTTTCATCAAAGACATTTTGAACACATCAAGCCAGAATAACGGAGGCTTTCACGTTTCACACTTCAATCTTCGCTTAGTGTTCACATTTCCTATGTATTAATCTCACATTCCAAGGTTGCCGGACACACACTTGGCCATTCTTTCAGCATTTTTCTTTCTTTCTTTTTTTTTCTTCTCTTAAGGGGGAAATTATTTGAAAGAATCGCACACAGAATACAGTTGTCCTTTGTGTGTCTGTTTCCATCTCTCCTCGAGTCTTTTCACTCTCCTCTTTTCCCCCTGGAGGTGCAAACGGGATTACTTTGGGTTTGTGTTGGCCTTGGTAACACATGATATCCACATGATCATACACACAGACACACACACACACACACACACACACACACACACACACACACACACACACACACACACACAAACCCAGGTTTAGGAGACATTTAATTGAAGTGCATTTGTAGTCTGCAGGCACTCACCGGCTACATCCGAGTAGTATACGCCAATAAAGACGCACAACTTTATCTGTTGCATGCAACTGCCGTGAAAACAATAAGGGCACACTCGATTTTTTAATTTTTTTATGTTTTTTTCTTATTCTAATTTGACAGCTGTCCCCAGTGAATTGGTTAAGAGTCTGACTGTGATCCCCAAATGTGACACAGGGCAGGCCGACACACTAAATGCACACTTCCTGAAGCGTTGAATTAGAGTTTAAAAAGGAAACATACACATGCATGCAGTTGGGGGAAGTGAGAAGGGCTGGTAGTGAGTCAATGACAACATTGGCTTTTCCCCCCTCTTAACCACACCCGCCTCCCCCCACATGGTCTTTCGAGAGGGAAACTGTGGGTGTAATGGGTTGTTCATGTGCGTAAGAGGAGTATGTTTACATCTCTAGCAGCATGGGACTTTGTCCCAATATTCCTGGATGGCAGCTCGGCTCAGTTGGGAGCGTGGCGAGGATGATGGCAGATCGGGGGAAAATATCCACTTGTTCAGTTTGTCGTCTCGGATGCGAAGTACGCAACAGAACGGAAACCCTCGGGAAGCACATAATGCCTCACTGTCTTTCTCCACTTGTGTTTTTTTTTGGACAGTCCCCCGGTCCTCTCCATAAATCAGTGTGCAATCAAACCCACATTCCCTCTTTGTCACACACAAATACACAAGTAGAAAGAGGTAAACAGACACACAGGAGAGTTTTGGCTGGGATCACATTGGGGCTGATTTGCACACACCAACAATAAGTCTTGTTTATTCAGTTTTGGACTTTTTTTTTTGTTCACGCTCCGAGGCCAGTATTATTCCTCACCATATGTATACACTGGATATCCAGTGCTGCGCTGTATAAGTGGGAATTGTCATGCAATGACATTTGGTTCTTGTCGGGTGGTGTCTTGTTTGCTTATTTGCGTCATGTTTTCTCCTGGATTCAGGTTTGGTGTTTTCAATGCTGTCTCCTCGCAGCCTTCACCCCAATCTCTCTCCACGCTGCCTCCTCCTCCTCCTCCTCCTTCCTCCTCCTCCTCCTCCTCCTCTTACTCCTGCAGCAAAACTTCCTTTGGCGTGGTCCGGTGTTTGTGTTCTGGATTGTGCGTTCCTCGATGACAGCGTGTGCGAGTGCAAAGACACAGAGGGCCTTGGCAGGGCCACCGGTTTCGAGGTGCTTCAGCTCACTGCCCCAGCTCGACTAAGCCTTGTGCTCCTGCCTGGGTCAGCACTCTCGTCTGTCTCCCTGCATTACAGCATTCACTTAAAAACAAAAAAAAAAGGACTCCTGTCCAATACAGGCGTTGCTGCTAATCAGTTATGCTGTTGTTTTGCCCGAAATTTTTCCACATTGTGCTCTCACTTCTCAATTAATTTAGGATTTTTTTTTGGATGGGGACATGTTTCAGGTTTAAGTAGAAAGAAAACATACAGAGCATCATTAGAGCACATTGATTTATGTTTATTTCTATGGAACAACGCCTATTTATCGGGGGGATGAGCCGAATTGCTCTGGAACTGAAAGTAAAACTTATTACATCTTAAACATTCTGTTGCCCTGCTGTTAATGCATCATGATTAATAGCTCGTTGACACTTTTTTTTTTTACTATCAGAAGCCTGTCATTAGCAGCCCATGCAGCAGCCCAATTTGCTTTAAACCTAACATTTAACAGTGTCCTCTTAAAGCAGATAATGTTCCACATTTTAGGAACCATGGGGACATAAAAATAGCCATAAAATACGTTTAAAACCAGTCTGCTGCTTTTATATATACATATAACTTTATGTGAGTGTGTGTGCGCGCATGTGTGTGAGACAAAGCTTTAACTAGCGTTTATCCACTCACTTTTTTATGAGTTGAAGTCACTGAGCATCCAGTCATTATTTATCTTGTCTAGTCTAAAAACAGACATTTTTATGGTGGTCATAACCGTACCCAAAAGAGACAAAAAAAACAAACTAATAATCATGAAACATGCACCTGAGCACACATATTTATGTATGCACAAGTATAAACAGAGAGCATGTCACTCGAGACTCCTGCTGTCTGAGTAGACGAGGCCAACTGCTTCCTCATCTATGGCTCAGTGAGTTTCGTGTTGTCTCCCCCTTTGGGAATTAAACCATGCTATGTGGTAATTATATGCATGTTTCTCTTGGTATTTTGGGGGTTGTAGACAGACAAAGTAACAAAGTCACATCAGAGCCAGACCATTCCTTAACGCCTACACGCTGACCCCAAACAAAGTATTTCCCATATTTAAACAGAGTGGATGATTGACAATTGTGCTCATGGACGCAATTTAGTTCCCTGTGATGGGTCTCTAGATGAAATTATTGAGATGTTTATGAGTATTGCAATGGCATTTGAATATCTGTCATGAGGAACGTGTTGTTTGGTGCAGGCTACAGCACTAGTGAACATAAATCACTTTGGGTAACGTGTGAAGATTGGCTGTTGAGAATTAGGATGACACATGCAAGTGCCGTTTCACCATCAGCATCCGGCCTTGTGTGAAGTTCTGTCATTCAAGGATGAGGCTGATAATTCTTGTTGCCAGGTCTCCATGGCGGAGAGGGGGGGTCGGCTATGGATATGTGTGAACGCCAGCACCCGCTGACCTGTAGGTTTTTTTTTCGTGTGGCCGTGCGAGCATGCACGTGCACATACAGTAGTGTACTCTGCTGCAGCGTGACACAGACTACGTTTGGGCCAGCGATGCATTAGACATGGCCATGGGTTGGTATGGAATAAATAATGGATACCATCCCCTTTCCCTCTGAATAAATGAAGACCAGAGAGAAAGAGGGGAGAGACTAACTAACTGGAAGGGGAATATGGAGGGAGAAGCAGTGTCCTGGATTCCAAATCAGTATCCATCCAAAATGTAGTTTGACACATTTCTTGTCATACAAAAAAAATGGTCTGTGAAATGATTTTAAGTAGGCAATAATCAATGAATTTCCTCCCATGCAAGATTTTCTCACCATCTCTCTCTTTTTTCTTTTTTTTTCCCCTTCTCCATCCCAGGCACAGGGTCAGACGTTCACCTTCCCCGACATCTTCCCGGAAAAAGACACGACTCCGGCGGAGGGCTCCGTGGAGGAGATGCAGGAGAAGTACAGGGAAGACGAGAAACAGAGGCAGAACCTTGACCCCAGGAGAGGAGGGGTCACCGAGTGGTTCGGACTCTGAGACCTGCGCCCTCTGACTGGGAACAAACTGTGTGTTTGTGTGTTTGTGTGTGTGTGCGCATCTGCGTGGGTGGCTCACTGGCAGCAACATGTATTGATTTACAACGCAACTGTTGATGATGTCACGTCTATTTCTGTAAGGAACTCTCACTATCGTGTAGTAAAGCGCACCGCGCTCGTGTGTGGGAGGCCGGGGACATGTGTTTGTGTGTTTGAGGGAGAGAGCGTTTGCGAGGCTCCAGTCCAGTAACCAGAGCCAGAGCAGAATCACAGGAGAAGGAGAAGGAGGAAGAGGAGGAGGAGGAGTGTGGCCCTGCTCCATCTTCCATTAAAACAGCCCACCGTACAGAATTGTGCATCACCTCAGATGACCTCCTCCACCTCCTTCTCCTTTCACTCCTTATCTTTGGCACCTGTGCCTCCCCACCCGCCTCTCCTTTATCCCACCTCTGCCCCTCAGATGTTCCTCTTACCCGTGTCCTGCGCTGCCTCTCCTGTCCTTGGGTGTCCTTGTCCTCCTACGCTCCTTATCCTCCGGCCTCACTGGGGAGTGCTACAGTGCGGTGTGTCCCCTTGTAGCTCTTAATCTGCGCCAGTTGGAGCCGCCTACCTGGACAACCCACATCCTTTCCCCCTTTTATGAGTTTGCCTTTAAATTAATTGACCACTTTAAGTAAACAACAATCGAGACGTTGTTTCAGCAAAGCAGTGACATGGAATTTGCTGAAGTGTGTTATTATTTTGTGGCAGCACCTCTTTCCATAACTCTGAGAAAAGATTGCACAGTGTTTGTGACTGTGTGTGTGTGTGTGTGTGTGTGTGTGTGTGTGTGTGTGTGTTGCCCTGAATGCGGGGCTTGCCAGTGAGTTAGTCTAATTGTGTTGGAATAAGACCTAATAAACGGTCACTTGTCTGAAAGTGTTCTGCTTACTTTTTCTTGTGTTCTCCTCGCCTCAGCTCCCACGGCTGCTGTGCTCAACAACTGGCTCCTCGAGACTTTGTTTTCTACACAAGCTGGCCGGCGCGTGTGCCAATGTGGTCTGGTAGCTCTTTTGATGGAAGTAATGATCTGTGTTTGAGTCGGGCCACTGGAGAACTGAGCTCTCTTACGGTAATGAGGCCCACGAAAGGGGGAGGGAGCTCTCCTCTCTCTCTCTCTCTTCAGGCTCTCCATTATACTGAGAGGCCAAGGTTACAGTAAGTGTCCCCCAGCCGTGACCACTAATGTTGGCTGGCACTTCCAGAGGTCCAGTCCCTGACCTCACCCAGCCAACTTGGCTATCGCTAAGGAGAATGTCAATATTGAACGTGTTGGCCCATTGTCTGCTGACTGGAGCCATTCACCCCCTGCATTGCTATAAAGCAATCGGATTTGAAAACCAGCCTCCTGTTGTAACCAGCCACTCCATTTCTTTTCCGTCAGCCTCGTTCTCACTTTTTATTTTTCTCTTTCCCTGCTTCCCAGCTCTGTTGGCCAGTCTGGTCCTGGAGAGAAACAGCTGCTTAACTAGCAGAGTGAGAGAGAGAAACCAAATTCCTGTTGAACCGACCCCACATGGAAGTTGGGAAATCAAGCTCTGGTGTTTGCCAAGCAATAATCTGTCCCTGTTCTCCGTCTGTTCCTTGTCTTGGGGATACCCTGTTCTCTCTTAAGTTGAATGCACGTACTTGTACTGCAGACATTACTTTGTATCATTGAATAGGCATTTAGATTGCACTGTTTAAAGCCTGTTGACAGTAGTGGTCATGTAGTGTTTTGGACATTCTGGATACCGCTACTTATGTTAAGCCAGAAAGATGCCAATTTTATAGACCACAGACAGACGGACCCATTCGGTTAATGAGAACATCGCCTGCTCACACGGATAAATGTCCCTTAGTCATTTTAGCTCCTTATAAAGAACAAATAAACAGCAACAACTAATAAACTGAAAAAAACATTAAAGGAGTCCAAACAATAAAAGTCTCTCTCTCTCACTCTCACTCTCTCTCTCACTCTCACTCTCACTCTCACTCTCACTCTCACTCTCACTCTCACTCTCACTCTCTCTGAATGCACTGAAAATAAAGAAGGGATTTATGATTCGACCTTTTATCCCCATGATAATTGTTGTACTGACAATATAATTTGGGTTATAATTCTAATCGATAAAAATGTTACACGAGCTGGAGCGGCATAGGCTTTCATTTTTAAGTGCTACCATCTGTGGAGGACATGCCCAAAGTGCGTAGTGTTTGGACTTGGAATAAAACGAAATGATTGCTACTCTCTCCAGAGAAGAACGAAGGCTGGGAGGAAGTTTACAGTCTTTACCCAGAAAGTAGGGATGGAGTTAAAGGGACCTCGCCATGATCCTCCCCTCGGCTTGGCGCAGGGGGAAGCCCAGTGACTTCCTGCTGACTGCATACATCAGCAGGAAGCTCCTTCGTTATAAGGCGAGGTAGTCTGGTGTCATGGGGTGTCTTTTTGTGAGCTCTGGAGACAAAGGTCACTTCTGATCATGAGGACCTGATGCCCGAACCATTAGTTAGGCCCATTTTATATTTGTTTTGAATATTTACACAACAGAAATGATTTTATACCCAATTTTCAAATGCACTTGGCTGTCACTGGACAAATATGTGCCTTTGTCACAACCCGATTGCTCTTCTGGCTGATTTAAATGATCAACTATTGGGAAGTAACGAAATAATGCCAAAGATTGAAATGAGCAGCTTAAGTTTATGTAAGCAGGTGTTTGGAGCTCATGCGAGAGCAGATCAGACCCGTTTTCGCTGGCAAAGACCGGCCAGATTGTCTCAACCCTAATGTCACAAAGCTAAGTGCAGACCTGTGAGGGATCTAACATTTTTCCCCATCAAAAGTCTTTACCTTTTCAGTTTTTCCCCAGTCACTCATATGGACTGCTCCCAAATAGCCCTTCCCCTCTAGAGGCACATACAACCATCCTCTCGCCTCTCTCTTCTCTTCATAACCAATAGAAAGCTGCCAGCAGCCATTTCCCTGTTTGTGAAAGACGCCGTTCTTCCTGCCTGTCAGGTGACGCTGTGTGGCTGGAGTGCGAAGGAACGGTGAGGCGTGTGGTGGGTAGGGAGCGTGCCAGCCCCACACACCCCATTGCGGCGGAACTCGGCGGGAGTGCATGCAGGTTCAGAGTTCTAGGGGCCGATGTGTGAGCGCCGAGCGAGATGCATCGTATATTGTAATGCGCCGCACGGCGTGTGAGTGCAGAGGGAGGGCAGGCGAGCATGTGCGTGCGAGACGCAGAAAGCTCCGAGAGGATGGAGCAGGGAGAGCAGATGGAGGTGAGGGTGAAGTGAGAGTGAAAAAGAGATGACATCACTGAGAAAATGCTGAGCTGGATTTAAGGGCTACTTGATGAAAGAGGTCTACTCCCCCAGTGCACCATCTCTCCACCCCCCCCCCCCCCCCCCCCCCCTCACCCCCCCCGGGCCCCCTCCCCTCCCCCCCCCCCCCCCCCCCCCCTCTCTCATGAGATGTACAGTGCAGGTCGTGTTCCTATCCCTACATGGTTAGTTAATGGAAGGGGGGTTGAATATTTTAAACAGCCCTTCGCTCTTCTCCTTTCTCTCCTTACTCCTCTCCCTTCCTCCCCCCTGTTCAGTTGTGCATTAGTCAAGTGCACACATGACCCTGTTTCTGCTACTGCAGTCCACGTTTGGCATCTGCATGACATCATGCTGTATTTTCGGGATCTGCGGGATGAGTGGCCGCGCAGCGAGTGTCCTCCTCCCTGACTCTCTGTTGCTTCCCTAAGGGACACATCTACTTGCTGACCACTTGCACGAGAGAGAGAGAGCTCGCTTCCTGCAGATGCTTCAATGCATCCTGAAGCTGCAAAAGAATGTACATCCAGCATGTATCCGTAACACCAGTCATTCTTTACCTTATTCCAACAGTCTGTGCTGCCCGGGCACGCCTTGTAAAGCGACAGCTGTGCATTACTGCGAGAAAGCAAGGCCGTGTCACGCCTGACCAATAACAAAAGAAGGTACAAATTGAAGTCTTTGTCCCATGTACATTCCCATACATTCAGACAATTAATCACCAACTGTCAGGCTGTAAAATTGTACGCATATCGCTACACAATTACCAGCCCTGCCATCCTCCTGTGCAGGCGCGCAGACTCCCACCCACTCACGCTTGTGTTCACTAAGACAACCGAGGTTGCCTGCTGAGGATTCTGACGGCCTCTTTTGGACTAGCGCCATACACATTCCTCCTTCCCCAGGTTGCCATTGGTTCATCTGAGCTCAGCCAGTGCACTCTGTCACCCCATAAGTGTGTGTATATATGTGCGTGTGTGTGTCTGCTTCATTGTGAGTCCATGTACCGTACGCACCCTTACATGAAGAAAAGTTAACATGTTCCGTATTTCCAAGAATTTACCACACACACACACACACACACACACACACACGCACGCACCCACAAGCACATGATGCTTGTGTTCATGACTCCTTGTGAACGACTCACGCACATAAAATACACCCTAATGTGGCCCCTCACTGTATATACATGGTCGTACTGTACTCGCATCTATACACTTGTTGGCTCATGGCCAGGAGCAACAACTGAGGGAGGACATTGTAGAAAACGTGTGAACCGGCTGTTTATTGTTGTGTCCATTGGGTTTCTCTGTGATTTACAGCGTTATTTGAACTAAATCAGATCCATTCTTTATACTGTAAATAGGCATCTTGACTGTCAACATTTTTTTTTGTTTTGTTTCACATTCTGGCTGTATAACAATAGACATTCATTTAATGATATTATATTTACTGCCATTTGTGAAATGGCTTGAACAGTTTATTACAAGGTTCATGGTAAACGGCAGCCGTGATAATTTTCTTTAGTTGTCCGATAAGCCTACTTACTACAGGAAGACTGCAGATAATGTAACTATTATTTTATAGGTACTATTAGCTTTGCAAATAAAAGCATATCCTGTATATGCTAAACATTTGCTAATTTTACAACCGTTTTTAAATGAATCTACCTGACAGGATTCTTTTGGTTGTGGTTTTTCTTGTTAAAGATCAAACTAGTTCTTCCTCTGCCCTTTGTTGAATTTGTTAATATCTTGTCTTGGTCTGGTTTGCGTGAAGCATCTTATTGCTTCATCATGTTCATCCATATCCAAGCCAGCCATGCCTGATTCTGGTCTTTCCAGCGCAACCAGTGCATAGTAAAAACTGAATGCTGTTTTCTCACTTTGTACTCCTCCAGAGGGCCTTCCCCTCTTCCTCTGTCACAACATCATTTAGGATCAATTAGAAGTCCCGGCAAAAGAAGATGGCACATGCCTTCATCACTAAATGGGAATGGCAAAGGCTTTGATCTGTGTTTGCGCTGAAAGATTTATTTGCGGTGAACAAGAGGAGGAGGAGCCATCAGGCATTGTTTTTTTGCGGCGTAGTGTTTGTGAAGCTGTCTGTCTGTCTGTCTGTCTGTCTTACGGAGGAAGAATTTCTTCTGGCACTCCACATCAGCTAATCTCCTATCAGCACAATGCTTCTCCCACCAGCTGGGTGGTCCCTGTCCTTCTCAGCTGTTGGGGACATACATGCGCATTTCAAACGACTTAATAACGGCGATACACCCCGAAGAACACCAACTAGAGCTGGTCGGGTGCATAAGCTATATGAGAGACACTGACACGGATAGAATACTCAAATGGCTTCAGTTAACATAACACAAATCAACTGGGGCTTGGCCACCCATCTGGACCACAGAGCAACGAGCCCTGGTCTGCACACATGCACATGTGCGCACTTTCGCAGTCAGTGAGCCTCTCTCTGATGGAATTGTACTGGCTGGAGGCTTTGCCAAGTCAATAACACAGACTGATCCCCGATGCTGAACTTCCTGGAAGTCCCGGCTGGTCTCAGAGCTTGATGTACCTGCTGATGTACCATCACTCTGACTCCAAGCACGGTTCAGAGGAGAATAGAGGAGAGACCATGGGAACAATGAGCCTTGGAGATTGGGTGAATTAATTTCCGCCCAGCAATGAGATCTTATGCTCTTAAACAAAAAGTCTCTTCTCATCACGCACAATCAAACCAGGGTCACTAATCTCTTTGTGTCACAGAGGGAGCGGAGACTTGAGGTTAATTGTCCGACGTCCTGATGGAGACAGAGTATAATGTGGGGTAAGTGTATGTGATGAAGATATTCCAGGAAGGAGATTCTTTAAGGTCTGAGAATGCTGTGGTTTACAATATTACACAGATTTGAAGCACCGCCTCAGCTCTCATTGTCAGAGAGACGCTGGTGGGGGAGCTACAAAAACGCTGGCTGGGTTTTAGTGCCCCTATTGTTTACACACAAACACAGTTGCACAAACACATTCTCAGACATGAGTGTGTTTGATTGGTCCACGCTGATCAGACAGACCGCGTACGTGACTGACTGAAGGGTGAAAGTGTGGTAAAGGGGTGAGCGGTTAGGAAGAGGGGTTAGGAAAATATTTGAGAAGGTGAACTTGTGAGAGACTGATGGACTGCGGAGAGAAATAATGAGATTTAGAAGCTATAGGTCTGGGTTCTGGGGATTAGAAGGCACAAGACTATTTGCTTAACTCATCTCTGGTCTAAATGGCTGTTGGCCGCTGGCTCCTATTCAAAGCATCTTCTCTCCTGTCTTACATCTTGTTTCAGTGCCAGCCCTCAGTTGCGCAGCGCTTACGTCAGACAATTGCAGTGTTCGCCAACACTTAGCCAACATAATGACAGAACTGCTCACCCAGCCAAAGATAGATCTGCCTTATTTTTTCTGCCTTGATTTCAAGCAGTTTGTCTGGACCTCTGTGGTCTGGGTTCTTTCGTCGGCGTTTGGCTTCCCTGGCCTAGGTCTGACCATCAGGGCTTGATTAGATTGGTAGACACTGAGCCTGAAGAGTATGTCCTCGTTGGCACCGTTTCAACAAAGGGTACCCGACTAATGTGACCTGGATTTGACTGTCTGGCAGCCACCAAAGTGGCCAGGGTTCAGTAGTCAAGCAGAGCTCGACTCGAATGACCCGAGTTCATCAGACGGAGTGCAACTTTTCTGGCCTGAGCTTGTCAGACGGGGCTCTACTAGTATGGCCTTAGCGGATACAGGGCCTCTGGGTGATTAAGGATGTGTTTGTTTCCCAGGCAGCGAGCAGGCAAGGTGGCGGCATGGCTCCTGCACAGCCAAGGACTTGGCGTGGGGGTAAGAGTGCCAAAACAAACTACTGTGATTGCTTCCCATGTGCCCCCCTGACCTCCGCATTCATTTGCCAGGCAGACAGGAGGACGAGGGGAAGAGGTTGGAGAAGCATGGGGAACAGGATGGGGGGTACGAGAGGTTGTGGTTTGGGTTTGGTATGGCAGGGGAGGTCATACGAGTGCTTCAACACAGGGAGCTGACTCGTGACCTTTAACCTGATTAAACTATGCGTCAATCAGCACATGATCTATCTATCTATCTGTTTATCTCTGTATATGTCTACCTACCTATCTGACTCATTGTAAGTGTTGATGATGACATTTGTATTGTTGATAGTGCAGTGAGAGAGAGAAATGAAGCAAAAACAAAGAGAAAAAGGAAAGTAATAAAGGGGGAAATGGACAGGGAGAGAGAGAGAGAGAGAGAGAGAAAGGGAGTCTTGTCGTCTGAGAGGTGGTGTGGTTCGGGTTAGGTTGTGGTTGAAGCCTTGAGAGAGCGGTAGGGGAGAGAGGAGGAGGCACAGGGGGCGAGCAAGGCAGCCCATACCCGCAGCATTCAAATGGAGCTCCCATTGGGAGGTTTTACGCTTCAAAATGGTTTCCTGTGACGTGGATTGTGTGTTTGATTTGAGCTTTGAGGGGTTTGTGTTATTCTCGGGAGGGGAGAATCTAGCACGCTCTCATTTCCGCACTACCAACAGCCAGCAGAAAGTTGGCAAGCCGAAACAAGGGGATTGTAAAGACAGATTTTTCTCTCCCTCCTCGCAAGAACCACATTTTTTTCCTGCTTTCACTTTTTTTTTTTTTTTTTTTTTTTTTTTGCCATGTTTTTCTACTGAGCCTGCTCCAGGACTCGCTCTGCACATTGATGGATTGTTCTTAATAATTGGACCTGCGCAAACCCATGTCCTTCCATGGTCCTCCCTGGTCCCCCCCCCCCCCCCCCCATTTACTGATTTTCTGCAGATTACACAATACACAGCACAGAAAATGTGTTTGCTCTCACGGGTGCCGGACACATTTGCCGCCTGACACACATGTAGCCTGCAGAAAATGTCCAAACACGTTTTGCACGTATACAGTACAAGTACGTTGTCAAACACATTCCCTGGAACTAATTGCAAACAACGGATGCCAGCTGGGCAGCCGGTGTAGCAGCCAGCATAACTGGGGCTAAGTTGATTGTTTTGTCAACCGTGCTCGGAGAAGACAGAACTAGATGAAATGTCAAACGATTGAATGGGGGGAAAAGTATGGAGGAGAGAGTAGGACGAGGAGAGGTTAGGGTCACCGCAGAGGGAGGCAAGGTGGGGCATACACTGAGGCAGCGGGAAGCCATCTCCAAGTCCATGACATCCGGTCTTACAAACCATAGAGAGCTTACTGTTCTGCCAACTACTGTACTTTACAGAGCCAAGAAAATGACAAAAATCAACACTGGATGTGTTTGTGTTGGGGGAATATCCGTGGAACCCCACTTTCCTGACTGATCAGCAGTTTTTCCCTTTCTCTCTCTCTCTCTCTCTCTCTCTCTCTCTCTCTCTCCCCCCCCTTTCGGTTTCACCTTTTTCCCTCTCTCTCTCTCTCTCTCTCTCTCTCTCTCTCTCTCTCCCCCCCCCCCCTTTCGGTTTCACTTTCCCTCTATCCCTTCTGCCATCCCTCCTGTCTTTATTTTCTGTACCGTATATGCACTCTGCTCGTGTAAGAGGACAATTATCGTAACAGCGTCTCTACTGTGTGGCGCACATGGAAAAGCAAACTGTTGTGGGCCAATTTTTTTTCCAAGGAGTTATGTAAATAGTGTGGATGGAATGAGTGGGCTTTCCCCACTATGTAGGGGCATAGCAGGGTCTGGGGAGTTCCTCTGCCGTCCTAATCCCTACCCTCCGCACCAGTAACCCCTTTGTCGCCCACCTTAGCCGAAAGCTTGCACTTCTTGTCGTTCACCTTGGAGTTATATAGCCACGCCATATCGTGTGGCATTACAAGAACATCAATTAAGATGCTCGCTGGATTGTTTTCACCTGTGACGTGTCGGTGCATGTGTGTCTACCACGGCATGTCACACATGTTTTAGGAAAATACACTTTCAGCCAACACTGGCCCAGACAGGTCACGTTGTTACGTTTGATGCAAGTCCATTGTTTGAATTGATGCAGCATCATATGGGGAAAAAAAGATTTGCAAGGCTTTTGGAATCTGAGTAATCACAGACTGTCCAACTCCTGTGGACATGGTATGATTGCCGACAGCACGCCAGACGTTAAGGAGTCAATCCGTTATAGCAGCAGCTAAGATGCTAACATCCCGACACAAGGCCAAAGCAACAACCAGCTCCATATGAGTTTCTACTGCTCTAGCTCAGTAAGACTAGAAAATATGAAGAAAAAAAAATAAAAATCAAACCAGGATGTTTGCTTCCTTTTTCAAATATTTCAAATAAGTGAAAATGTTTGCCTTCATATTTACAGCAAGCAATTATAGCCCACGAACGATTGACATTTATGACTCAAAATGCGTGATCCAAATATCGTGAGATGCGTTCTACTCCAATTTCTCGTTACCGTACAGTCTTTGTGAGTGTGCGGTGCAGATGCGCCGCTCGTGCGTGCTTTCCCTGTCTGTTAGCGTGCGTGTGTGCGCGCGCCTTCCCACATCCGTGTCTTGTACGGCCGAGTTTGGCCGCACTGTTCTCGTGTACACCCCGTAGACTCTAATGTCTCCGTATGGCCTCGTGCCGCGGTCACCGACACACACGAGAAAGTGAACAAACATGGTTGTAGAGACTCGGAGCCTGAGGAGAGACAATGAAAAAGAACAGTCTCTGGCTGATCTCCCATCCCACCCCTTAGCAAATTGGTTGTTGATCGTCCACAGACATCGTTGTTGATGCTCCCCTCTACCAATCGCGCTCGGTGCAGCGCAGGGCAGCGGCCCTCCAGGTCTTGTTATTGTAACAGGAGTACATTTTGGCCAAAACTCCTGTTCCCAGCACGAAAAACAACAATAACAACATCAGCACACAGCACTCGGAGCTGGAACCGAGTCAGCGAGAGGGAGGAGGTTGAGGTTGAGGGGGGGTGGGTGCCCTGTTAATGTTGCACGCAATGGTTCAAGTTTACTCTTCATCTGTGCTGGTGATATAAGTGGACTTGCTGTTGGCACCTTCCTCAGCACTTGAATGCACTTTTCGTGTAACATCTGCCAAAGTCTTGCCGCTGGTGCAATAGTGCATTGGTTTCGGTCGAATGTCCACTCAGGGCTGAGCAATGGCCAGCCCCCCCCCCCCCCCCCCCACCCCTCTCTCTCTCTCTCTCTCTCTCTCTCTCCGTTGCTCTCTTTCTCTTTCTTGTATACAACCCCGGCGCTGGCCACTATTGCAGAGAGATTCCTGCGTCCTCTGAAGACAAACAAAAGGGGAGGAATCCATACAAAATCAAAACAAAATATTGAGGGAGTTTACACAGAGACCACACAACGACAGTGGTCTAATCTATCTGTAATTAAAAAGTTTGCTCTGTGATGTCCTCATCCAGACAACAACAGATCCATCTTGCCCTGGCCTTGTTATGATCACGGCCCGTTCCCCGCCCCCCCCTTCTCCTTTCCCCCCCTCTGTTCTTGCTTGTTGTTCCTGTAACATTATAAATGTTTGTGCGAAAGAACCCTCTTTTGTGTTGATGACATCTTTAGAAGGCAGACCGTGACCAAACGACCCAGCAAAGAGGGAAACTATATTTCTCTCAATCTTAATAAAAAAAAAACTCCACATGGGCAAAATTGCAATAGACCCAACGGAGAAAATATCTGATATATACATATCTGAGGGCAGTCCATGGGAGCAGATTCTCATATTGAAGTACATTACAGATCCAAGTAAGTGTGAACCGTGGACCATATTTACAATTGCAATTCACAACGTTTTACAACAGCGCAGCTTTCTGCTCTGGCTACCCAAAAAGGGCTGAGAGAAAGGGGGACGAAAAAGAGGCAAAAAGAAAGATGGCTAGATAGAAGGAGAGAGCCGGAGGGCAGAGGCGGGCTCAGGTGACTCAGCTTTCCCCCTGGATGCAGATTGAGGGGAGCTGTGGGTTTGAGCCCCCCAAAGTTTTACTAGAACACAGGCTTTTTAACAGGAGGGAAAAACAATGTTATAGCTGCTTCCTGCACCACAGAGTGTTCCCCACCAGTAAACATAACAAGGATTGGGTCATAATGTTATGGTCTGGCATCAGGGGAATACAGTGTTTTTTCTCGCCAGCCTTCCTCGCGCCCCCCCCGCCCCCCCCTCCTCTTCTTCTTCTCTTTTCCATGCGAAGGAATAGGCTCCACTGTTAAAGAAATATCAGTCATCAGCGTTGTTATTGCGCACTCACTTGCTCCATCTGCAGCGCTGGCACTCACACACACTCTTTGTGTAAGTGGACACGGTGGCTGCTCTCTCTCCTTCTCCCTCTCACTCGCTCCATCTCTCTCTCTCTCTCTCTCTCTCTCTCTCTCTCTCTCTCTCTCTCTCTGTTTCCTTTTGTGCCTGTTAAATGCGACTTATTATTTCCCAAAAAGACGTACCGAAGGAAACTCTGATGTAAAGGAACCAGCTCACCTTCTCACTGTCGGGGGGGGTGTGTGGGCTTTCTGTGTGTTTTCACGGGATGCCTTTATTATCTGTCATCGATGCATGCGAATGTTCATTTCCATAAGTTCAATCAAAGGTGAACATGCATGCGTGCGTGTTTATATGAAGCTTGCGCTATGCACAATTTGTGTGCCAGTTTTATGATACAAAGGACCTCTGTCAGGTTTCGGCAGCTTGAACCAGGTTGCAGGGCAGCTAAATGGGTGACAGTAGCAGTAAAAACAAACAGAGGTTCTCCACTCTGGAAAAATCTAATGCTATGAAAATGGCAACTATGGCAATGATGGGAACTGATCCATGTTGAGTTTCCAAACTGTGTTGCGTTTGGCTGAGGAGGAAAAATTGCAAAAGGGGTAAAATAACATGGATATGTCTGTAATGGGACACTTGCAAACGTAGGCTTTACACAGTCTGTGTGTGATCGAGGAACACAGGTGCTTGTGTGCAGTCTTACGGTATATATACGATCCCTCACTCGCAACACATTACACTACACCCAAAAAGCGCTTATTGTCCCTTGATGCGCTTGTGTGTGGTGTGCATGTTGTGGCTGAAGTGGCTACAATGCTGCGGAGGTGAAATTTGATCTATTTGTGCCATCTTAGCAGTGGCTTTGTTCTGCAGCAGGCCATTGCGCAGCAAAGCATTCAAGAAACGTTCCTGACAAGCAGGTCATCCGCTGCATCAGTTACCAATATAACTCTTTAGTCACTGACACATACGTGACTTTTTGGCATCACACATCCTCCATGTTGTTGAAGACTCCAGCGATCTCTAAGGGATCCACTTTCATTTGCCTTTCCCATTTTTAAGCCCTACATGGACTATATGCCTATAAAGTAATTGAGGCAGACATTAAACATTACACAATTTTATGTTTGACCATTAGCCTGCAGATATACGACTTGTTTTATAGAGGAATAACAGGAAGTAGTGCCCTGATTAATCATAGGTAAACAGCTCAGTAAGTAAATGAATGAATGTGTGGTGTGTGAATTTCCTCTCGACCATATGCAACAAATTACCCACACTCAGCCTCATGTGATTGTTTGGGATTAAATGGAATATGCCATGGAGCTGGCTGGGGATTGTTTGGGTACATCTGTGTTTGTGTCAGTTGTGTGTGTGTGTGTGTGTGTGTGTGCGTGTATAAGTATGTGTGTGCGCTCTACTGGAAAAAGGTACCAGGACTCAGCCCAGGGGGTTGTTTTCCTTTGGTCAGGCAAACGGTCATCATTGGATCCGTCTTATCTCATGTCTGGAGCTTCCAGATGAGAGCTGAGCAGGCAGCTAACACATTCTGCTGACCTGAGTCATACTGTTTTTGTGTGTGCGCGTGTGTGTGTGTGTGTGTGTGTGTGTGGGGATATGTGTGTGTTTTGTAAAACAGAGGGAGAGCAAGAGAGATAGTGTGTGTGTGAAAGCATCAGTGAGTTGTCTGTGTGAATGTTTTTCGGTGTGTACATGCGCGTGTATTGACTGCAGCTGTGAGTGTGTGTGTGCGCACGTGTGTTACTAAAATACCCAGCGTATCCTTTGCCTGAAACAGGCTGACCTCATCCATTGAGGTGTCTTATAAATTCACTGCAGGTGATGAGTGCAAAACAACTTTGCCAGTTGTTTTGATGTTTTTTTTGCATAGGTATGTTGTTAAAATGGTTAGATTAATGACTTCATTATCTGTATCAAGCATAATCTCCCTTTGAGTAATGTTGTTGGGTTCAAATCCTAAAAAAAAAAAAAAAAAGTATATAGAAAAACATTTTCTCTTTCTGTTCACATGGCCCATGGCGCACTTTCCTATCTGATGGGAGATATGTCAGCAAAATGTCGTCTGTGTTTTGATGCGGACGAAAGCGGTCCAATGCTGGGAAGATGATGTGAACACTGAGTCATTTTAGGAACAGCAGTCTCCATAGTCTAATTTTCAGGCTGTGTGGTGGCAGGTGTGAGGTAGTGGCAGGTCTGGCCTTCATTGGTCAGTCCAGTATCTGGCTGTATCTGATCTGGCAAACAAGTCAATCAATTTGCCTCAGTGCGCTTTAAGTAATCTCATAAATACAAAAAAGAGAAATAGAGATAAATAGTTATTAAAGTAGTTTTTTTCTAGAGACAGAAGAAAGTAAGAATGTAACATCATGATGTATAATAGCAACTCTCCAGGCTAGGTCGTCATCTGACAATCAGAAGATATATTCGTTCAACAATTCAGTATGCCGCGTAAAGGGTATTTCGAAAGCTGATGTGGCGCTAGTCGGTGGGGGGAAATGGCCCCCACCCCTGTTAGGCAGCAAAGGAAGTCATTTCAAATAACGTCTCCACACCCAGGCACCACACAGACGTACTAACCAATACTCCCGATGTCTGGCCTCCTCCGGGCCTCCTACGCGCTGGTTGGGTTGTATTTGTATGTATGTGTGTCTGTGCATGTGTGTCTGCGTGAGACAAATTGTGTTAGTGTGAGTTGTGGGAAGCCCGGGAAGAGAGGAGCTGAGTGTTTGGGAAGTTGCCATTAAGACACAAAGCAGAGACGTCCAAGGTGGGCTAATGACCTTACATGGATCTGTGTTTGGCAGAACTTTCTAAAATGAGGGGTGGGACACACACACACACACACACAGGCACATTCTCTTATTTGACAGGGTTTATATTGGAGAGTTGGGGGACTCTTCGGGGTTTCAGTGTTTGGTCTTAGGCCCCGGCCACTCTGTGTACTCATCTCAGCCCGACCACCATTCAGTGGACTTCCATTTATCGAGGACAATACTGAAACATTGAATCCCGAGAGAATGTATAATGTAAGCATTGGAACCGCTGTACATGCAATCTATGATTTTAACACATTTTGATGGCGGTGAATTGAGTTTTATGAAAGCACTTGGCCAATTCACTGAATATGTCCTTTTTGTATTCTTGAATATTGTGTGTATCTTGTTTGTTACTTCATCCAAGCATCAGGATGAAAGTTCATACAGATTTTGATTTTTGCATGGATACCTATGTTTTGGTTAGTCCCTTGTGTAGCTCATGGGTGTCTATGGTGTCTCGTGGCAATCTTCCAATACAGTTAATTACAGTATTTTTCTGGCCGACAGTATTTTCCCATCATTCCTGTCGTGGTGAATCCTTGCATGTTCTACATCTGGAAATATGTGTGTCTTCCAAATGTGGTAGTACGTTTGCTGGAAATCTTTGGGCATGCATTGTTTACCAAATTGTAAAAGTCAAGTTGCATTACTGTGATTTCAAAACACGCAGTGGAGATGCACATATCTGTACATAATCATCCCTAACAACAATGAGCCTATAGAGAAAATGATAGAAATAGGAAAGACAGTGTGACAAAAATGTTTATCTGGTCAGACGCTGCACAATGAGAGCATGACTGTTGGATTACTGGGTTTGGGCCACGGCACAAAACTCGGGGTGAATAGGAACTTCTTGCTCAGGTGATATTCTCCACTTTTCCACGGGCACTTTTGAGACCATGCACTCTTTAGTGGTTGTCGGGGGGGAAATTAAGATCATTAAGACCAAAAGAAAGTGTAGCACAATGCCCTGGAAAGCATTGTTTTGGACATGTTGGAATAGGTAAAGGATATGATTTATGCAACAGTTTTAAAAACCACAAAGCATTTCTTTGTTGTCTCTGCAGGATTGAACAACTTTGCAAAGTTGTCACAGCAGCAATTATTTTGTCCTCGGTGCTGTCTCTCAGAGCATTTGCTTGTTTCTGGTTCACTGATGCAGGGTACTGCTGGTTGATTTTGCATTGTGCCGCAGACAAAGTGAACTACTTTGGCTCTTTTGCACCAATTCGTTGGTCATGTTGAGATTAATGGGGAAAGGCCGATGCTCTTTGACACAGTGTCATTGTAAGTCTGAGGGCTTTTGGTGCATGCGGACTTAATTTTGGCCCAGGCGGTCTCATTTCCCATGACTTTTTAAGAGGATTTCCCCTTTGTAGACATCTCTTTGGTATAGGGTGGGACACCCACCTGCATCCGCTGCCCTCCTGTCCCTCCCTGGGCATGCTCCCCAGGATGCCAACCCTGACACCAACCTGCTTGTTATTCGGGATGTGCTTTTGTCAGCCTCTGGGTCGTTGAGGTTTAAATTTGAGACAGGATTTGTTTTTGTCTAGCACTTTTTTTTTTCTTTTTTTTTTTTTTTTGCCTGATGTGTTATTTTTTTTGCTCCAGGCTGTTGTTTTGCTTTCCAGGATTTATTTTCCCTCTGATATAGTTCTATTCTAAGGAAATATGTTAAGTTTTCCATTAGGATGTGTATACTTGCGCCGTGAACTGGATTGTCCCATACCAGATAGAAAATCACAATTTAATTCTCTGTGCTGCTAGTATGCTGCTGACAGCAACAGGTCATTTTTAAGGTGGATTTATTTCTTGTATGTTACTCGGTGCAGTTGTTCACATTGTGAATCATTTATTACTCTTTAACTGTCAATATGACAGCCAATCCAATGCGTTGTTATTGGCTCTGTTGCATGACATACGCTTTATTGATGATTGGATCATCCATAACTTCAAAAATATATACACAATCTATTAATCCCTTCAACTATACTAAATATTAAAGGAGCAACATTTTGTAAAATAAAATTGTGCCTCGCCGGTTTTGCTAACGTGGTTAAGCCATCCTACTGCTTATATTTTGTGGCCAGTTTGTGCCATGCATATTTTTAAAAGGCACATTCAAATTACACAGCTAAGCTTTTAGTTTCTCAAAAAATAAATATCAGGTCATCCTTGAAAATCTCTGATGGTTGTTCAACAAAACTCCCAGCTGTTCTGAAGGTCTTTCCAGAATCCTCAAGGACTCTTGTAACCATCTGGATGAAAATGTATTTGGTCTGTTAAGCAATACACTATTTCCCAAAGTTGCGACTTACTTGTAGTAGCCCTCGTTGCTTATGGAACTTGCTGAAACGCTTTTTCAAATGATTATTATTATTATTATTATTATTATTATTATTATTATTATTATTATTATTATTATTATTATTATTATTATTATTATTATTATTATTATTATGTTTTTAGGGTTAGAGTTACACATAGTGAAATGTAACCTTGGCTATATTTTGAAAAGATGTATCAACAATAGTTCACTATATTTCACTGTATTTTCTATATTCGGCCCCCTTAAATTTCAGATGGTTTTATAACATTGAAAGATTCTGGCATTTTCAAAAATAGTCGTTTTTTCATTATCCCCTATGCTGTAACTTGATTGCGAGGGTGATGCACGAGAGGCGCACACCGTGGCTAGCTGCTGGTTGTACCGTCGGTGGACAAATACTGTTTTTTTCCCACCAAAAAACAAGAGGAAAATGTTTATTGAGTGATCTTCCTGGTGGGTCTGTCAGTTCCATGTCCTCGCATGCTACCCCCCTCATTTCCAGCTATCCCCGTCATTCTACAAAGGATCTAGAACAAAAGGAAAATGCCTGGGAAAAAAATAAAATAAATCAAAACCATAATGTAAATATTTAGACTTTTCCATTTAATAGGTAAGTTGGACCAAAAAACCAAACCTTGTCCGAGACACGGCACCACTCAGGGACTTAGGGGACTCGCATAAATGAAGACCAGTTGCAGTGTTGTGGTGAGGACTTTGACACCACCAGTAATGAACGGTCCCTGTCGTACACGTGCACACACTGAAAACACACAGCCTCACTCACGCATACATCATGCCCAAGGGGAGCACACTTAGGAAAAAACACATCCCTCTCTGGGCAGTGTGACTGTAGGAAGGGGTTCATCGCGGAGGTGGGGTTGTGGGGGTTGTGGGTTGTTTTTACAGGAACCACATGTTTGGGGGGATGACTGGTGACTGCTGAGTATCTGTTAAAAAAGCTCCCTTCTGACAGCAGCCTCCAGTTGCCACATCGGGACCTGGTGACTTGTACTTTCCCTGATAAAGTCCTGCTTGTTTTTCCTGGGAAGCTCATGGAATCCAGACATTTTTTTTTTTTTTCCCAGCAAGCTGAGCTTTCAGGGCTAAGCTATACTTCTTGTTTTCTTTTGTATAGGTTCCCAATAACTCCCCATAAGCCGTGCACTACAAGGAGATTTTACGCGGCACTGTGAGAGTGCTCATACATGTGAAGCCACACACTCAAAGCCACCGTTCTCTCTCTGCATGGAGTGTGGTCCCCTTTTATGGCACTTCAAATAAGCGATACTATCGCACACATGGTGACTTTTGTTCATCTGTTGTCGTCTATTATTGTATTGTGACAATAACAAGTAAAACAACACACACACATTTTGTAACGATACCTACATTATGATTATTATCATATAGCCATATTGATCTTGTTTTTGGTTCTACACTCAGTCTTCACCACCGATACTCTCAGGGTTATAATGGCTTCCGGGGGAAGCTTACTTCTGACCTTCCATTCCTGCCGTGATTTGCTCTTTTCCTCTGTTGTGAAGTGACTGAGAGTAAAAAAAGAGATGAAGCTGATTTCTGATTGTTGTTATTACCATATTTATGTTTAAATTCAACCACTGACACATTTCTCACTCTCTATTGTTGTACCAGACATGGGCAAGGGTGTTTCCTGATAGAGTTGCTCTGGTTATCAGGTGGTGTGGCTTATACCCCCCCCCCTCCCCCCCATCCCGTATCACCCTGTACCCAGCAGGCCTTTCCCGGAGGCCCTCCTCCAGCTTTCCACTTCCCTCAGGGGCTCTCCGCTAGGCACCAGCGAGCTACTGTTGGTGGATACGGTATCGATGGATGGCAGGCCCAGGAAAACATGTCTGAGTGAGACGGATGGAGAGAGAGAGAGAGAGAGGGAGGGAGGGAGAGAGAGAGGGGCAGAGGGAGAGAGAGAGGGGCTTATTCAGGGGAAGATAAAGTTTTCCCTTTTTTCCCCCCTCTTGTTTTTGACAGGCCGGTTGATGTTTTTTTCTTTCCCTTGCCTTCTTTTTTATTTTTTGACACAGGCAGCCGAGATTGGATCACCCGAGTGAAACCACCTGGTGTGTTGCCCTCCCTCCTTACCCCCCTTTTCCTCCCATATATGCACTCAGTGACCATCTCCGTCCCTGGCTCCACGCCAGGTCACCTTGGCAACCCTGCCCCATTAGAATGTGAGAGGAAATATTTTGCCCATTTTTATTATCTCTTTATTTGCTGCTGACGCTGTGCTTTTTAATAACGTCCGTGTGTGTGTTTGTGTGTGCGTGTGTGTGTGTGTGTTGGTGTGTACAAGCATGTGTGGATTTATTCTAAACTCTCCTTGTATCCCTTTTTCGAGGCAGAAGCATCAACAAACTGCGTATTCGCCTTGTCAGCACGGCGCAGGAGAGCAGAGAGAATGTGCAGCCCGCTTTAAGTGGAACTTTAAGAGTCACACAACATGCAGCTGGTCTTTATTACTTCCCCTTTGGTTCATTGAAGCATAATTACATTCTGACTTCATCCCAACCTTAGCATGACCTCTGCTCACATGTCAGACACACAGGCAGCCCAGTGTACTCAGACACCAACACACACAAACATACAGTAAATGCACGACCCACATGTAAACACAAATATCACACGTGCATAATTTTGCATGCATGCATTCACACATGCACGCCAATGCGAGCGCGATCCCTCAGACAGACAGACACACACACACACACACACACACACACACACACGAGATCCCACCTGTAAACAGACAGACGCAGACATTTAGCTTCAGTCGGAGCTGAGATCATACCTCACCAATATAATAGCGTAAGTGAGCCCAAACACAATTTGGCCTTCTGCTGGAAAACTCTGCTCCATGTAAGTTCATGTTTGTGTGTGTGTGCGTGTGCTTTTAAGACTTGCCGGATGGAAATGAATCCCACCGACCCCGTCCCTCCCGCCTTTCCTCTGGTTTTCCTGTCCTCCGTTATTCTAATTGGAAACGGTTGCTAATCAGTCACAAATTATGACTTTTTACTGTCACTTTCCCATTATCCTCCTCATCTCCTCACTGGCCTCAAGTCAGTTCTTTCTCCAACATGTGTCCAATTTCTCATTCTCTCACATTTGATGGTGTTATGACTTTTTCATTCGGTGGTTTTTCTTCTTTTGTAATTATCAAACCGGGTTTCCCCCACATCAAGTCATCTGAGCTATGTCCTTCAGTAGGCCAATGCTAAACAGCCCTGAGACAGTCAACATGAGGTTATGAAGGGTTGCGCAGAGCTGAGTAGCTGTTTTTGTTACCTTGAAACAACATGGCCGGCCAGGTTAAGTGCATGTTTGATACCACTGCCAACCAAAGTTGTTGCAAAGGGGACTAAGGGTACATCAGGGTTGTTTATGGGGTGAAACTGGACTGGGTGGGCTTGTTAAACATCATTAGGGCCTCCTGACGTCACCGGCCTAATGTTTGGGAAACACAAAATGTCCTAGTGATGTGCCGATGCCATGCTACTCAACTCACAGCAAATATTTACCAGCACCAAAGCCGCACCGCTGGCAAGGCCAAGTCCATATAGAGCCAAGTAATCCGCTTGATTACTCTTGGTTTGTTCCATTGCGGCCTCCCCAAAGATGTTTCTTCCTTCATCATATAGTTTGTGTTATGTGAAAGACGATGGGACAACTATTCTCTACTGTAGATATGTGTCCTGATAGAAACGCTGCTGTGAAATCCCTTTGCGCCAGTCCGTCAGTGTTGTGTGATTAGCGGACTCACTGGCAGACCAAAATGAGACACCATGGAGTCATGAGCTGACATCATGCGAAATTCCCCATCGCCAAGTCTTCTTAAAGTCATATCGCTCAGTGTTATGAGATTATTATCATGTCTGACAAAGATGTGGGGGTGTCCTGCCACTGTATTGTGTTCCAAAGTATCCATCGGGGTTTCCCTCAATTTAGAAATGAGGTCATTTTCATATGGCAACATGGTTCTAACTTTAAACCAGGTTTGGTCCTTGGTTTCCCACTCCACCCTTCAACCACACCAGGAATACCACTCACTCGCCCTGTCTGAGGAGGGCCGCTTACTGTGTGTGCGTGTGCGCGCGCACGAGAGTCCATGTGTATGAGTGATTGCACTTTATGGTATAAAAGAGTGAGTGTGTGAAAGTAAAATAGAGTGCGAGACTATCACGTTCTCCAAATAAAACAGCGCTCAAAGTGTGAGATGGAAAAGCCTGGGTGAGTGATGTCAGACAGCTTTTACGCAGGATTCAGTTGTAAGGTCACTGCTTCAGTCATGGAACAGAGCTCGACACACTTCAGGCTCCGAATGGTTTTAGTGGCTCTTCCACCCTCCTCATATTTCTGTCACCACATTAAAAACAGCAGGGCATTGCGTATATATCAGTTTTCATATCATTTCCGTCACCTTCACTGTGTGGGTGTTTCCGTGAGCACCATGACGGGATTATGAGAATTCATATTTATGATGTTCACTGCTCGTCTCCCCTACCTGATGTCTCTGTGACGGTGGTTCTCACCGTGTCAGTGGCCATTGCACGCAGGTCCAAATTTAGCCACCTGCCACGGTTGGCTGATCATTTTTGATGGTGCTTTGTTCCTGATGGTGGGTTACGATCAGAGTAAGGAAACGCTACCTTGGGTAAATGCATCTGTAACTACGTGTTTGTCCTCTCTTATTCTCTTCTTGTGTCGTTTCTTCCCTTCTTCTATTTCAAGCGGCTCACCACAGCCTGGAAACCATTACTGAAAGCGAAACACTCGATGGGTGTAAGGCCAAATTTATATTTATATTTTCATATGTGTCTGTGTCAGGGTGATGCAGAGGCTATGTGTGAAGTAGAAGCTGATGTCGCCCCCCCATACCTTCGATGTAGCTGGATCAAAATAATCTAAAGGATATGTGGAGATACAATGCCACGTGGTGGTTTTTTCGATTGTGATTTGTGAAGTCGTGTCGCCTTGTTTTTGTCAGCGATTGCGAAATGTGACTGTGGAGCAAGTTGAACAAGCGAATACTATCCCTCTTCAAAACGGAGCATTATGATGAAGGATATTTTGTTATGTATCAGATCATCATCTGGAGTTGTATTTCTTTTTATTACATCTAACACATATAATTAGTAAATAAAGAATCCTTAGTTTAGTAACTATTTATTTTCAGTGGCTAGTCAAGTTTTTTTGTGATTCAAAGAGATCGAATAAAGAACAGGTGGAATAAATATAATAAAGCACCAATGCTTTAATCTTAGAGGGAGTCCTAAAATGATAAAACACTTGAACTCAAACCAATTACCGTATTGCGTTGTCTTTTCACACGTTCGCTGCATGCATTTCTAAAAGGAATAATATGCGTAGAACAAAACACCTAAATCCACAATACTGCCTGATGATGTATCTACCTAGTGTTGTGTTGACAGAGGTCAAGTTTAAATCCAGCTTAAGAAGTTGGTGTGTGTGTTTGTATACTTACATGGATATAATTCAGTGCTCAAAAGAGATTTGTGCTTCAAGGAGACTGGAGAGCGAGAGTGTGTGTGGTCAAATGTGTATGTGACTTGTGCAAAGTTAAGACCGCTAATTTAAAAGGGGTGACATCATAGAGGAACACGACCTAAAGCCTCTCAGATATTCCCCTTGCTGCAGGAGTTACCGCAGCTAAATTATGATTTGGCATGTGCTTCCTCTGCTATGTTCAGAAACTCGTTGAGTACATCACATGATCCAGAACATAGGCTGAAGCTCGTAACACCAATTTGAGAATTACAGTTAACTTGCACCAAAGCGAAGTTAAATGAACTGGTTAGATCTTAGTTGTATTCATAGAACCTAGGGATTATTTTATTTTATTCTCTTTTAAAATCAGCTTTTTTTTTATCCCTTATTCTTGTTTTGACATGTCACCATACTCTAGATCAATATAAACATGTATAAATGTTTCAAGCTGCATGAGCCTATAGACCTGAGTAAGTGTGTGAGTGTGTATCCCACAGTCTGCATCTGCAAGGGGCCTTAAAGGGAGCTATAGGTCAATCCAAATGAATGAGGGCATTATGTAAGTGCTTACAACATCGAGGAATTATGTAAATGGATCCGTTGCTACACCACAATGCTGCTCCTGTCAAAACACAAACAAAAAACTGGCCAAATACTTACATTGTTAAATGTGAGGAAATCGAACCCAGAGGCGGTACACATGATTCTATGCTCACTCATGAGGGAAGAGTGTACTCGTACGGCTCCACTTTGCTAGTTTATGAATCATAGTACGCGCCCATAAACGCTGAGCTCTGAACTTTACTGAGATTGTCCTAAGTGTTTGAGGAAAGGACATTTGTATTTTGGAGAAGCCGGCCCTCTTAGTTCATCTCTCACGCGGGAGGTGACGGGGAGGTCCAGCTGTGAGCTATCATGGAACACAGTGCTGTCCCACCTCGTGCACCCTTTATGCGTCACTAGCTGTTTGAACTCTCCTGGCTGTTTTTATTTGGTTGTGCATCTAAATCATCCGGGGTCAAGTAAACAGCTCTGGTGGAGGGCAACAGCCAGAGGGGTAGGTTTTCTTCCGGGGCCTTAAGCAGCTGAACTTCACTCATTCGCAAACACACGCACGCACACACCAACGCACCCAAACACACACACAGACACACACACACACACACGCACATATGTTATTGAATCTGGGTATAGATGTCTGTTTTACACTTATCATTGCGGGTCAGCTCCAGGCTTTTACCCTGCACTGTTGCAGTCGGTACGATGATGTTTTTGAGGCTTCGCGGAATCCTGTTTCTCATCTCACTCGCACACGCACACACACACACGCACATACACACACACACACACACACATACACACACACACACACACAAACCACCACCTCCAGCTCAGGCTAAGCGAGGGAGAAAGAGGGGCAGAGAGAGAGACAGAGGATCAAAGCTAGTGAGTGGGATGGATTCTCTGAAATGAATAGTGCTGGGGGATATTACTTTAACCTTTGTCCAAAGCACTGTGCTCAGGGACCTCCCTGTTTGTTTTAACGACTCACAAGTAAGGGGCTAGCAAGGGTCTCTTGCGGCACAAGGAATCTGGGCTAACAAGACATGTTCACTCCATTTAAGTGGGTGTTTCGTGTCACGAGAGGTTGGCCATCTACGCACTGCCCTCCCCGCTTCTTCCTCTATGGATACCATGAGGTCCAAAACACTGACAATGTGTTATTGCGGTCGGCATGATATCGTTGGCCCGTGTTCAACCCCGGGCGGTTTGATCATTCGCTGAGGCAGATGTACAGTAGTGTTTTATTTCAGGGGTAGATCAAAAGTCGCTTCATGCTGTGCATAACCACAACTAGGGTTATATTAGGATTTATTTGTCTTGGGCCTATCCACTTCACAGGGAGGAGGCTGGGCCATCAACAAGTCTTCTCTGCCACTCCCTGTTTTGATCAAGATCTCGCAGGGCTGCAGATGAGTGTGGCTGCACGTGTCTACTGTGCACGCATCGCTGTGAGTAAGGCTGCGCTCTCGTGTTGGCGCTTTAAGGTGCTGCTGGGTCACGTCAGCTTCAACCACAGGATGCTGTCTGGTAGATATGGCGGGATCCCTCTTCTCCCCTCATCGCCGTCCGTGTCATCATTCTTTCCTTCTCCCGTCTCTGAAGGGGCCAGCAGACAGATGCTTTGAAACAAACAAACACAGAGAAATAACACACTTTCTCTTTTTCTCTCTCTCTCACACACACACACACACACACACACACACACGCACACTGTCTCGAGAAGTGCCTGTTTTCAGCTGGTGGACCAGAAGTTACTGTGTGTGGTACAAGCATGTTCAGTATTTGCATGAGGCTTGAATGACTCAGGGAGTGAGAGTTTGCAGTATTTCAGCTGTCTTTGACTACTTCAATACCTTGAAGGATTGTCCACTCGCATGCTATGTCAACCACCATAAAACATGAAGGTCCTATTGAATATTTCCCCACATGTGCCGCTTCCAGTGAGGCGCTGTTGGTTAACCCCCCAAACTCTGTGTTAAAAAAAAGGCCTTGTTTCATCTCACATGTAGCAGCTGGGCCCTTCAGGGTATAATAATCGAGGCGGGGAAATGGGGTGGTGTGTATAAAAGGGAGCGATGAGGTTTCTGAGGATGCAAGCGAGAGTGGGTGGTTGGAACAATAATCAGTAAACACAGCAATGCAAGCACCCTCTGCTCGTGGCTGGCCAGAGTGATTTCCCCGACTTGTCTGTCCCGCTTGAAATGCTGGGGGACATGTTGAAGCCCTTAGTTCTCGCTAATAATCAGCGAATTCCCAGGCCTTCCTCGCTCGGCCTCCCCTACACCCTTCCACCTCTCCCTCCATCACTGCCCCGACTCGCACACTGCTGCACAACAGCTCACGCGGCGGAAGAGAGGGGAAAGCGGGGGAGCATTTCAAAAGCGAAAGGCATGAGAGGATAGATACCGTCTATGGAGGGAGATGCCGCATCAAGGTGAAAATAAGGAATGAATGATGGACGGGAGGGGATACTGTATGAAGCACACGTATGTGCGAAAGGTGAATTTCCCCTCTGTTTTATGATCAGCGTTTCAATTAAATATATATTATGCATTTAGTCTTCATATACAGCGTCTCTGTGACTCCTCCTTATCTCTGTCCCCTGAAGGATACTGTGCATGCCTGTGGTCATGACATTGGTGACTTTGGTTTCTGAATTCTAGAGAGTTCATCTACTTGGCCTAAGTCAATCTGCCTGGGTGGGAAACAGTTTGACACTGATGACAAGTTTCTCGGGATCACTTGCCCACATTTGGCACACATGTTGTCCCGCTGGATTTACATATCAAAACAAGTTCAGTCAGCTTTCTTTTTTTTTTTTTTATACACAACATCTCTATCCTGTTATCTTATCAAGCACTCCCACATATTCTGAAACCCAACAAAAACAATATGGAAAAAAATTCATCTGGGAATTCTACCAGGGAATTCAGCCACGGTCCGATGCTAACGTACTTCAATGCAAGCCAGGTGTATTTAGTGGTCGGTGTGTATTGGCCTCGGAGGTTACAGAGAGTGTATGGTGAGGGGGCCTGGTATTGTAATAGCTCACGAGGTCTCACACTTCTCTGAAAACAGCACAACAAGCCCCACATCAAGGGAGCTTTGAGAAGGAAATGAGCAAAGAAAGAAAAGCACACAGCAGGAGATGGAGGAGCTACATTTCCAAATTATTAATATTGTTTTTCAAAGAAATCCAAACACTCTCAGGGGATTAGGAGAAGGGGGCAGGGGAAGAGAAAAAAAAGCAGGTAGATTATCTGTCCCTGAGCAATTTTTTGGTTCAACTGAACTGTCAGCATGTGAGAGAGAGAGAAAAAAAAAACTCAGTAGTGGTTATACAAAGACTGAAAGCTGAATGAAACATTATCTTTATGGCAGGGATACAGCACGAACTGGAACTGGTGCTTTGGCTGTAGCTAAAAAAACATCCTCAGCTCTGAGCTTGTCGTTTTCATTCAGACTCTTGTTTTCTTTCTGCTGAAAGCAAGCTCCCCTGCCCAGAGAACTGGCCAGTACTGGACACTCAGTCACACAATGTGTTCCTCGCTCTCCCACTGCCAAACTCTACTATGCCCGGGCTTCGCAAAAAACGGCCAGAACCAGTCACATTCCGCCGCGGACATTACCCGAAGACGAGGCTCCGACACGTTGCAAATAATGTGATGCAGAAAGAGAGGCTGATGTTGTTTAGAGCTGGCAGTCTGGAGTCGTCACAACAATAACAGCCTTCTGAAATCGCAGTGATATTAACAAACCCCCCCCAATGACGCCCCCCCCCCCACACACACACACACACACACACCCCGTTCCCCCTTCCCTCCGTTGGGAAACACTGTTGTAGAGATGGGATAAGTTGTCACATTAAGCCGGTTGTGTTCAACGTGGAGGTCCATCTTGCTTCAATTAAAAACTCCAATGCGTCTGGTTTTGATTAGGGGTCCTGCAAAAACCAAGGTGATTCCTTTCTTAATGAAAAACACCAGAGAGGCCGAGCAGTGCTAAAAACTGGTTAACAAATAATAATAGGCGAGCGGGGAAGGTATCTCGCTCTCATCCTCTTTCCCCTGCCGCTTCCTTCCTTCTGGCCTGTGTAGTCGACATGCCAGATGGACAGACCTAACTTTGGAGGGTTGCACAGGGTGATGGGGTAGGGGGTAAAGAGTTTATTAAATCAATCCCACTCCCCTTGCTATTTTCACCTTGCGTTCCCATCCCCTTTGCTCTGTGAGGATTTCTGTGAAGCCACCATGTCTCAGCAGAAGCAGACCCGCGTTTTCCTCTCTGCAGGGCTGAAGGTTTACTCCGAAGCGGAGGCCTGTTTTATTTTTTTGTTTGTTTGCCGTGACTTGACCAATGCTTCCCCTCAGCGCTCATATTGAGACCAATGGTAGTTGTTATTCACCAGCGCACTGCATCTTATCTCGGGACCTTGACGCTGCCTAAGTTCAAATTCCAGATAGATTGGAACCACAGATGCTCACTTGAAACAATTAGGCCTCGTTGCTCACAGTGTGTATGACAGAGCTCTTAAGCATGACAGTAACAACGCAACGTGTGCCTCTGTGCTGTCATCTACGTCACAAAATGCTCCGATAGCCGCAAGTGTGCCTCTCACGCTGTGACTTTGGCGGTGTGAGACTGGTGGAAATGCATTGGTCACCATGAGTGCAAGGATGCGTGAATTGAGTGGTGCCAAAAGCGGCAGAGAAAAGCTGGATGGGAAAGACACACCACCCTGTCTTCTCATAATGCTGGGCGTTTCTGAAAAATGTGGTCTGATCTAATGTGCGTTTCAGCTGGTGACGCAGCGATTCCCTCTTTTCATCTTTTCATCTCTTTTATTCTCTTATCTTGAACCGTCACTCTTTCCTCCATCTCTGTGATCAGGTCCTCTATGGACCCACGCATATCTGCGTCCCATCCCCGTATGCCTCAAAGGAGAGGAAGCCTGGAGGAATCGGGCCAGCAAAATATAACGATGACAAATATACAGATGGACCCCATCTGATAGAGGGAAAAAAAAAAAGATGAAAGTGAAAAAGAAAACTGCAACACATTAAAACATATGCTGCAGATTTAAACATTTGAATTGTCTGACAACGTTAAAAACAAACAATGATGTGGAGTGAAGTGACAATTCTTATTCATTCAGTCATTGTTAAGTTGTCCCTTCATTCCCTTTGTTTTCTTCCATTTCACACATTTCCCAGTGTTTCATGTTGTCAGATCATCTGTTCCTATTTGTGTGTCTATTCGCTGGTTGTAGCGACTTGGCCATTCTCCTGTTCCCACACACCTGAAGGAGGAAACTCAACAAATCATGATTTGCGATTCAAATGTCTGTTATAACCTTACTCAACCCTACACCATGCTCGTGGACCTCCCTCTATGCCTTCTCTGTGAATCCCATGTTTCTGTCTTTCGCCATACAATGCTCCCTGGTGATCCATCAGCGGCTGCTCACATTTCCATCTGACATTGTGTTATGGCAATGTTCCGAGGCAGCGCTTTAGCTTGGGCTTATTTTGTGGAGAGAATAAGGGACTTTTTTGATCTTTATGATCATTTGGGAAAATGCTACTTTTTTATGGAATCTTGGCCCGTGACCAATGGAGTGTGGATTGTTTTCTCCATTGACTGCTGACTCTCATTGGAGTGGAAGAGCTTCATCTATGTTGTAGAAATTGCGGTCCCACAGTTCTGCATGGGACCCCACATCCTCCAAGTTTTACCTTCCCAGGGCAGTCCAGTGTCTGTACAGTCAGTGAGGCTGATCTAGTCCAACTCTAACATGTCTGGGATGAGGATATTCATATATGGTAAGAAGAACTGGAAAAACTGGTACTGTCATTGCGGCTTGCACTGTACAAAAAAACAAAATATTTGACTCACCATTAGGATTGGGGGTGCTGTTGAGTCAGAAACGACTAAGGGCACTTTACTGCAAGTGCTTTCGTGGAAGTATTTTGCTTAAATTACCCGTCCCGAGTCTTTCGTATTGTCTGGAAATTATAAAGAAAAGATTCAGTACAATGTAATTTTGTTGTTAAGACTTCTGTCTGCACTCTGCTCTGTCTACAGTAGAGGGTGCCATCACTCAAGCTAGCCATTAGCTAACGGATTTGCTCCTTTTACTTGAAGTATATCATGATTTCGGTAAAATTATCAGCGAAAGGTTTGGCTTTATCCCTGCCCACCCACCTCGTTTGTAGGATTGTGCTAATGATCTTCTTCTGGGCCAGCAGTTAATACAATTGATGTCGACATGAAGTCAACTGTGTTAGAGAAGCGGACAAATGGAAACCAAGAATCAACACTTCTTTTGGGAATACCTGGTTATGCCTTGTCAGCTTTCCAAGCACTAGTCAATGATGTGTTGAGGGAATTGGCCTCATCAAATGAGAAAATTGCGACTTCCACACAGGCATGGTTAGCTACTTCAGCTGCATAACGGACAGCGGCTGACAGTGGCGGGTTTTTCATCCTCATTTTTTTCATGACAGATGGATCATCAGAGACGTTGTTGACTCAGCTGTCCCGCTCCTAAAACTAACCTCCAACATTCTGTTCTCTGAGACACCTGAGGCAGAATCTTTCGCTAAGCTAAAGAATCTCCAGTAGTCATGCAACCCAATCATTTGAATTAGTTCAAAATCAGGTCGATACTTTGAAAGCTTAAGGCAGAGCCGTCCTGTTTCAAAGTTCAAATCCAAAACAGGAACTTCATCCCTCTGCATTTTTTCTCCTGCTGATTCTTCCCAACTGAGTCTAGATATGATGTAAGAACACTAGATGAGAACATACATTGGTTAGAGCCTGCTAACAATGTTGCAATGTTTTTTGGTAGATGTAATTTCTCTTCCTATTCAGACACCATTGGGGTCTAAGTCTAGACGCCATTCCTTCCTCCAACTTCATTGTGGCAGCTGTATCTTGAGAGACTGAGGCTGTAATCTGAGCTCTGCAACTATATCTTTGCCCAGTTTCTATTCCAGGTGGACCTGAACATCTCATTGGTCCAAATTCTTGTTCTCTTGTACTCCAGTGAGGGCATATATCATGTTTTCTCATGCCCCTTGGCGCAAAGCCGACCCAGACCTTACTGCCGAGGTACTTACTGGTCCACCATGGAGACCAATACTTGCAACTGTGTCTCTGCATGAACTGTCTGTGCTCAAGTCAAGGTATTTTTCCTCCCCACTATTGAAAAGAGCTTGCTCATTATGTCAATTTTGGTTGTCTCTATAATACTGTTCGTTCTTGACCATAGCATGTAAAGTGTGTGTTATCATTTGGTGCTATACAAATTAAACTAAACTCCATTGAGATTGTATGACCCCCTCGAGTTTCTAGTAATTCCTTGTGCCACCTAGCCCTTGGCTTTGTTACTGGTTATCCTTTTCAAGGTAACACTATGATTATCACCATTGGTAACCAATTCTTTGAGTCCGTCCAAATTTGTCACATGTACAGAAAGATGTACATGTTGTAAACGACTCAACACAACAGTGCTAACTCCCAAGGTCAAGACTTTAGGAACCTTAGGATATAGTAACTTTAATCACAGCTATGGGGTATATTTTATGGTTTAAAGAATGGCGGTCTATGGTACCACCTATCCCATATATACAATGCTGTATTTTAATCATTTCTTCTGTCTCAACTACTCCCTCTTGCCCTTGCCCCATGTAAAGCAAGAGCCTGGAGATGTGAAGGATTAAAATGGTGGCGGTAGTGCATCTCAAGTTGTTAGCCAAAGTGACAATGTACTACAACAGAAAAAGTAGAAGATTCCAGAAACACTGATTATAGGTACTTGTGACTTTCCAGACAAAATTCAAGAAGCATTAAAAATCTAAGCCACATCAATGGACTAAATAGCAACCCCACAGAGTTGTAATACCTTGGTCTCCCTGTTGAATGAGAGGCCAGATTACCTCAAGTATGTTCCACCAAATCCAGTTTTCTTCGAATCAGACTTTCTGGGATACTATGACCTGGACGACTGAGAATCACAGAAATCTTAGTTTCAGAGTTTGTTTTTCTGCTCTCTTGTTTTCAAAAGTAATAAATGCAACTTTAACTAAAAAGTATCACTGCCAGCCTTTTCCTAAATCGCCACCTGACACACATTATCCCAAACTCAACAACTCCAGTTACAAAATAGAGGGAGCTGTCAGAAACACAAACATACTCATGAAGGCATAAAAAAACCTTCAAAATAATTAGGCAGAGGCCAATCGAGGTTGTTTTTGCATCAAGTGAAATATGTGTGCTGACATTTTACCTCAACTCGGGTGTCATAAAGCTTTCTGCTCTCTGCCAAAACCATACAGCAATTTCAAACCATTAGATGTTGGTCATAAGTGCACCATAAATATAATGTTATTTCACTCTGTCAGAAAATAAAATAACTTTTATTTCACAGAATTTGTGAAAGTGGCTTCCCTTTTGTGGTAGGACAAGGTCAATTCCTCTATCTGGGTCTGATAACTGTTTATTCATCTTGTCAATCACAGCCTTTTCAAAAACAGATTAGGTGGAAGGCAGGGAAACAGTCTGCCAGCCCATTGTAGAGCTAGCCCGACGATAATCCACATTCTCATCGAAAAAACAGAAGACAGTGCTAACTGCTGAGTAACTGGGCTCCATCAAAGGCCACATGTGCAATGTTTTTTATTTAAAATTGCATCACTTCTACTTTACTGCCTTTTCCAACCCTAAAACTGAGCCTTTTAGGGGTAAAAATGAGGGGGGCATTGTCTTTATAATTCCGTAAAACAAACCTTGCACATGAGGAAGTAAATCTGATTTTCTACATTTAGAAATAATACATATTTAATAAGAACATGTGGACAGGATTCTGTGTTGTCAAAAAATATAATATATAACACTGATATAAAGGCTGACTAAAATTTGGGTTCTGGATTAAACGGAAAAATAGAAATCAGCTAGAAAAAAATTTAGTCCGTGAACCTTTTTTCTTAACTTTTGTTACCAGAACTTCTCACTGCGTACAGGAGATGTATAGCTATTCAGAGATGGTCTTTGACATTGTTTACACAAATGTATAACACTACTTGAATTACATAGCACATCCAATCTAAACATGGTGAGCATATGTGTGATCAAATGACATAACAGCTCTCAAACAGTTTCTTAATCGAATTCCCCTCTCAGATTTGCAAGTAGAGTTTCATGGGATGAAAAGTTTTGGTTCCACCCCTTGTTCTGCAGCAATATAAAGCCTGCATATGCGATCAGATGTACTAGACGTGTTTACTGACCACAGCCTACACTGGTAGAACGTCAAAACATAACATCTGACCGCTCTATCCTACTCGCAAGGCAACACAAAGTGTAGCGCTGCCGGAACCCTAGAGGAAATTAATGATCAGGTCTCATAGTTTAGTAAAAGTGTGCGAAAGGAGGGTTTTTTGGAACTTCCTTGACTTTACGAGAGACAGCTGTTTGCAGTGCAGGAATAAAGAATTGATGCTGCATGCAGGGGAAGGCCGCTGGGCTCCAGGGGACAGGAGAAAGGTTCCTTATGAAATATTGAAGGAGACTGGAGATGGGCCAGAGCATGTCGGCCCTTCCTCAGCTCCTCAGCTCCTCCACCAGGCAACTATGTGCGTGCTCTGGAGGCGAACTCGCGGTCCTGCCAGATAGGTTGAGTGGGTTTCTGTGAGTGGGTGTGTATCCAAGTTAGGTTTCTATAGACATATAACTGGTAAACTATATATAAAAGCAGGTGTGTGTATGTGTGTGTGTGTGTGTGCGTGCATGCGTGTGCGTGTGTGGTTCGTGTGAAATAGCCGCACATAACTTGGATTTATTCCCAAACAGAAAAGAAACCGTGAACGAGAGATTGACAGGTAGATCACGGGAGCCAAGGCAAAGCCCACACATTTCATACTAGCGAGCTGCATTATTTGGACTTCATGGTATCTCTCTGTCTGTCTGTTCGTCCATGCATCCATCCTTCAGTCTGTCTCCATAGTAACTAGCTAAGATGCACACAACAGTGTGACATCTGCAGGAGTCTCACTTCACTGGCACTGTGACAGCTCTGCTGCCCAGAGAGGCAGAACGATGCTTTGAGAATGTTTAACCCAGAGCGCTACAACTGGAAATGTCTCTTCTTTGAGTGACCAAAGCAATGAGTGCTATTCGATAAAAAAAAAAAAAATAATAATAATGATCAATGTAAAACGTAATGAAAAATATTAAAATACATGATAGACATGTACAGTAAAATAACAACAAATTGTGTTTCCAAATAGCCTGCTCTTTAAACGTTAGGACACACTTACATGCTTGATGCTCACTCAATGACCTCACTATACTTAAAGTTACTTACTCATCAAAATTATTCTCTCGTCACTATATTTCAGTGCCACAGGCCGCCTTCTTGTGACAAAAGCGTTCTCATGCTTGGGTGCTAGTGCAAACACAATTAAAAAAAAAAAAAAAAAAAAAAAAAAACCTTCTCATGCAAATGGAGCAAGCTCAACAACCGTAATTGTTGGTAATTGCTCATAAACATCCCCTATCAACACTGGCACATGCGATTGCACGAACTGGGAGAATAGAATCAATAGCAGCAAAGCCAGGCAGATGAACCACTCCGGGATAGAGGATGTATTTGTTTGGGTCATTAGGAACTCATGGTGACCCAGTAAGCCACAACGTTATAGTATTTAAAAGGCCAAAGCTCTTCCTTGCTGTGTTAACTGTGCGTGTCTGTGTAGGGCCAACTGGCCTGCACTGATATCCCCAGTTCCTAGAATCCCAGTAGTTGGAATTTCCTCAAACACCAAACAGAAGGCAGAGCAAACGGGATGCTGATGGGCATAATTTGTGTTTGGTGCATTTGTTTAGAGCAAAAAACAGAAAAACACCGACTGAGTGGTTATCGTTAAATAAGCTAAAATTTGCAAGACTATCTTAATCGCTCTGATGTTAGGCATCTAGCAGTGGCAGGCAAAAATTCAAGGTTAGCACCGTTTTTGTAGTTCTTGTTTGTTTACAAGGTCACTGGGTACTTTGGGGTGAACTTGCTTTTACAGCAAAAAACACCTTTGTGAGGTCATTAACTGGTGTTAACATTAACTGGTGTTAATTAGGAACAACAAAAGCCTCAATCTAGTTGTTTCCTATTCCCTGGCTCCCTTGAGCAAATGTCACTTCTTCGTATTCGAACCGAGGGGCTTGCCGCCCAACAAGAAGGTTCTATTTGCGTGTTTGCTGTGTGAGTTTTCTTTGGGTACCCTGGAGAAAAAAAAAACAAACTCTTGGAACTCACTGGAAAAATAATATGGCAGAGAAACTGAAGAGGTGCATATGTCGAGGGGCGCTTTATCTGTATGTGTTCTGTATTTCTGTGAAAATCTAAAGCATGTAAGAGTTGATCGGTCAAAGGTTGTTGGAGCGTTCAGGGTTAGATTGGAAGGCCCATTAGTCCTGTCGCCGAATCCTCGAAAGAGTATGACTTAGCAGCCAAAAGGAGTGGGCGGATGAAAAGTAAACACAACGTTTTGCAACCCCATCGCATGTTGTTGATACGGTACATCATCCCCTTGCAGCTGCACTTTCTTATAAACACACACACTATTGTTTTTGCCTACCTCAGATTATTGTTGACACGAAAAAGATTACTTTGTTGTACCATGACGCCTTTATATAAGAGTTTGAGGCTGGTTATGGAGAGAGAGAGAGAGAGGGCCTGAGCTGATGAAAACCCAACACCTACCCAGTGGTAGCACGTTGACAAAGAAGGTCAGGGCCGAGTCAGATAAAGTTTATTTATGTCTTTCTATTATTCCCTTTCATCGATGTCCGTGGCCCAGCAGATAGTATCCCCACTTTGCTTATTTACTCAGAGAGCCTTACCTCTGGACAGCTCTCATTCAGCACTTAATGTCTATAACACCTTAGGTAATTGTTGTTTTCCTCTGCCCCTGAAATCTCACTGCTTCACATGACTAAGCTCCTCTGTCCACTTATTTATTTTCAAAGGCCTCAACCAGGACAAATAGCCCCGGGGTCAACGTCAACAGGCTAGCAGTCTTGTGTGCGCTTCAAAAGTACCCTGAAAAGTCTGTTGCTGACATACAGTAAATGTGTTCCAGTTGCATGAAGAGGCAGGAAGAATGTGGATGGGTGTGTGAGAGAGAGAGGGAGCTCTGGTGGTGGGACCAACTCAGGTCTTGTCCAGACTGGGGCTTTTCAGCAGGGATTGCTCAGCTTCGGTCAGCTCTTCCCCGCTTCAAAGGCTGGGAGGAGAGGTTCTGTGAAATCATACAATAACAGAGAATTTAACCACCCTTTCAAAACATAACTGCACTCAAGTGGATAGGTGGGAACGAGACAGAAGGAAGGGATGGAGTTTCATTGCTGATACAAGGAAAGATAGGAACATATAGTACTCAGGCTACTCAGGTGCTGTGGGAACATATAGAAGGTGCGCCATACTTTCACACACGGCTTCTACATGACCAAGAACAACGCTATTTTTCCGAGAAAAGTCTGACCTTGCAAACCCTTTGTTGGCAATGCTCTACAAATGTGTATGCAGTCTATGCAAGTTTGAAATGTGTGTGGGTTTTTTCCTTTTTTTGCATCTCACTAATCTACAAAATATGTCCCTGTTCAGACCTGGTACTAACTTCTATACTGGGAGATCAGAACACAAGTGGAAAGCTTTCATCTGGCGTTAAAATAAGTCCTGAATGTGTCGCCAGTGACCACCTGTCAGTGGATCGCTACGTACCTGCTCTATATTCCAATACATATGGACATTATTCCCATTTGTGAAGGCACATTTTTTCCAGCAGTGCAGATGCGAACCTTGTCGATGTGTTGGTGGCCACAAATAAATCAACATATGGACACCGATAAGTGTAAAAATACTTTTGGTCACTTGTGAAACTGTAGCAGGTCAGAGGGCTGAGTAGGGGGTCGATAATGTGTTCTGCGGATGCCTTTGCATTCACACATGTAATGAATGTGGACACATGCGTCCCAGGGATCATTTCTGGATTTGGTTATTGGATCTGATGACGCATTCAAGATGCATTGGGGTGTGTTTATATCTGTGATTAGAGCTGTACACTTGTAATTTAATATGTCAATAGGGATGTTAATACCATTAATGTGCTGTTAAGTTGTACTATTTTAAATGAGTAAAATCTTACGCGGCAGTGATGTGAGCAGCATATTTTTCCCTCAGCCCTCCTGTCTCTCTGTCTCACATTGACACCCAGAGACAGCGTTACACTCTGTATAATCAGGCTAACACAATTTTGTCTTTGTGGTAAGAATTGTTAAGAGTTATCCACTTGTGATCAATTAACTTGAGGTGGCTGATTTATACAGTGAAAAGCATTTATAATATTATTTACTGATCTCTTCGAAATCAATGTCAACTGAATGCTGCTTGCGGTGTTGCATACAAAACCGTCATTGCACCATAGTTCCTGCAGACTCCTGCACATTTATTTCATTTTATTATGCCATGCTCCACATTTATCTAATTTGATCTTATTTATATAATGTTTATTTCAATATCTTACTTTTTTTACTTCTATATATTTTATCCTGTTAGACATCTCTGTATGCTATTGCCGTGCTCGTTGCTCTGTTTTTTATGTGCACTGTTTTTTTGAGCATGGCGGAGAAGTCTGCGACCTAAGAATTTCAATGCCAGCATCTGCGCTCTGTATTTGTTGTGCATAAGCCGAATACATTCTTGAATCGTGAGACTGTATTCCTGGCTATTTACACATCAGAATAAAAAAATAAATAAAGTGCATAAAGTTGATGCAGGTCATAGAGTGGTACCTTACAAAGGCCAAAAAGTACTATGCCCACCCTGGTGACATGTTTCCATCATTGGCAACTGGACATACCTATGTCTCTAAGGAAAGATTTGACCCGGGAAAGAGAGCTGGTTTTAGCCTTTACTACGACAACACTATGCAAAAGCCACATTCAAGTGGTTGTCTGTGGGTTCTTGTTAGGCCTATATTTACCAATCACAGTTCACCTTCACTCTGTAGGTCAAAGAGCAACAGGACCCTAACATCACAGTCGCTAAAGTATCTGTTTAGCGTTATTCTGCTGCAATAGTCACAAAATATGAACTGTCTACTCTTTTTTTAATTTGATAACCTAAATATAACATTACCCATTATTAATCAAAATATAAGTTACATTTGTGACCTGTTTTTCAAGATTGTGCTTGATAGGAATCAATGGGCTTAGGGCTGAGAGCAAGGCCCAGGAAGCTGAACAGACGACCCATTGTTGTCTTATATGGGATTTGTTAAAAATAACAAAAAAAAAAATGTAATATCGCTAGCCTTTTAATGTAGATGAGATCATGTTTTGAGTTTCTGAACTACTGAGGTTGTATGATGAAATATTACTCAGTTTCCCACTGGGGTAATGATGCTGAAATGACCACATCTAACTGAACGGTTTATGATTTCTTTTTCTATGGTGGCTTTTCACAGGATACGTTTTGGTGGCTGCCAATATGTGGGTTGCCCTTCTGTCTTCATGGAAAAGGTAAATTTCACCACTGATACACAACACATGGAAGCCATCAGCAGCAACTGGAAGCTTGTGGTGTGGAGACTGTTAGCAGGGGCCCGCAGACTCACACACACACACACACACACACACAGATATAAATTGTCTGGAAATATATAAGCATGGGGTATACACTGCGCTTGTGTTTGTGTGCCTGGGTGTGAGCGTGTGCATCATTTGTATTTGAAGTGTGTTTGATGATGTATGTGAGTGATACTTCTGTTATTATCTCTCTGACAGCTAAATCATCCCTCTTCCCTTGTGTGTAATCTCAGAAGATGATTAGTTCGTATTTTCCCTGCGTTGTATGGACTGGTCCCCGTCAGAAGGGCTGCTCTGTGTTTTATAGATATGGTACAAGTCACCCTGTAAAATAGGTCAACTGTCTGAAGTGTGATGTGTCATGAGCTCCTTTCCAGCTCTGAAATGTCTTCTCTAATGAGCCCTAGTGATTTTGAAGAGGAAAACACCACAGCCCTTTTTTCCAGTAAAGCCTCGCTCTGCCTCTCTGAGCCTTGCATGACAGAAACAAAAGCTGTTTGTCCTTTTGGGGATTGGATTTGTGCGTTAGTTTATGTGTGCGCGCGCGTGTGTGTGTGTGTGTGTGTGTGGGTGGGTGTGTGTGTGTGTGTGTGTGCGATTCCTTCTTTCAATTTGTTTTCTTCTGTCATGCTCTTATTCTTTCATCTCTGTGTTTGCTCGGAAAACACAGTTTCTTGACAATGTTCTTGTCTTGGATTATCGTCACATCATGCCATTTTACCTTCCTATCAAGATAAGATGTATATATATTTTTTTAACTGAAACAAAATCAAGTCCTTCAAGTTATTCGAAAAATGTGTTCGTCATTTTCCGTTAAAGTCCGGTTTCAGATTATAATAATAGCGATGCATAGACAGCAATTAGGATAACAAAAGGCAGCCATCTGCATCTTGTATATTATATAGAACAGACGATAGATAGAAAAAACAACAAAAAAACCCCAATTGTCTGGGGCCTCAAGTGGATGACTGAAAACGTCACAAGGCCATCATTCATGTTAAGCAAATAATGGCATGAATGGTGCTCTTACGTAACCACTGGCACTTAAGCCACCTGATACACAGCGTGCACGTAATAATGCATCATTCATGGACAATGCTGTATGAATGTTGGTAATCAAAGCCGTCGTGATTATCCCCGTACCGCTGTGCTAATCATATGCCAGCACTCAGGCCCGCCTCCTTCTTTTCACCCTCTGTGCCGGCATGCCCTTGTGCCATGGATTCAAAGGGCCCCATGCCCTATCTCCGCTCCCGCCACAGCCTCAGAGTGCACAAAGGGGGCACAGTATCACTCTAGGCCAGAGGTGTCAAACTCGAGGCCCGCGGGCCAGCACCGGCCCGCCAGAGGGGTCCAAGTCTGGCCTGCGGGATGACTTTGCAAAGTGTAGAGATTAAGGTTGTCGATTTATTGCCGCTGTCGATTTATTGTAGCTCCTCTTTCTAGTTCCCGCCCCCTGAACATCCACCCCATTAGAATGCACTTGCCCCCCACTGACTCACCATATCACGTCACTAGGACTGCCTATCGAAACAGTGATGCATTCACTAACATACCGTAAATTACAATTTAACAGTGGAAAAAAGCACTGTTCTGTGCAATTCCTGTAGTAAATCATTTTTGAACCATATCAGTACTATATTGCCACACATACGTTTGCTTGGTTGTGTTACTTTTGTCATAGAAGTTATTTTAGACATAATAATGAATGGTATGCTACGAAAGTTGTGTCCTATTGGAAAAATATTATTCCGGTCAAAGGGAATATTTCATGCTTTGGATTTTGTTAACAGAGAAAAAATGATTTGGATTGCAGGGAAAATAAAGCCAACTTATATACCAACTTATATATTCACTCATCTTAGAAAATCCTACTGAAGATTCTTAAAAGCTTCTCACAGCAAATATTGATATATGCAATTAATAAATCACAAAGCATTGAATTAATTATCATTTTTTTAGCCCTGGTAAACATAACTTTTTACACTTTTATTTCAAAATGTCAGGTTGTTCATCATGTTTTGTCAAAAGATAGTTCATTAAATATGAACATTTTCAGAATGCACAACCAAATGGAAACATTTAAAGATCGAAGTGAGCTGTATGTGGCCTGTGACTAACACGAGTTTGACAACCATGCTCTAGGCCGCCACTATATCAGGAGCCACCTATTTCCCTCCCTTTCTGTGACACTGCATGCTGGTATGCTCACAGCTCTGAGTTTTATGAGCTACAGCTTTTGGCATCACAATTAAAGCACATTATCATCTTCATTATCGCTGCACACACACAGAGCGTGTATGACAGTAAATGACTGCACTTAGCGCTGAATTATGACTACCAGCTTTTCTGCTACTTACCTCCCAGAACTTTTGCCATTGGCCTGTAAAAGAGAGGATGATGATGGGAAATCTGTGTTTTCCTTTTGATAGTTGATGTTTTCTTTTGTTCCTCTGCCTCACATTTTTGGGAAAGCCTGCAGTATTAATCAGTGACACACATGTGCACAGGGCTCCCCAGAGTCTTTAGTTCAACAGACTTAGCAAAGAATTTCCAGATTTTATTCTGAATGGCATGGAGATGTAAAAGAAAACAATCTATTACTTGTACAAGATTCTCAGTCAGACCCAACCTCTGTGCGCTCTTAATTTTGACTAGAACCAGTCTGAACGCTTGCCTGGAACTTTGGGTTTCCTCCTCCCTATGTAGCATAATGTTAAGAATTATTTGGAGACAAAATCCAGGTACAACTTACTCATTATCCGTTAAGGGAGATCTACCCTTTGCTCAGCATAGCCTTATTTTTGCAAGTTGAAATGTTACACATTACACATGATTTTACATCGGTGACCTTGAAAACTTTCCAGAGTTCATATCCTACATGATTAAAAACCCGTCACCCTTATGTGACCTTTCTCGATGGTGAACATCAACCCACGGTTGAAGATGAGGTGACTGTGCAGCCTTTTTGTCTTTGATGAGAGGATTTTACCATTAGTCAGCACTCTATTGGGTGCTAGAATGGATTATTTCACACCAACTATGAAAAACATGTCATAAACAATGGAGCTCAAGGAATGGATCTGAATGGGGCTTGGTTCTGCATGATCGACCCATCGAATCGGAGGAACGTGTTTGAAGTTCATGTTGGAGAATAGTGACGTGGAGGATAAAAAGAATCCTGCCTCTGTCATAATGACCCACGGGGCACATAAAGCTTTACTGTCAGGCAGGAATTTAACTACTGTACAAAGCCTTGCCCATGACCTGTAGTGGATGCCAAGCCTCTCAAGCAGCACCCTGCTGCCAGACTCTCCACCATTGAAAGAAAGGAGACGACTGAAAATGAGTATACATTGTGTGTTGAAGCCTTAAGGTCCCAAAGGCACTGCCTGTGTACATTCACACAGAGGGCACCGCATGGTTCATTAGCCCTGTGATCCTGTGATCCTTTCATTCATTTGCCTCGATAACAGTAAAGTAGTAAAAAATGCAAACTTTCCTCTATGACCGAGCAAACAGCAATATTAATAATGAACCGTATTTGTATAGCACTTTGTAAAATTAGGTTACAATAGCCTATACAAGATTGACACACCATACAAACAAATGTTCTCAATATGTTTGGTAATTAGAATACAATGACTGTGTTTAATGAGAGATGAGTTTCATTTTGGCAGTGTCAGCAGTGGAATGAAGTGATCTAAAGCAGTGCTCTTGATGCTATGTCACCTTTGGGTCGCACTGACACTGAAAGAAATAGTTTTTAATAGTACGTCTTGCCATGTGGCGCTCGCTGTATGAACGCACTTGTCCTGTCTGTCTGAGCCAGTGAGCTAAAGCATAATCTCGCTCAAATGGAAGAACAGGTTAATTTTAGCGAAATGATCTGAAAACAGGTTCCATGATGACAGTTGAGCAAGACGCATGCCAACTGCATCATAATAATAATAATATAATAATAATAATAAATAACAATATATAATAATTTGTATTTGTATAATAAATTCATACTATTTATTTTATATATATATATTATATATTAT
>JAFBJU010000984.1:200196-269826 GCA_016785305.1 Colistium nudipinnis | reverse complement strand
TATTATATATATTATATATGATATATTATATATTACATATTATATATTATATATTATATATTATATATTATATATTTTTCTGCATCATGGTAATACCACATATAATCCATTAGTGATTTTTTTTTTCATTCAGTAGAAGAGTGTTAAGGGATATTCAGCCACATTCAGTTCATGGCAATGATTAAAATATCATTAATATTGCCTTCTTTATTGGTCTTTAGAGGGACATATATCTATTAAGGTTGTGGCACCCAGTAAGAAACGTTGAATACAGTGTCCCAGCATCCCACAGCATCATTGAGCTATGCACATTCAGCTCATTCACTGACACATTAACCTCTAAATGAGCTCTTTAGATGGGATCTTAATCTGTCTTTGGCCACACACACACACTTTAGTTCACTCCCACGCGCTCACAAACAAATACACACATGCACACGCGCAAACTCACACACGGTCACGCAGTGAAAGGGACCTGAGGGGTCAAGGGGCAGGGTTTGACTGTTAGTGCTGCCGACACTGAACTCATTTAACTCCCTGCTGGATGATGTGAGCATTGTGTCTGTCTGTGTGCAAGCATTTGTATGTTTGTGATTGCACACGTGAGAGAGGAGAAGAGAGGAGAGGAGAGGAGAGGAGACTTTCATATGCATAAGAGGCTGGTAGCTCCAATAGTGTTGCAGTCAATGGAATTTTTCCTTAATCCTCATTGAAACTGGGAGCTCCTTTCATGTTAGGACGACAAAGTGACCCATTGTGACCTTTTGTCCTCTTTGAGGCCTCTAACAATTAGCTAATCTCACAATGACAACGCATCGAGAGGAGGAGACCAGTGTTCCAATACCTCAGGGTTTGGGGAGCTCCATCCTCACCACCAGCACATCCTGAAACAAAGCAGGGCGCTAGAAGAAGAAGAAAGAGAGAGAGAGACGGAATAAGTGGGAAAGCAGGGGGGGTTGCTGAATAATAGACGAAATCCTTGAGACCAATGATGGAGGAAAAAAAGAGAGAAGGAAGGAAGGAGGGAGGGATAGACAGAATGAGAAACAGAAAAATACCAGCACAGCAGTCAGCATGGCCGATAAAAGCCACTAAGATAAGGTTGTCACAAATATGTTTTTAATTGTGTTGCAGGGTCCACAGCAAACTTTGGAGAAGTTGCCAACTCGCAACCACAGACATGTACAGATGTTTGAGATATTAATGTTCACAAAAACACACATTCAGGATGGGTGATTTACCCTACATGGATATGTGTTGGGATGGAAACCCACATAGAGACATCGAAATCCCCATTCACACAAATGACGCAGACAGACAATATCAACGTCCTCATCAACTTATCAGAGAGCTCGGACCTTTCAGTTCAAAGATAGCAGAGACAAATTGCCCTGAGAGTTTGAGTTTATTTGTTGAATTTTGTGTGTTCATCGGTAAATGTAAAGCTCACAGCCAACAGGCGAAAGTATGCGTGCGCGCGCGCGTGTGTGTGTATTCATTATTCATGAATGTGTGTGAATGCTTGCCAAAAACCTATCGTTCAAACAAAGGCCAGTTTTCAGTGTGTGTGTGTGTGTGTGTGCGTGTGTGTGTGTGTGTGTGTGTGTGTGTGTGTGTGTGTGTGTGTGCGTGTGCGTGTGTGTGTACACTTCAAAAACACATACTCACTGAACTCCTGTCATACCCTTCCAACATATGCTATGAGTTTGGCCTGTGTCCCAAAGAGCACTGCCGCATGACTGAGAGCCCAGACAGCCCCAAACAATCAGACAATCCAAACGCTGAATTGCACTCAAGCACTGGAATCATTTGAAACGCGATACAGGGAGTATAGTATTCGACCATATAGCCGCAGATTTTTAGATTTAAATTAGCTCCCTGCTCTGATAGCTTTTCATCCTCGTGGCTCGAATGCCAGGAGCATATTTCAGACCTCTGTGAAAGAAACCTCAAGTTCTCCACGGTATCAACCGCATTTTCTCCTGAATACTAAATCTTTCCAAGTTGCTTCCCAGTAGTAATGCACAAGTCATTTTTTTTTTGTTTGTTTTTAACCCTTTCAGATGACTAAACATTCTTTGGACACCACTTTCTCATCTGGCCACTAGTGATTTTGTGTTAAAAGACACTGAAACATATACACACAGCACACACAGCATCACACGGCACACTACTGCAAGAAAACTTCACCTTAGCATTCCGCTTGTACTGAGAATCTCAGTTTTATGACGCATGTCAAAAGTTTACTCCGCAAGTAGAGACAATAATTAAAACATTTTATCACTGTAATGTTTTGAGAAAAATTAAGGAATTTTCCCAGAGTGGATCACACAACAAGGCAAACCACAAGTGAGATTCCACTCGTGTAGAAAATGAGTAAAAGTCGGTTTGCAGCAGCATCTGCAGTCCTCTCAGGCCAGTGGCAGTTTGTTTACCAGCAAATATTAAGAGTGAATATCATGTGAGCTGTCTGATTATGTATATTTATCACGTCTATATATATGTTTGTGCAGTGAGCCCATGTTGGGGTTGGTTAACGAGGCAGGTCTACTACAACAGTGTCTCTCCAAGCTGCGATATTTGATACTTGTTTTCAGCAGGAGAAACAATGAAAGTATTTAGTCAGATGTCCCGCAGAGTGAGTTTGTCTCTTGTGCAATCCAAACCTTTTTTCATCAAGGCTTTCTTGCTCACATGCATTGCATAAACACACGCACGCACACACACACACACACAAACACACAAAGATGATTGGGAATGCATCTTGTGGGCTCCTGTGGACATGCGGCAGTGTACCTCCCGTTTAACCATTCATACCTTTCTTTCTATTGTTTTGCTTGTGTATCTGTGCATTTCTTTTCTCTCACTCACTTCAGGATAATGTTACAGTGTTTGTGTACCTCGTCTGCGACTTCAAAGATCTTGGCACTCCAAATCTCCTTTAATCGCGGCTGAGGAGCCATTGTGTTGATGATATGGTTATGACATTATGCCTTTATGATAAAGCTCATCAACGCCAAGGACAGTTAAGACTAATCCACTGAGCACACACGCTCGGCAGCATCAATTAACTCCCTCGGCAGCTTCACAAAGCGTGGCCTGTCTCCTTACTTTGCCTGTGTTTTCTAGCCTTAATGAGGGGTTACCAAGGCATCAAGGAGGCCCGTGTTTGTGTGTGTACACACATGTGCGCACCTAGAGACAAGCATATGTGAAAGCTATGATACCGCATTTCTGTGAATGAATCCGATGAATGCGCGTTGTTCAGCCCTTGGATGTTAATCAACTGCTATTATCTGAGTCAATACAGTTTGTCTGAGAAGGGGGGAAAAAAAATGTTGACTGAACCACTTAATGTCGTTTCGAAAAGTAATCTTCTTAGCCAAGTTAAATATCTCTGTTCACATTTTCAGACAGTAATATCCAGCTTTGGTTTGGAGAGGCTCTCCAGAAATACATGGGCAGGAAAACATGTTGTTTTCATCTGCCCCATCGCTGATTCCGGGGAGTACTTATCTGTGCAGCATCCACCCTGGCTGACTCCATGGTACTCTATTGTGCTGCCCCTAATCCTCAAAGACCAAGTTGAGGAGTTGTAATCTGGAGGAACACCTCATTCTGCCTCATTCACAGGCCCATGTAATGAAACCCCCCTTTGATGAATAAGTCGATTAGAAACCTCTATTTATGGTAAGTTATTCAAAAGGAGCTTAGGCGGTTAGAGGCATGAGTTGTTCTTAAAAGCACACGCTGTACCGGGCGAACCTCCTCCTCTTCCCTGTGGCCCCCTCGTTTTGCTATGCCGTCCTCATCTTAAAACCTCTATTACTTCCATGACACGTTCCTGTGTTCATGACCTCCCCAATCCCATTTTTTTCCTTTTCTCCCCCCCACTCTTATCTAACAGTCGCCCAGCTCCACTGCCAAGTGAGAGCAGCAAAACTGATTTATGCAGCGGCCATCACAAGACAGCAACCATTCTTGGCTGTGGCCGGAGAGAGATAAAACCTCACTATAAAGACAGTATTGTTCCTAGTCTCCAAAAAAAAACCCCAAAAACAGCCACAAGTGGGATAAATACTGCTGCCTTCTTTCAGGGCCTCCTCAAGGATTCACATCTGCGTGGGCTTGTGACTGATCTTCCCCAGATCTCATGAGGGCAGCATCTCTGTGATTGATTAGGGCAATGTATTGGTCACCTACAGCAAAAAAGAGAGAAGTGTAATCCTCAGCGTAGTGTGACTAAATGCAGTCCAACATGAGGTCAACTCAAAAAGAGTCATCAAAGCGAGAGAACAAAGGGGTTGGATAGAGCTGAATGATAATATGTCATGTCATGAGCGGCATTTTAAGATTTTAAAATACTCAGATAGCCTGGCATCCCAACGGAATCAGAACGACAGCAATTATTGCAAAACAAGACTCTTCATGATGAGGTTCAAAGGCACACTGACTGTCCGTCTCAGGTGCAAATATCATTGTTGGCCATAGGTATCAGGGTCAAAATGCCTTGCTTTAAATGCAACAGGCTACAGCTTTGTCAGTTGCTTGCATGGAAGCATGTACATCCCATGTTTACATGCGTTTCCAATCAAGATTGCACAAACTTGCAGATGGCTTCCTAGAAGGGGAGAAAAAGGTGTGAAAGACAAACACTGGAGAAAAAACGACTTGGCTCCTCAATTGTTATTTGTTCCTGTTTGAGAGTATCTTCAACAACAGTCAGCTGGTTTGAGCTAATCTAAACTGGCTCCAGGGGGAACAATACATGGACTGTAGTGGCTTGCATGGCCATGGCTATATTTCCACATCATTCATTCCATCAGATCAACTCAGAAGATGTGTCCTTATTCACTTTAATTCACCATGACTTTGATATTCTGTCCAATTTTGAAGTTGCTGTTCACACAGCCTCTCCTGGTAATATTTCACAATAAAAGCACTCTGGGGAAGGGAGCGGGTTATGTGTCGTCGACCACTACAAAGGTTTTAATGGGTAACAGATGAAGGGAAGTGTTCAGTTTGCATTAACACCATAACCACAGCATTAATCGAAGTAACATGGCAAATGTGAGAAAATCGGAGAACTCACATAAAGGAAATATTGTAAATGGTACATCTCTAAATAAATAGCTCATTCGGCCAAATGCAGTACTACAAAGGGCAGAATACGCCTGTTCAATACATTTTTTTTTAAGGCAATGTCATCCTATGCTATTTCTAAATGCACAAGAGTTTGTGGCAATTAATGTCTGCCATCATAACTCTCTCCAGGTTGCATACTGCTTAAATAATCCTGAGAGTGGAGTTTTATTTTTCTCTCTATGTCCCTAACAAACAATGCTGGGATGTAGTGGTTTATATGTCTAAAGGCTTTTTAGGTACAGTATTTCGAATACACTATATAAGTAATTGTATTTAGTCACAATTAAAAGGGTGGTAATTGGAATACAATTACTAGCTTTTCCCATCATCATTGAAGATGCTATTGTTATCTGTATATTTTTCATCCATTTGACGATTCACAGTAACTCCCGGGTTCCGTTCCCTTTATGTTCAGTTTTGGCAAACGTATTCACACTGTTAGTTGCAACAATGTTGCAGTGATGACATATTTGAAGTTATGTTATTCGAATCGAATAGGGAATCCTAAACAGAATGCCCTGCACATGACCTTTATTGACATGTATTCTGTAATCTGAAGTGAGATACTTCCGAACGCAGAAAAACAATGACACGGTCGGCAATAGAAAAGTGTGGTACACTGGTAAGGCCAGTGTAATGATTCCTTACAGGAATTACCCGCGTAAACAATATATTTGTTTTGCTGTTGTGTGTTATTTGTAGCAGGAATGATTGCCTCCACTGTCTTGGCCTCGGCGCTCATTCTGTGGTGTTTTCCTGGAGGTGTGGTCAGATCCTGCCAGGTCCGGTCAGTTCCGGCTGGGTCAGTTGTGTGTTGTTAATCAGACCTCTCACAGACGGCAGAGGTAGACAACAGATGCTGGTAAGAGTGAATCACTCAGCACTGAATATACCACATGTCTGGAATACAATAACCACTCCGTCCAGACACAATACCCACACATAAACATGGCAAATGCGCCAACTCACTGGCAACAAAGGCAGAAAACACACTCACACAGTGCATGACTGAACTCTCACGCACACACGCACACACACATGCACGCACAAACAAACAACAGAAGGAAAAACAGAGGGGTTGCCCCATCATCTTATCATGATTATTATGACATTCACACATGCCAGACATGGATTGGTTTCTCTGATTCATCATACAACTATGTCATTCTTTCGCTCGGTCTTTTTTCTTTCTTTTGTGTTCCTGTAAGCTGAGAGCCAGACGGCAGTGAATCAGTGAGACACGAAGCCTTAAGATAAATGCCAAACCATGATGTTGTTTTGATGATCAAATGTTGCTTGTGCTTGAGGAGTGGGGGCGTTTTGAGGGTTGGGGGAGGGGGGGGGGGCTCACTCACTGCATGGAAAAGACCTTTTAACATCATCTAGTGGCCTCTAAGTCATTTCTAGCCAACTAGGAACATTTTACACATTGGTTAAAACGGACGTTTAGTCACTCGCACACTAATGGACACACACAAACACAACAGTTGCTAACATCTTGCACCGACGTTTAGTCACTCGCACACTAATGGACACACACAAACACAACAGTTGCTAACATCTTGCCCCCCCCCCCCCCTCCTCGCCGCCCAAACACACACACACACACAAATGGACACACATGTGTGCACACTCACAGACGACAGCCTAATTATACACAGAAGTTGCTAAGGATATTTCCAAGCGTTTATTTACACTTGTATTTATTTGTCTTTTTTCAAATATTCGATTTATGTCTCAGACTTACTGGAAGCGCATGCTGGCAAGTGCCAGGGAAAGCATTTGGGTCCACTTTAAAAATGATATGAGGCCAGACGGACGGGGAGATGAAAGGAGTCATGGGGAAACAAACACAATGAAATGCCATAATACAGATCAGAATGGGGAAGGGATAAGGGGGGAAGAAGAGATGAAGAGAAAAGTAGAGGAAGGAACAATTTGCTTTAAACTCCTTTAGTAGTAAATCGCAACCAAATGGCCCAGAGAATGAGTTGAGCAATGGTGAAAGTGCTGAGAGATCCGCTCAGATGGCTGCATGGATGGATGAGAGGGATCTGGGTGAGATAATAAACTGTAAAAAGCTTGCGCATTGCTTTCCAGGAATTACACTGTTCACCAGTCCGTACTGGTAACATTGTGCCCGCCACGGGTGGCTGAATAGGAAAGCACTGAAATTTGATCAGCATGAATTTCGTGAAAGTGAATGAACATATGCTTTATCAAGCGTCTGCATCCTGTGCTAACCGTGTGTATTGTACACTGGTGCCCTGTTTCTACAGCAGTAAGTTGGTATGAGTCCTGTGGAGAAGTCTCTCCCCCTGAGCTTGGCAGCACACACACACATGCGCGCGGAGGTGGCTAGAGGAGAGGGCAAAATCCAGGAGCATTTTCTTATTTATGGCCTATAAAATCTAATGTAATTTTGTGGTTAACTTTAATGGGTAATGGGTGAAATCCCTCTTTGTCTTCCCTTTTAATTGTTTCCACATTAAATGGGGCAACTGTCAAAGTGGGGTGATGTCATGATGTTAGGTCATCACTTGTTGCCACCGTTCAACACTTGACTTTTACGGTATGTGGCTTTTTTGAGAAATCTAATTTTGCCTTCCAGGTTTCTACTGCGGACGGGGCGGAAACTGTGAGGAATGCTTGAGTCATTCTTTGAGGGATATTTTTACAGTTCAGGTAGTTTTCGCTGTGGGAGCTGAAAGCTTTAATGGTTCGCGGCCAGACTGAGAGATAGAAATGGTTGTCGTCGTGCTACTGCAACATGAAGACCGACACACGCAGCCTACAGTAGCCCGACTGCTGTGGCATTGTGGCTAATGGCTCATGTCATTTCTCTCCATCCACTGAGGATGAGAGGGATCCTTTGCTCTATAATGGTAACTTGATGTGGCCAGAATTCCTCTGCTTGCGAGACTGCAGCAATGGTAATGTGGTGGATGACTTTATTCATGGAGGCATTCAGGAAATACTTGTGCACAGCCGAATTTAGCCGTTCCATCTGCAAATGGGCTTTAGTATGCTAATGCTGCATGTCCCATAAAAAAACATCTGAGTGCTCTCTGCAGTACACCATCCCATCCCATTACATGGGTAAGATGGCACATGCTTACACACGTCTACGCCCGGTGCCCGTATGGACTGAGCTATTGTATTCTGCCGCTGTAAAACCACCGGTGTCTGTTCTTCAGTGACAGCGTGGAGCACACTGCATCGGACGTCACATTAAAATAGCACTGAACCCATAACTTAGCATTGTTATTTTGGGCTGCAGGGTGTCATTTGTAAGTTTGTCAAGGTGACCCCTGGCGACAGTATGATGGATCAGTTGTTAACATTAAATTGACTTGAGCTAAACCGTCTCTGAGAAATGACATTTATATACAGCAAATTTACAACTGCAAATATATATTCAAGAAAAACGTAATTTCAAACAAATAATGTCTTTAATGTGTTTTTAATTGACATACAGACAAGTTACAAGTACGTCCATATACTTTATGATTATATGTATATATATCGAACTCTCTTGCAGCACAATCTTCACCCTCCCAACTTACACTCTGTAATTGTGTGTTCTGTACTGTATGTAGTTGATGATGAGAAATTCTGATTTGATTAACTTTTTTCCACTTTCACTGAAAAGGTCATGACATACAGTATACAGTCCTCTGTGAGCTCAGTTTTGCTCAACTGTTTTCAGTTGGCCATTTCTCAGCATTTTTGCTGGAGAGTAAAAGAATATCCTTATCAACTGAAGTTAATGGCTATTGCCTCCAAAATAGAGTTGAGTGAAACAGGACGTTCCACTGTGTGAATGCTGCTTTACTTTTTGTGGGTCATGGCCCTGTACTCTGACCTAATAAATCTGTCTGACGTATAAGGGCACGATAACTGTGGTTAGCCAGCTCCATGTAACCTACACTTGACCTTTGTGAAAACCATGTGAGGCATAGGGTGTGTTTGGTGAGTGGCCTCTTGTTCCAGTGCGTGTTTTCATCTTTTTTTTTGTTTTACTCTACTACTCACCTACCCAAAATAAATTACAGGCCAGTTTAGGGAAAATATCCTAATGCGAGACACTAATTCCACTTTGACATTATTCTACACCAGATGTCTATTTTTAGCTTTTACTGGTCAAACAATGGTCTTGGCTCTTGGTTTTCTTGGTATCTCTTGGTTTTGTAAGAATCAAGACAAACTCTATGTGAATGAGGACATACGGCCAAAGTTTTAAAAAAGCACAGAGGGTGTTTTCAAAGTCTAAATGTAAGTGACTCATAGATTGTTTTGACTCCACCCCTATTGTTCTCAGCAATGGTATTGAAAATCAAAGAAACTGACAATATACAGTATATATATATTAAAGGTCAGGTCACCTCTTATTTTTCTCATTCAATTACAATTACATTTTTTAAAATTAAAACAGAGAGAGAGAGATAATTTTTATTTTTTATTTTTAACCAGGCCTTTATTCTTCCGTCTGCATACTTTACAAAGAATGTCCTACATGATCATTTTATATACTCACACCAAAAATAAAAATCCCCCCCTTATGTTAACACATGTCCCAGCACCAATACATTGCTTTGAGAGAGAAAGAGCTTTGTCTCTTGTGGGCAACTGCAGATGGCAGCATACCACTGTGTCCTTTGAAAGACAGGAGACATTTCTCCTTATGTCTTTAAGCATGCATCTGAGGGAATGTCATTCATGTTTTTTTCTGACAATTAAATTCCATGTCCTAACTGGCTCTAGTTGTGTTAGTGCTGCTGCTGCTACAAGTAAACTTACTGCTCGTTTCACTGGTGCTCCTTGTTCAACTCCCACGAGACTTGAGGTCGTTCTGACCCAGACAGTATCCCCCAGAGCCAAAGAAGACACTGTCTGCATGACCAATCCCTTGCCAGCACTGCTGAAACATCGGCTTTGGTGGTAGGAAACTCTGTCGCATCTGATAGTGAGAAGAAATCCACACTCGCACGCTTACTTAAACCTCTTAGTATGGTGCATTTTTTTGGTTTGATGATGATTATCGATGTCGGCCTCAAAAATGTGCATTGTGCAGGTGATAGCAATTATGTTATCTGAGCCATTTGAGGTCACATATCCTGTGTGATGTCATGATCTTTTCACTGAACAAATATCCTCAAGTATTATTTGGGGGGGAAAGGATGATTTCATCTGTAAATATTTTTGTAATGCACTCCATAGCAGAATGATGCCATCAATGGCCCGGGAATACCACAAAACCACAGGTGACCTCCCTGACTCTCTCTCGGATCTTCCAGTTTGGGTTTGTTTGTTTCAATTTGCTGGAGAAATGTGACTATCGAGTTCTCACTTAAACGGAGTCACTATGATCTGATTCAAAGAGGACATATGAGTCTGCTTATTTTGTACACATACATTTGAAGTCTCCATTATTATGCTCTGTTACTACTTATGTTAGTTACTAGTTGCTCAGTTCTACAGTTTGCTTTCGGAGTAGCCACCCTGGTAAGAGGTTAACATGAGAAAGAATGCTTTTAATGTGGCCCCTTCAAGAATCTTTCGGTCAGAGGCTTGAATGAGGGGTTGCAAAACATGCTTTTTGAGATATTTTTACATGCCAATTATACAAATCTACTCCACTGAGACCACACAATAGAAATATATCCCAGTATACTTACTTACTATTATGGAACTATTTGTGGAAAATTCAGATAAAATATTACGATTCAGCACTGGTAACTTGAGGACATGTCTTGAAAGGTTGAGGATCAGCAGAGACTGGACAATCCCCAAAACAGCTTGTTTTGACCCATACACCTTTATGTATTATTTGGTTTTCTGCTTATGGACATAATTGACAAAATAGATATTGAGATGGTTTCAACTTATGTGTTTTCTGTGACATCATGATGAAATAAGTCTGTTGCTCCACGTAATTTCAGGACATTCCTTTCCCAGGCTATCTATGAACCTAAAGTCCAAAATCTGGCAAATCAAACAGAGTTATCGGCTCAAGGGCAGCCTGTGCTAAGCAAAGGTTTTTGCTCCCTGCCTGGAAGTATAATTCACATGAAAGCAACTGTTTGCAGTAGAAGCATGTGAGCATGAGCTTTGCGCTTGTGCATGTATGTGAGTGTGCCGTGTGCCCGTGTGCAGGCGCTGTATCTATTTGAGTACGTGACTGTGTGTGTGCATCAAAATGGATGAAAGAATTTAACACTAGATGAAGAAACTGAGGGGGAGCTGTAGTTTGAAGTGAACGCATGGAGGGGGAGGGGCACCTTTATGAATGAATTTAAAGAATGATGGGTAAAAAAAACTTCACATGCCTACACTAAATCAAGCTTATTCAGTTTTTTTGTCATTTCTCCATCTATACATAATGATTTGGATGTTAATGAATGGATATGTATGAAATTGAACTGATGACAGTCAGACAGAAACAACATAACCTGAAGTCCACAAATAGTTTTTTGATTCACTCCAACCACAAGTTGTGCAAGAACTTTGTATTGGTACTTGTGAGGAATGACGTGGAACAAGGGAAATGTAATAATTTGCACTGGAAAATGTAATCTATTTAGTAACTATCCTTTATACACAGCTATTCTGAAAAAGTCTGACCTAAGGTTTATTCTACAACCAAATCAGCAAAAATACACTGTCTCTGAAATCAGTTGCAATATGTATTTAGCAGACGATGGTAAGAGATAAGTTAAATGTGTGTTCCTTATCTGTAACCTTTTCCATGTATTAGAACATATTTTTTGTAATTCATAAATAATTCTGAAAATATTGATGACAAAAGTTTGAGGGTACACTTTTTTTTTTTATCAATGAACATGCTTTGAGTTTATGAATGAAAGCTTTTGAGGATCTGATCAAAGGTCAAAGTCTGTTGCCCTGGGTAAGGGAATGTTAAACTGTGGAGTTTGGGCAGTTGGAATGGTTACACAGTGAGCCAGGTTGGATGAAATTTAGTTTTTTTTATTTTCTTTTAACCATGTCTTCAACTTTGCACCAATCAGAGTCAGGGTGGAGTTTGGCTTTCCCTCTAATGGTCGGTTCACTGTTAATCATCAGCCCCCACCGACAGCATCTTGGTGTTTGGAGTTCCTGTTCCACCACAGGTTCTGTTCCCAGAAATAACAGCCAGGCTTCTGGTGTCAACCTCAGTGGTTTAGATGGAGATCTGTAAAATCTGACATGAGCTGCAAGGGCAGGTCTACTCACTGTGTGCGAGAAGGCAGCCAAGTATGAGGCACAGAGCGGTGGCAGTGTTTTTATCAAGCCTAAACCAGTTTAATAAATCTTCTCTAATGAGTTTCAAATAGGTGTGAATTAATGTAATAGTTTTCTGTTGGTGTGGCAGCACAACAATAAATCATATGTATAGGTATCATGAGAGGTAATTTACTTAAGTAATTTATCATATTTGTTTTATCACAAATTTGTTCCATGGAATGTTCAGTCGAACAGCTAAAGCCTCTTTTGCTGAGAGCAGCTACCATTCATATTCTGGTGTGATGGTCAGGTTGAACACCTCCCAAAACGGGAGAACAGAATGAATCAATTAACCTCCCACTTCTGTGAAAAGACGGGCTGCTGCTGTAGCATTAGGCTTTCATAATGCTGCGTGAGTGTCAATGATCTCCCCTTGTTTGAGACGAGAGGCCTTATCAACTTAGCCAACAGATCTTATCGAGACTCTGGTCAATCAGTGACCAGCCACAGCAAGTTTAAGCTTGTGATACTGAAAGGGTCAATGCTGAGCTCTTGTATCGTCTGCTCTTGATGGACCCTAAAAAAACCAGCAGAGCCTGAGCGCTCTGAATTGTTCAGGTTTAGAGGAAGTATGTGGTTGTGCCTGAGAAAATCGTGTGTGTGTGTGTGTGTGTGTATGTGTGTACAGTGTGTGCCTCCTTCTGAGCTGAGCTCAGACTTAGCCACGTCAGCCTTAACACTAACTTCGAGCTTCTGCTGAAAAAGTCTTCCTCGTTCTTTTCCGCTTGTCTGTGCATCAACGTTACTTGGTGTGTGCATTATCCAATAGTCATTTGGATAAAAGTGATCCACACGAGTGGCACAAGGAGCAACAGCCGGATATGGATGTAATGACGTGTGAAGAGGCCCTCAACAGTAGGAGAAATCGGTTGCTCACTGTTCTCCAATTGTACTGCATCTAGATTACACAGAATCACAATGGTTTTCTACAATGGCTTATCTAATGGATTATCTCATCCGTAGTAGAGTAGTGTGAAACATTAGAAAAACATGGCTCGCATCTGTTAATTGACACATTAACATTAACAAATAAAATAAGGATTCATATCTCAAAGGGTTTGGTGATTTAAAAATAATAATGGATCTTCAATGTCAAGTGGAAGTGAGCAAAGTTAGATACCGTATACCAGTTACCTAGAATTGTTTTAAATGAAGTTATAAACAAAGGTATGCACATTTACCCCAGCATAGCTTACCTCACTTTTGAGGTGTCAAGGTTTTGTCTATTTTCTAGTCATGAACCTTGGGGAAAGTCTAGTTAGTCTTTGGATAACCGGGTTAAAAGGCGATGGTTTATTGACTTGTCAATAAATGATTGTGATCAATAATCAATTCTATCCTCCTTCCACTGTTTCTCCTTAATACCGTAACTCCTCCGTTTCCACTGCTCCCACAGTCATGATTACTACGGCCGCTAGGTTGCTTTGTAATGTGAATGTAAACACTCACTGAAACCAAACATTCTTTCACAGGTGGATGTCCTTTTTTTTCATTTGGATATTTAACAGATCGATCATCAGTTATTTACAAGGTTGGACAAAGATGACTACGTGTGTGTGTGTGGGTGTGTGTGATTGTTGGACAAGAGGAGTGAGTTTGAGTGAGGTGGACATTATTAGGGTGGAAGGTCAGGAGCACCCAGCAGGAACTCTCTAAGTTTATGGTCTATAGCTTGAGGTGAGTGCGATACATACGCACATCCGCAGAGAGTCACAGGCACCCTGTTGACATCCACACTTTGTAAAAACTGTGAAAATGTGTCCAATTAACATATTCACTTTAATCTCCGGGTTCTTAGCTGCCTGCAGCACAGCTTAGTCTTAGTTTTAGTATTAGTCACACACACACACAAACAGAAGAGCCTGCAAGACAACTTTTTTACAGTATGTCATTTAACTCTCAGAAGGCAGGATGTTTCGTAGATCCAAACACTTCCTGTTGTGATGTTTACTGAGGATGGCTCCTCATGCATTATGTGCACCATTTGAGGTGAGTGCTCTGTTCTTCCCGGCACACTTATTTGACTCCTCAGGAGAGAGCAAGAGGAGGTGAAACAGAGGAAGATAGCATGCTCAGGCGAGGGAAGAGGACAGAAGGCAGTGGGAAGCTGTCGAGCCGATAGCTTGCTCTGTTTACATTAGACTTTTAACTTTTAAAACTTTTAATAGCTTTTAAATTTTTCATGAGATTTGAAGTGAATCTGCACATCTTTGTACTGAAGATGCTCTTAAGGCAGAGCAGCCATGTTTCAACATTTCTCCCTCACTTTAAATTGCCAGGCCTAAAGTGTCTCATTGATTGCAACATTGATATGTGATTCTGTATTTTCATCATATATTTTTTTCCCGCGTCATATTCTTTCTGATAAACTTGCCAATGTCACCAAAAATATTTGTTTGCAAAAAAAATATTTTTCTTGGTATCAGATTGGTGTCATCGTTTTTATCGAACTTAATAAATTGCGTGGTCACTCTGTTCTACTTGCTCTAGGTCTATGGGTGTAGATGAGTGGTTCAGGACCATGGACAGAGGCTCTGACAAGTGCACAGTCTATTGGCGGTTATACTAGAACCTCTCGCTTCCTGTCATCATCATTATCAATAAAGCCATGATAAGTGATTAGCATACCATTTTATTTAGCAAATCTATACAAAATAATGTTGAATAGCACTGGAAAGACTCCTTTCCAAAAGTTTCAAGTTCAAAATCTCTCATGTGAGGAGAGCAAAGGCACCAGGGAGTTCATGTTTTATCAGACAGTCAGTCCGAGAGTTAAAATTTGGAACAGGCTGAAAAAGATGTTTGCTCTGGACCTTATCCTGCCCCTGGGGTCTGTGTGATAAGCACCACACCTCACCAAGGTTTCAGCCCCTAAGCGCTTACATTTGCTCAGTTGATTTGCTTTAAATGTTTACTTCTTTTAAAAAGACTAACATATTTTTATATATATTATAAAATATATATATATACTGTATATATATTATATTCATATTTATATATATATTTCATAGATTGTATCACATGTCAAAATATAAACATATAAAAGCAGAAGAAGATGATCATTTATTGTCCCACAGAGGGGAAATTCACATTCTATTGTTACTGGAAAACGGCATTTAAATGTGATAATATCCGAGGGCTAAATTCTATTCTCTCTGCTGTGTGATGCCACTGAGTTGACAACTTTAGGGAAGTGGAAAAAATGTCAAATGGTCACTCAGTAGTTTCTCAATAGTTTCACTTTCCTGAGGAAATTCTGCAACGCTTAGATCTGCTGAACTCACATTTAAAAAGTGCAACTTTGCAGTATAAAAAAAGAGCAGATATTTAGCAAAAAATGTCACGTGCTCTCCCAGTAAACCATGATCATTTTCAATATTAAATAAAATCATATAGATGAAGGAAAAATATATAGATTATATATATTTACAGGTATAGGGGAAAGGTTTTCGTTTTGTAAAATCACCCCTTTTATCTACAGTATTATACTTGGCAGAAAATAAAAAGAATAATTAGGAAATGACTTTCCACACTGGTCCCCAGCTGGTTGTTAACTGGGCACATTTCGGCTGAAGGGTGGGCACAAAAATATTGTAAAGCAGCTATTACAGATGCAGTAACATAGCTTCATTATGAGCTCACAGGTGACTTTGAAAGCCATGTCCTGCACCTGCAAAAGGCCCCGATACTCTTGGCCCTACCTCGTCCGTGAACAACAGATTCATCTCATTCAGCTCATCCGTTTTACTCACTTTATCCATCTCTTTCTCTCTTCTTCCACGTCTTGGCACAGCGCAGCCCTCTGTTCATCACTGAGTAGTCAGTGCCAAAGCTACTGCTCATTACAGCCCCACATCTGCACTCAATAACAGCCACACTCTCCATGAATAACGGCAGTGTTGCAGACATGAGTGAAATGTCAGTGGAAGGCTTTATTACTGGTGGGCAGAGACGTGAGTGTGTGAGTGTGTGCATGTATGCGTGCATGTGCGTGTGTGTGTGCGTGGGTTTGTAGGCCTCTCTTTGGGTCTTTTCCACTCTAGGTAACCTAGCTTAACCTCTGACCCTACTCTTCCCCCTGTGTGACCCTGCCCCTTGCCCCTGCCTGAACCCCCTTTTACCCCCTCTGCCCCCTCGGCTTCTGGCAGAGATGGATGAGAAGGAGGCCGACAAGAGATCACACGCATTCTACACCCCTCCTCAATCAAAACAAAGCGTGTGGCATTTAAGGAAGACTGGAAGAGCGAAGCTTTAATCTGACAGGCTGACAGGCCACAGCGGCCTCAGACAGACGTAGTGAACAGCTGAAGAACACAGCGGTACCACACACAGAGAGGAAGGAGGAAGGTGGGGGGTGAATAGAGATAGAGACGTTCCCCTATATTCCTCCTGTTGTCTAAGGGAGCTGTAAATATTTGTTTTTTTGACTGTTTTTGCTGAATACACTGCACATAGCAGATGCCTGTCTGAGCATCATGATCTTCAGTGTCTCAGGTCCCTTTATTGCAGTGTTTGGTTTCCCCAAAGCACCTCCGGCTACTTGTTTGCCCTTCACATAAAGAAGGAAAACATGGCCTTTCACTTTTACAACATGAAATTGTGGGAATAGTGGAACAGAGGTGGAGAAGGATGTGGAGTGGTGACCTGCCTGTCAGGATGTCTAAACAAAGAGGGAGTGGAGGGTCAATCAGAGAGATGCGACCTGATAAGCCTGGTCCAGGACTCTGCTATAACCACTGTTTACTCTGCAGACATACCAGTGATAGTCACTTCCTTCCAAGTTTGTCCCAGAGATGGAGAAGGGTAAAAGGGAAAAAGGGACGTAAAAGGAGAAGATGATGTTGGGCAACAGTTACAACAGAGAAAACAGCAGCTAAAGAATAAAATAGTAGAATTAAGTTAAAGGAAGTTAAATTGTTCCTGATATTGCTTTGAATTGCCGTCTGCCGTGAGCATTACGAGGGTTGTAAGTCTTTTTATAAAAACGAGAAAAAAGAAATTCTTGCCATTTCGGAGGTAAAATGGAAAGAGAAACACAAGAAATGCAACCGAGTGAGAGGTGAATCCAGCAGCAGCTGAATGTCGATTTCGCTGCCGTGTTCTGGAAAGGTGTCGTAATTTTGAGAGAATGGTTGCGGTTGCCTCTACAGAGAAAGGTTTACTGGCCCCAGGCTGGCTGTCTAGAGGGCAAACACATCTCTTTGCAGACAGTGGGAAACACAGAGCTATAAAACTGAACGAGCTCATGTAGGGAGCACCTCATAAATTAGGCCAAATAGCCATGAAATAATACTCCAAAACATCCATATAAGAGAGAAATTTGTGAACATCTTTTACGCCACTTGGATAAGGCCTGGCAGCCTCCCCTCATTACCTGATAATTATTCTGGGGGGGGGGGGGCTTTCCTCTCCTCCTCCTCCTCCTCTTCTCCTCTCCCATGCCTCAGGTAGTGACTCCTCTAGTTGAGGCTCCCCATTCTGTTTTAATGATCCCTGCTGCAGACATAAGCCAGCAATGCATTTATCACTAAAAAGGTGTCTCACTTAAAAGGTGTTTCCTATTCTATGTTTTCTTCCCTCTGGTAGCGGTGTGTGGGGGTGCGAGATGGGGGTCGGGGGTCGGGGGTTGAGGCTCCTCTCATTCCTGATAGCATATTATCATCTATTAGCTTAAGATGTTGACAGGAAACCCATTCCCAGGGATGACAAAAGCTTGGAATGCGCTACAAGGAGGCCGTCTCTCACACACGCTCAGAAAAAAAAAAAGAAAAAAAAAGACCCCTCCCCTTTGCACACCCCCACCCGTTCTCTCTCAAGGGTGTTTTTGTGGGGTAATTAATGCAAAGGTGCTATTGATAAGAAAGAATGAAACATCAAACCACCTCACAGAGGCGTAGACAGGTTGGGGGGGTGTGGTGGGGGGAGGGTTGTGCGGTTTAATCAAACATCTTGAGAGCTCCACTAAAGGGATTAATCAGTCTTTCTTCTCAGTTGCTGTTCTCACGTTTTCTGTTTTCTTTCTCTCTCACCCGCCCTCCATCAGTGTCTTTTTGATCCTTGCATGTGTGTCTCCAAGTGTGAATGAACAATTATGTATGGATGTGTGTGTGTGTGTGTGTGTGTGTGTGTGTGTGCATGCTCCCACTTGTAAAAGCCTTTCATTTGAACAATTTCATAATATGACTCAAATTACAACCAATCATTAATCAGATAACATGTTGCAGTTCATCAGATGAATGGTCACCTTCATGGTTAAGGTTCATGAGGGGGTTAGTCAGTCAAAGGTTTAGGTAAGGCAGAGAAACCAAAACAATGTGATTTATGGTTTCTGTTTTTGGCTGTGGTTAGAAAGCCTTTGGTTGTGGTTAAATAAGATAAAATGACCACAATTTGTTTTTCTTTCTACCTTGTGTCTGTTTCCAGTTATGTCCCTGTTTTTTCAGCTTTGCTTGCATTCTCAGAAGAAGATTCGAGTCTGCGTGTGGTTGGTGTGTTTGATGAGCGAGACGCAGACAGAGCGGTGACCACTTATCTGGAAGTTTTAAAACAGCACAAAATGTTGAATTGTTCCACCTGGACTTTATAAGGCCCGCGCCAGACAGACTTTGGCCTCCTTGTAACAGACTGATGTCATAGGTCGAATTCCTGTGCAGAAGTAGGCCAGGGCCCTCTATGATAGCAGATTGCTGACTAATCATAGAGAACAAGCCAGGGGGGAGACAATGCTCATGCTCAAAGGAGCTTTGTATTGACAGCGACTCACCGAGTGTCTCGATGCCACTGGGGCCTCAGTGACAGAAGAGGTTGTAGCTCTTTCAAGCCGCCTGAGAGAGGCTTAATCAACAGCTCTATTCGACAGAAAGAGAGTGTTTGTGTGTGTTTTTGCCCCTCTCCCTGCTGGTGCATGCATGTTCCTTATCTAGGCCTTGTAAGTAGGAATCAGGTGGCCGAGTAAAGTCCAAGGTGGGCGCAGTAGCCAGTATAGATTCAGTTTAATGTTCCGCCGTGTAGCAGATCTCTCACTGTGTGAGTGGAGATGCCTTTGCTTTGTGAGAGGGGAGAGAAGAGAAAACAACAACAACAAAAGGAAGGGGGTAGGGGACTGTCTGCTTATTGTGTGTATGTGGATTGTGTGCAAGTGCATGTGTGCATGTGTGTGTTACCGAGTGAGGCTGTAAGGCAGAAGTTGACCAGAGGGGAGGTCTGGACTCGCCTGCTCCTAGGGCTGGGCAAGTTCCTTGAATGCTGACCCTGGAATTCCACGGCCCGGGGTCAAGAGTTTTATTTGCAATCCCACCTTACACTATTCCACACACACAAACACACACACACACACACCCACACACACACACACACACACACATAGTCTCTGCCAACCAGTAATAAAGCCTTCCACTGGAAAGAGAAAGGAATTGCTCCTGTTTCTAAGGTATTTACTGATATGCTAAGGTGGATTCCAAAGAATTTGCTGCCAGCAAAAACACTTTCCACCTATCACACAAACCGATACAGTGCTATCAGATAAAGCTGTGCAAGTTTTGTCATGCAAATGTTGTGCCATGGGTCAGATCTCGGAACAAGAAAATGTGAAAAATGTGGATTTTTTTCAGAATCCACTGACAGCATGGCCTAAAGGCTCCAAAGCCTCTGCTGCAAATTTCAGACTGGCGCTGGCAGTTAACTCTAAAATCAGTCTGCTTCACTGTGTCTGCACAGGAAAAACGTCAGAATTAGGACCAAAACGAAGCTGCGTGTGTAGCTCTGGCTGCAGGCAAGAACTTGCTTTCCTGTAGCATCATTTATCTTCCCTTAATACACCATTACCTGCTGCTGGTCAACAATTCAATGTGAACTGCTTCAGTTCATGCACCTCATTACGGTTTTACTGATTTTTTTGTGTGAATTACAAGGAACTTCAAGATCTTCTCCTACTGTGACCTGAGAGCTCCATGACGTGGACGACATTGAAAAATCTGACTTTTAAGTCTCGGTGAATAAACTGGTATTTACTTGCAGTACCGCCTTCAACATCTGTCTGAAACTACAACAAATCTGATTTTGTTTTGAGCATACTGTCAGCCTAGAATGAGGAGCAAAACAAATATATAGTTCACTATTAATGTCTTGGACAGTTCCACTGCTGCATCTGGTAAGATACACATCTGTAGTGTGTTCACATTGAATCACTGTCAGATGAAAGTTGTTGTAAATGGCGACTATAGGATGGCCAGCTGCACCGCTGTCTGTGTCGGGAAAGCTTTTTGGGAACCGCTGTAGAAGTGAAACTCCCAGTAAACTGCGTATGGGGTCGGCCAGGTCAGGCCAGCCATATGAGGACAGCAAAGAGTACATTGGGATATGAATAGCGTCATATGGAAAACATCTTCAACATAATGGCTTCTCTAACAAGGACCATACATTTAATGATAGTGGGACAACCTGGGTATGGGGTTGTAAAAACTGTGTTTATTATATGATCTGGCACACATGATCAGTGTTTTTTTTCTGAGGTAATTCAAAGAGTGTGTCTCCGCACTCTACTGAAACATAGGTACTGAATATATAACAGACCTTGCCAAATGTGTCACAGAGCATTAAAGTCGTATTTATATCCACTTAATCCTGTGGGAAAAATCTCACTCTGTTATGAATTATATTTTATGTATTGTTCTGCCACAACGTTCCCCTGCTCCCCTGAGCTATGTAGTACATATGGTAACTGTATCTGAGTTACCTCAGTAACCTGGAGAAAAAACATTACTTAATGATTAGAATAAAGACCAGGTAATAAGATGGGAGTTAAGTGAGATGCGAGCAGCCAAAAAATAAGTTTATGCAAAGCTTTCTGGATCCGAAAAGCAGGTTCCTTCTGGAGTTACTAAAGCAATATAGCGCGCGGTACTCCAGGGCATATCAGAAAAATGGCCCACAGACAGCATATGCAGTACATTGTGTTCTAGCATGTCGGCATACTACAGTGAGGATGCTTTTGATGCTTGGAATGCAGGCTTTTACTCAGAATCAAAATCAGCCTCTGCTGAATTGGCCATAAGGACACAAGAAGAACAACAAAGCTGACATAATATGTCAACCAGTAAAAGACAGCTGTTGCAAGGGTTTAATAACATTGTCATTGAATGGATAGTGTAGTAAGTTCCTTTATTCTGTGCGGTTGTGTACAGCATGTATATGTGCACCTAACAACTGATGGGAGATATACACATGTTATTGCACAATGTCAGTCCAAAACTAATATACAAATGATTCATACAGGCAAGTAGGCATTTTAGTATTACCTCTGTAAAAATCACCGCAAAGCATGCAAGGCCCAAGCTCTATGTCACTCTCCACAGAGGCGGCAGAGAAATGAGAACTATGCACTTTTGGTGGATGGGGCCAAACATATGTAGGGTAATCCTTTATACTGTCAGCATCTGTCTCATGTGTTAATGTCAGTGATGTTATACTGACAATGTTGACAACCAAACCTCAAAAGCTGTGCAGGGAACACTTTCCATGCCTTCTACTGTGTCCCAGGAATTTGTGTTTGAGCAAAGCAAACATGCTCCGGCGCAGACAGACACACATTCACACGTGCCGTGGCCTAATGAACATAGCAGAGCAGCAAGCCATTACACATACCTCATTCATTTCCCCGTACTGTTTTTGCTCTTCGCACACGTACAGCTGCAGATGCACGCACACACACGAGCACACACACATGTATCAGACACTATCTATCAAAAACACACACACACACACAGGCTACATAATATCACACATAGTCACAAATTCTTGCGTGCCGCCCCATTTTTTTTTTGTTTGTGACTGCGTTAGCGGGAAGCCCGGCTGTGAGCTAACCCCATCATGTTTTTCTCGTTTCCTCTGTTATGTTTGGCACCTGTTGTGGGCTCAACATGCGCGCATGCCCATACACACACACACGCACGCACGCACGCACGCACACACACACACACACAGTCACAGTCACATAAACATCACATGCACTACGTCTTTGCCATGTGGTATTGGTAAATTTAGAAGAAGAAATCAAATTTCCTTTCATTCCTGTCCCAATGACCACTAGTCTTTAGACTGGAGTCCTTTGTCAAGTGAATGTTTTTACTGGTCCTGTGTCATTATCCTTTCTATTATTGGAATTTTAACTCCCACTGTGTCTAAAAATGTCTTTGACAAACCATATACAGAATTCTCACAGAGGACAGCAAAAAAGGTTGGTGGTTGGAGTGTTGATTCTGTGAGTCTTTGGGTCTCGCTGGACTCATTTTCACACGTAGACTGGACATAGTAAGTGATTAAAAAAAAAAGTGTTATTGTGTGCTTTAATCTCAATGTTTTCCTGCTGTTGTCCCCTTCACCCTTCCCCCACTCCACCAAAACCCTCACACGGGACTTGAGCTGGCAGACGCATCATCCCCTATTATCAGACTGCTGGATAGCCCAGAACCCCCAAGGGCCCCCCTTTATTCTTCCTGTGGGAGACTTAGATTTGCAGGTGATACTGTTGGAATGCGGACTGGGACAGGTGGGGGTGGCGGCATTTAGGGGGAAAGAGGCAGAGTGTCGTCATCCCTGTCCCCTGTGTTGCACAATTTCCTTCAAAAGCGTCTGCTTGCAAAACTCTGACAACAACGCTGGATCCTGCGCCATGTTTTGTTTGGCCGCTGTCACTATTTTCATAGAAAGAACATCTTTATTGATAAAACTTTGTCTGTTGTCCAGGTCTGTTTTGCTCACTTTTTGTTTGGTTTACCAGTCCATGGCGAGAACTCTGTCTCCTGTGTGAAAGACACATAACATCCAGAATGATGTCTTTGTTTTTGGAGAAAATAATATTTATTTTTAAAGAGGAAATTACTGAAAGTGAAAAACAAATACCAGGGGCTGTTCCTGGTTTGGCTTTTGAAATTATATTTTGAGGATCTATTATTTGCCTCCTTTTTCTTAGTTTGGGGATAAAAGGACATATTTAGTTGGGAAAAGAAGCTTCTCCTGCTCAAGTCCCCTGAAACAGTAAGGTAAATATAAATCGGTGAATCTCACATCTGTTATGAATTCTATAATACATGACTTTATTCTAAGTTATGTCTGTTCTTAGTCTACTTTTAGCCTCGTCGTACTTGCCTAACCTTGCCTTATCAGTTGTCTGACTCTGCACAATTTTTATGCTCCTTTACAGAGCAGGTAGATCTGCCCTGTAAATGAGCGGTCCAATCTCATATGCTTGAAAAACAACATTTTTAGGCGTTTGTCTCTGTCACAATATATGTATTCATAGCCGAGTTACAGGCAACAATTCAGAGTTACAATACAGGCATAGGTTGTAACACACAGAAATGCAACTATTTTTCATCATCACACTGAGGGCTGCAGGTGGCCAAACTTTCTGCCAATATTAATTAAAATGCAGCACACTGCCACAAGATAGAGATGTCTATCTCTATCTTGATGATCGAAACTATCGGCACGGCCTTTCATTACAAAAAAAAAAAAAAAAAGTTTCAGCATGGAGGTCAAACAAAAACAAATTGTTATGTGCAGTGGTGGATAGTAATTGCCACCGGGCAACAGTTGATTCACAGAGTGCACGTGCGGCAAACAGAGGGTTTGTAGGCAGCAGTTTGTCTGGAAGAACATTTCGCTGTTTGACCTGGCCTCAGACAGCAAGCTAACTCTCGCTTTATTGTAATAATACGGCTAACATGTAGCCTCTCTCCCTCTGAGCCCACAATTACTAGCCTGGCACACTGTGTACGCACAAAGTCTGTCTGGGGAGCAAGCCACTGGATAATTCCGGGTTACCTGTCGCAACCACCTCTCGCAAACACTCTTAACATACAAATGCGAGAAAAAAACAACAACTTTGGTCATGAGCCCATATGCACGGACATGTCCTCAGGAATATGCACACGTTGTGCAAATGAGTTAGCCAAAGATGTACAGGGAGCGTGGATTAGAAGCTAATTTTCGAGTCGAAAAACCTCTCGTTATGGTTAAACCACTGCTGTTACCTCATCTCTCGGGGTCATTTAAAGCCCAGAGGGTATCTGCTTTTAGTGAATAACAGGAAATTACTGACAATGTTCTTCGTAAATTGACACCAAAAAAGGCATTTGTGGGGTATTTTCTAGCTTTGTTTCCAGCATTATACTATATACTATACTTGTAATACATTAGAGGGACTACTAACTGAGTCCGCTAAATCCCTTTAGCGCTCCCATGGCTGTTTTTCTCGGTTAATGGGGGGCCAACTTTTTTAAAGATAATAAGGTTGTGACAGGATACCAAGAGCATATGGTTTGGTATTGTACTTTGTTTAATTATCCCACATTTTCCCCGACTTGTGTGAACAAAACTACACCCACATGGACTCCACAGAGATCCAAACAGTGAAACTTATCTAATAATCACGTGAGCTTGTGTACTCGGAACCACCGAAGGGCCATAAATCCACACCATTATCTCACTTTCTGCCATTTTTATTGCTCAGTCATATCCTCTAATTTAGCATTATCTGGCTGAACATTAATCAGGCTCATTGCATGCCTCGAACTATCCCAATGCATGTCTCCACATTACAGCCAGTGTACCATTGGATAGAGCAGGTGTAAATACTGAACTATGGACTATTGTCCACTGAGATCGCTGGCTGCGTGCCATTCACCTTTAGCAGGCATTAATGCAATATGTGCAGGTCCAAGGAGTGCAGGCTGCAGGCAGAAGCGTTGGACACAACACACATGTGCACACAGGAAACTAAAATGCAAAGGACAACTTAAACAAGAGATTTAGGGGAAACTTGCAAAGGCTGCAGCTCCTATTAGTTAAACGTATTTCATTCTTTTGAAAATGACAACGAGCCTAATATCATTGACTTAATTGGGTAGCATAGCATTAACTACCAATAAAATATCAACATTCTTTGTATGTTTTAGAAGTAACAAAAGTGATGAGAGCAAGTTTTCATAGTGAAACGTTTTGTGTTTTCTCTTGCTGGTTTTCAAATCTAATCTGCTCATCAGTGGCACAATTCAACAACAGATAAAATCGGATTGAGATAAAAAAAAGATCATTCTTTTCCTAGAAACACCTGGCAGAGATAGAATTAAAGGTCTCTCTGGTCCAAGGTGCCTCTTTTCTATGGCGATTAATTCAACATGGTGAACATTCCTCCTGCCACACAAACACACTCAAAGATACACACATAGTTTCTCATACTTGTACTTGACTGCAGGCTTTGAACTCAACACTGGCCAGGATGGACGAAAGTCCGTCTTACCTTTGTGAGATGTCAGCTGTCCAGAGTTCAAGTCAAAATATCATCTATTCTTTTCCATCATGTCTTGCATCATTGTGCATATCTTCCCCACTGCGGCACAGTTTGCTCGTCTCCCATAGGCAGACCATTAATTGCTTGGCGCCTCTCAAGTAAAAAAAACTGGAAAAAAGCAAACAAAGAAACAGTTTTGTTAATAGCCTGCTGCTGTTGGCTGCTGATTTGGCCCAAGTGGTAATGCCAATTCTTTTGGAACACACACAAACATCATACTGCCACCCATCATTAACAGGACTCTGAGAACACAAATGTATGTGTCTAAATGTATATGTGCGGCATGTGCTATTTTACAAATGTGCATTTTTGTAAATGTGCATGCACATGTCAGTGACTACATGTGCGTTTTCATGTGTTTGCATGCAATATGTATGCATATTTTTTTATGTTTATGTAAATTTGAGAAACCGTCATCACTCGGTGCCAGACTGTTAGCTCTGCCATTATGTTAAATAACACACGTGATTACGTGCACCCACACATGCAGGCAGGCACCCACACACACTCACGAACAGAAACGTACACACATTATGCCTTGTCTGAGTTGTTGGATGTCTTCCCGTCCGCATTAATGAAGCATTAGAATGACATTGACAGTCTTGGGCTGAGGGATGGCACAGTAGTGAAGCAAAAATGCTGCCAGCTTCCATGGCAAATCTCAACGGACAATAGTCTGTGGCAGCCAAATGGCAAAGTGACAATGTCCTTCTCAAGCAATTTCCTCACAAATATTCACACTTTTCTGTTGTGTTGTTGTCCGAGTGTGTGTGTCTGCTGGTGTTTTTCTATCAATATAACAATACCGGACATGTACGTCATTGTCAGAGGAAGTAGATGTTTTCAGGATAAACTGGAATGCAATTATAATCATCTTTCCGCCGTGGAATGTCAAGGGAGTTGCGTGAATTCATTGCTTACACATTTTTTATTGAATTAGGTCAGAGAGCTGGAACACTATACCACTTCTGAATTCTGCAGAAATCTTTACAATGCGGGAAAAACAAGCTGGAAGTTTGAGACGAGAAAGAGAGCAATTGAAGGGAAGAACTCTGTGACCCCTGGGCCCTAGCAAGGGCCAAAGAAATGGAGCTTATCTTGTTAATGGGGGGAAGATAACCAGACTGATGATCTGGCAAGAGAGAGGAAGCTCTGCCATAGCTGCTTATATTGACACTGTTAACTGGAGACCAGAGACTGGGCACTGTTTATGTGTGCATGTGGGAGCATGACAGCTGGACACACAAGCTGGCACTCCCTCAGCTGTTACATAAAGGTCTAACTCAACACTTGTCATTCAATAGCACGTAATAACATCCAAAGGAATATTTGTAGGGTTCCTCTGAAAAAAAGGAAAAACATGCAAAAGTTAGCGGAGGTGATTGTTCCCACGTGGCTTTTTTCCCTCCCGTTTTAAATAAATCATTTATTTTTGTGAGTGTGTGTGTGTAAGATTTAGGAACTTGCAAAACCTAAAAAATCTGCCAGCTGATTTCAGTGTTGTCGGTAGACTGACTTTATTTTAGTTTGTAGTTCTTTCAGCGCTGCTTGGCTTGGGTATTTTTACCTGAACAGAAATATTGCCAGCTACTCCAACAGAGAGTCATCCAACTGAGTTATTTGAAGTGACGGATAGGTATGGATCATGGCCTGCCTTGTAATTAGGAGAGATTGCTATTTTCCCCTTAGAATGGGCTCTCCTATCCTGATCTGTAATTATATGTTGTTCAAACATAGCGGGGAGTGTCCCTGGTTATTGTGCAGCCGGCTCTATTCTGCCTTCACCACCACAAGTGCCAGCATAACTGATTGTCTGCCTTCATCTTTCAAGTTTCAATACTTTTTAGTTTTTCCACCAACAGCAATAATAGTGTCTGTATGTCACACATTTGCATCCTTTGCAGTGCCCCTAATGGATCATGGCAGAAAGGCTGCAGGCTGTGTGTGTGCGCGTATTTATGAGTGTGTGTGTGTGTGTGTGTGTATGTATTTGTGTGTTTGTGTGTGTGGTACCACCAGGTAGTGCCCCAGTGACCTCCACGTAGTGACACCAACGTGCAACAATGATGAATGCCCTGAGAGAGTGAAGTAAGGACCCACCTGGATAATGTTAAAGTGAAAAACTCAGAAACCTTAAACGTTACAAGATGCTGACCTCCTTGTTTAATTAAGTGCAGCGTTTTGCTTTTAAACATTTACTGCCACCCACTTCACTCTTCCTGCAACACCTCCAATTAAATTTAGCCTTTAACAATTACATGAATATTTCAGAAATGCCAAAAGTGAATAGCTTTAAATGTTAAACCTGAGCCGCCCGGGTGTGTAACATTTGACCCCTGTGAATAAGTATAGCGCAGGCAGTCTTTGCACCACACACAGAGTATATTTCAGTGTAAAGCTGTGACCCCCTTGTTTTCCAGTAAGAGGAAATTGTCATGCAATGACCCAGTGACCACACTGGAAACCACTTCCCCCTTTGTTATGATTTTGTATGGCTTAACCACCTCATTTCCCATGTTCTGGTCCTCCAGAATACAGTCTGCCCCACAAATTTTGTCACATCCTCATTACTTTGCTGTTTCTGCCATCTCTGACCTTTCAATGGTGTGTTGACAGAGACTCAAAAATCTTCAAAATTGCAATACTCTACAAATGTAGCACCCAAAACACTCTATGTTTAGTGTGAGAGTTGGTTGCAGGGATCCTTCTCATGCCTTTTAGGAGACGAACAGACATAGACCAAAGACAAACACTGACAATGAGCAGTTGTTGTGCGCTGAAATCGGTCGTTTCCGTCTCATCCTCATGAATTCACAACCTGCATTTTACACGTTATAAACTCTTTCATGCTATTTGTGAAGAGTAAAACGAATCAAATCATTTAAACCTAAGCCATGAAGACAACATATAAAACAATAACTCGATTAAAAGGAAAATGCTTTAACCCCGATCATCTTTTGAAAAGCAACGAAAACGTTCACTTCATTGTTAATATGTCAGAACCTACGGTTGCATAATTAGAAAAGCCTCCTCGCAGCTCCTGGTTGATTAGGAACCAACAATTAGATCGTTTTGTGGGGCACTGAAGAAACACAATCACCTCTTTATACCCTGGCTCTGCTGTAACCACAGCAGAGCCCATGCAAGGATGTAGATTGAATTATATTTTACATTATGAAATTAAGCTCTTTGGGGAAATTAGCCAAATGGTTATGTTTCTATGCAATTAACAAGAGAGTGAGGGGAGGGGGTGGGAGACAGAGGTAGACAGAGGGAAATACTTGAGCCCATACACACCACACACAGGAGTTTTGACTATTCCAAGGGGGCCAGTACAGTTTGTACTGACCATAGAGGTTCTGTGGTATGACCCCCTTTCCCTCTGATTCTTCCTCTCACTGTCTCTTTCTCTCAATCTCATTCCCCTCTGTCCATCCTTCCTTTCAGTCCACGGCAATTAGAGAGGCAAAATGGGAGAAGAGGAATGTGTGAGCACGCTTTGTGAGGATTGAGAGAAAGAGAGAGGGGAGTGTAAAAGAGAGAAAGTGAGAGAGAGAGAGAGAGAGACAGACGAGGGGAGGAGAAGAAAGGAGAGGAGGAGGCCTGTCTTAATTGGCCTGTGTGGCCACGCTGGGCTGTGATGGTCTGGGCTTGCCAAACCCTGTGCCTCAATAGTTGGCCTGGCCTTACATGCATCCCGTGCATCCGGCCAACCACAACTAACTCTAGTGTGCTCTTTGGCAGTTTCCAATGTCAGCCCTGGGAGAGTTGTGCCACCCACATCTACACTCTGCTCCACAGTTCAGGAGGCCTCTCTGATGGGGATGGATGCATGGGTTTGGGTTTATGGTTTATTTGGCTCCGCCAGTTTAGGTTGGGGTGGCATTTCGGAGCTCTTTCTATTGTTTACATATTTAGGATAATGTTATAGTGATTTTATGGGTGCAAATTTAGATTCAAACGTAAATCTAAATTTGACAAGAAAAATGCCCTTATCCAAATTACATGCACACCTTGGACTCAGGACAAATCGGCCCTCAGATTATTCAGCTTTGTTGACTGATTGAATACACAATTTACACAGCCAATTAGAGTCATTTCCCTCTGTCTATCTCACACTACAGCAGTACTTCCTTCAATGATCAAATATCAAAGGTGGAATAAGAAAAATATGCTATTGTTGAGTTTGATCTTGTCAAAATGAAAAACAAGTCTATGACTTGGATCATAGTGGCCCGGTTTAGCTTGTTTTGACTGACTTATCCTGTGCCAGATGCTTCCCTGCCAGGCACAGTGGTGAAGTGATGAGCCCTGAGGACCAGAGAGTCCCTGAACTAATCTCCAAGCTCGAAAGAGTTGTACCATGTATAAACACCTGCAGGGAACAGGCTCAGTCCCAGAGTGGGTTCTTGAGAAACACACACAAATACACACGCCTGTTGGAAGGCTGAAAGAAGAGTGAGATTAACTTGGTTTTCGGGGGGGGGGGGGAATGAGCAGAACCAATGATATCGATACACAGAGTTGGGAAAGGATGGAGGATTTGCTTGCTGAAAAACAAAATATGTGAACATCAGCATGTGTTTTCATGCAAGTTCAGTATGTGCATGATTGTGTGTGAACTTGTGTAGCCTCTAGCCATCTTTCACAAATGAACTATTTTTGACACCATACACTTCCAGCTGAGTTTTTCCTTCGTTTTGCAGGAGGTGAACTCCAAGGTCAATAAGGTTTCATGAGACAGGAAAGGGTGGTTTAACTGAGTAATTTATGACCATAAAACACAAAACAATAGCTCCTCTACCAGCTTCTCCACTTTAGCAGAAGCAGCACATTGCCATCTGATACAACTTGACTGTTGATATCTGTCTCTCCTGGCCGTTCAAACTCTTTCAAACTGTGCCGCACCAGGATAACCCCAGTACCAAAACACAATTCCATTCTGGGCACAAATATACTATACTCTAAATCTGCCCTGTAACAGACATCCCATGGGAGGGTAAGTGTATGCTTGTCAACAATGAAAGGTCGTGCCATTTTCAGAATATGCATGTGATAATTTGAGACATGTTGGTTACTTAACTTAGCCACTGAAGTGGAGCTCGCTCGAGTAGTTAGCAAGCTGCCGGAGGGATGGATGCAAAGATGGGTGTGGCATAGGCAGTGAGAACAGGTCAGGTTTAGTGTGGCATGCAGTAGAGGAAGGAATGAGGAGTTTGTGGCCAGCCTGCTTCCCACTCTGTGAGTGCTGATTTCCACTTTGGCACACTTTACACAATCACATAGCCGGAGAGAGACAGACAGAAGTGGAGGCAGGCAGAGATGGAGATTTGGAATGGAGAAGTGGGGAGGATGGGAGGAAGAGAGAGGGTGCTAAAAGCAGCTGGAGATACTTTGCAAGGCCTTCAGATGTAATAAATCATTTACAGGGTACATACAGTTTAATTTATATAAAACGATTCCAAAAATGGCCCTGAAGCCTTTAAAAAACACAAAACAGTGTGAACATACATACAAGACAGGCAAATACACTGAACAAAAAAGTAAATCTTTTAGACGCTGTATGTTTGATAAAATGTTTTTTTTATTGATACTAAAAATGAAAGTACATGAATTGTGCATTTCGGACGTTCTAGCGTGCAGAGGTTAAACCAATAAAATACACATAGGCTGAGTGAGCTACCGACACAGAAAAAGTTGCCGTTACTCGGCAATATATCTCTTCATATTCAGCGAAAAGTGGTTGTCTTTCACGCCATTTATAAGAACACTAGAATAGCCTGTTTGAACATTTAAATAGTGAATGAATGCAGTCCTAGCAGGAATATAATAATAATAATAATAATAATAATAATAATAATAATAATAATAATAATAATAATAATAATAATAATAATAATAATAATAATAATAATTGCACTGCCTGCTTTGTTGCACAACTGAAGTAGAATATAATTAGAGACAGAACGTTGCCTTGGTAATTGAGATATAAAGTATTAGGTTGACTCTTCACCACAGTATGGTGAGTATGCATTAAGTTTCCATTTCATGGAGTGACGCATATTACAATGGAGGAGGACATTATAATATGGCACAGAATGACCTTGTTTCTGACATGGGCTTCAGTGGTTAGTTACAGAGAGCTGTTACGTTATTGTGGCCAGGTATGGGTATCAACCTTAGCTGCCCTTCCATAAGAAGATTATTACTTACACTCAGCGTTTACTCCACCTCTCCATCGGAGAGCATAGATTTTGTTTTTGTTCCTGAGTGCTTCAGAAATGGTTCAGCATGGTAGCCCTTTATCACATGCATAATGGTTGATTGACAGCACCACTATGCCAATACAGGTACATACTGATGATGAATGAGATCAGGAAAAATGTTGTCTGCAACGAAAGCGAGAAAGATAGAAAGATAGAGAGAGGTAGTTAGTTAGATAGATAGATAGATAGATAGATAGATAGATAGATAGATAGATAGATAGATAGACCAAACCAAAATGTGACAGTGACACTGGCACAGAGGCAAGATGCTCCTTAGAAGATCATAGGACACCATGCACAATTACAAAGACATGATTTAATGAAGAACTGGTCATTCTCCCCGCCATCAATACTTAAGTGGCTTCAAAAACATAGTGGGTTTGAGTACAATCAATGTTGAACAGTTATTTTTCCATTGATAAATCACTCATTGATGCTTTCCTTTTTCACAGACAACCATGACAGGTTTCTGGAAATCCATGCAGACCAACGTATTCAGAGTATGTGCCTATTTCTGTGACATAACATGCCTAAGCAATCCAGGCTATGCTGCTGTTAAAATATTAATTTAAAGTAACTATGGAAAACAAAAAAGGAAAAAAAAGACATTATTTTTGGTACAAAGCATCTACAAAAAAAGCCTTACAACTCCAATTGGAAAACAGATCATACAAAATAAATCCGTCAGTTGAGCATCAGTGCTACGTATATTATTTGGACCAATTTTTCAAATATATTTTATAACAAAATAAATAATGCCTTTATACAGTGCCCTTATTTGTATTTCAACAAACAAACAAAAAAGCTTGGCGGCTCATTACGCAAGATACAGCTCAGACTAAAGGAAAATAACACAACGTCCCTGGAAACTAATTATATATCTATATTTATATATATATATATATACAGTATGTATATATACATATATATATAGATGTATATATATATATATATTTTCAAGTATTTGTTTTCAGGCAAAAGCATGTGAATACTACTGATATACATTAAAAATAAAATGTTAGTTGACATTATTGCTGTTTTTTTCCCTTTGAATTGAATTTGTGCCTTTCTTTAGAACTGTAAAATAACATCATAACAAAAACCATGGAAACAAAAGTATGTCTAACTTGGAAAAACAGGAATGTCACGGTACCAGAAACTGACGGGGGTTTCCTTTTTTTTTCATTAAAACATTGATATGAAAAAAAAAAAAAAAAAAGACAAAATAAAATATAATCATCATTATCCCACTCGCTCTTTGTCCATGCCATGATACTTCCTGTCAGAGCAGTCCGCAAAGCCATGGCAAACAGGAAGTTCTGTCCCAGAACTGTAGTACTGTCCCAAAACAGGCGGTCCACGGTGTCCATCATATGTCCCCGCACTGCTCCTTGTGTCCGACAGCCTCAGAGGGACAGGAGGAACAGGGACTGGGTCTCAGGTCCCTTTTGCCGCTAATGCTGGCAAGCTAGTGATGAGCAGCTGCTAGCACTCGCTGTAAGCCTAGATGCCAACACAGCCCATATCTTTTCTCAGTGACACTTCCCCCTTGACATTGCCACTGCCAGGAGCTCCCCCATATCCTTTATTTTCCTTTTTTTTTAAAGTCACACTTTCCTTAAAACGGAAAGTTTTAATATTCATTCAAAGAAAAAAAACGTGCTTTTCAACCTCTTCTTTGAGTCCATTCCCAAAGCTAGCACCATGACATTTTTTTAAGCTACACGTTCATTGTTCATAAAAAAATAGTGCCATTTTTTTCTTTACTTTGACGTAATCCGTGGCAATGTGCAATTTTGCAGACTCTTTTCTGCTTTTTGTTTGTGATCAAAAGGTGCTGGAACAGGAATCTAATTTTACAAAATAATTCCTTACAGTGTGGAAGTCCCTTTATAGGTAGAGGTGCAAACTAATAAGAAAAAGAACTAACAGAGATTTTCTTTTTGCCTCAGGAAAAAGGATGTGGAATGGATTCTTTCATGCATGCTGCTCTTCACTTTCGGTTGTCTTCCACAGGGACAAAAAAAACATTCCGCTGGGTGTCCTCTTGACACTTGCAAACCACAGATCTCTTTCATCTTCTTTTCTCCCTTCCCTTTTCTCTTTTGCTTAAGGATCCACCTGAATTGCATTCAGCCGAATTGTTAACTTTTTGTTCATCATTTGTGTTTGTGCCTTTTGTGTCAGTGACTGAAAGAGAGGGAGCGAAAGACTTCAGACAGGAAGAATGTGAAGGCATGTTTGTGTGCCGGGAGGAGGGTGGGTGGGTCGGTTTGACGGGGGCAATAGAAAAGGGCCAGAGGGTCAAGAAGTGGTGGATGAGAGCAGGGGGAGGGATTGGTGGGCTCGGACAGGGCAAGGGAGGTCAGAGAGGACTGCCACAGAAATGACGTCAGAGACAAAGCTATAATCCCCTAGTCTTTTTTTCTCCCTCCAAACTCTTGTCTGTGCAAAGGGCTGGCAGCGGGCTCATTTGTGGTTGACATAGTTGTCCGTGGCGAGCAAGACAGGAGGCAGTTTGCTGGGCAGGCTGATCAGAGCCCTGTGGAAGATTGCCTGCTCCTGTGCTTTGATCTTCTCCGCCTGCCTCCGAAACTTCTTGGCCCTCAGGATGGCGGGGACACCCCTCCGGAGCCGCTGGGCCGCCTTCCTCTGCCACACCTCGTATTTGGAATACTTCGTGGTCACATGCTGCTTCCTTGGGACTTCCTATTGTGGCGTGCAGGCGAAAATAGAGGAAAAAGGGAAAAGAGGGAGTGAGTTCATTAGGGCCGATGAGATAGTGTTTAAGTACTTATTACAATGGAGGGAAGCTTTGTTTGTTTCCTGAAAATAGCCAGTCATTGTTGGGCCAGTCAAATGGAAATCAAATGTCATCCTAATAGCGTTGTGCGTCATAATAGACTCGCCTTGCCTCCGACTTGCCCTTGTTTTGGTTTCCTTGACTGAGAGAAGCTGTCAACAAGTACTTAATTCAGCCTCTTTAGCATACTGTCAAAGGGAAGGGCGGTCACTCGCCTCATATACATATGAGGAGGACGTCGTCATTCAGCCAACGACCCGCTGAACTAAATAACCTCCACAGACCAAATGAGACAACGTAAAAAAGCCCACGCCATCTCTGAACCTCTCTTTTTACGCAGCAAACTATTTTATACTCCATTAAGTGCGATGCTGGGCACCAGAGACTACCGAGACTGAGACCAAGTGGGAGTGGAAACGGCGATGCTTGAATTTATGTGTGAGTAGCAAGTGCTCCATCTGAATGCCTTGTTTTGGTCCTGCCACTTGAGGAGTGTTTATCCCCCTTCATTCACTTCAGGCCTGCTCAATAGGCTAAACACAGCTGGTCCTCGGAGCAGCCTGTACCCATCAACTCTCTCTGCCTAGACAAACTAGGGACATGTCCCAACTAATTCCTTCACAGCGTTTTTATTGCATTTCAGACAGAAATACTTTCCTCCTCCATCTGTAGTTTTTGTCCCTTTTTTCCTTTCTTGGTTACATCACTAGTAATCTCATGCTACCATCACTGCATTTTTAACTTGTCAATGTAGAAACACTACAAACATCGTAGTCTTCTTATCTAAGAGAGGACCGAAAGGATTTATAAGAGGACTGGAAAGCAGCCACAGCTCTGTCTTGTGAAAAGCCCTGATACGCTTTGATGATTCCCTTCATGTTTGTGACATATTTGAGCGAAGCTCTGCTGGCCAGCTCAGGTGTTTTTGACCACACAGTTCTAAATGCTTGCCAGTTTCTGAGAGCTTGTTGTTCCGTGACTAATAATCACACACATTTAGAACACACAGTTTTGTAACAGACCAGCAGCCCTCACAATCTCACAGATTTTCTCTCTGTAACACACGCACACAGTCAAGTCTGACTGCCTTTTCCTGACTCTAATGTGCTGTGACTGTCTTGGGGTTTTCCATGATAATCAGCACTTTGCATGGAAGGTTACTGCTTACCAGTGACCTTTTAACAAGATAAACCTGTCTTGTGTGATTTTCAGTCTGTACTCGGTGTCAGAGACATAGGGGTGAATGGGGGCTCAAGAGATGGTAGGACAGATATGGATATGGTTTAGCATCCTTTCCCACACTGGTGTGCTGCTGTTGTTGTTGATATGTACCTGCTTTAGTGCAGGCATCGCGGGAATGACCTGTAGAGAGGTGGCCGACACGTCCCTTTCGGACTTGGCGGGTTTGGCACAGTACTGCTCCAGCAGGTTGAGGTCACAGCTACGGAAACAACATTCCTCTACGATCCCGCGGTTCTGGGGGCGCCGGTTGCTACCCCTGCTGGTTGGCCTACCTGAGGAGAAACAAAGTGGGGGACACAACACTGGCATCAGGAATGAATCTGTGTTGTTTTGCAGGATTACTTTGACAATCATAGCAGTCCATGGAACAAAGAGGATAAAAGGAAATCTATGACCGAGAGCAACAAATCTTTTTGTTTGTAGAGGATAATCTGATTAAGGATATCTGGAATTCCTTTAATGAGTGAATATACAAGTAAACACCCTGTGCTGTAGACACTGAAAGGGGGTGAAGGAGACAGCTAAGCTCTCAGACAGACCTCTGGGTGAGCAAATACATAAAATGGAAAGTCTTCTGTGACCTTGTCCTTTATCAAGTCAGCAGAGATAAAGATGAGGAGGAGGGAGAGAGGAGAGGAGGGGCAGTGAGGTAGAACATGCAGGGATGATTGCAGAGGGAATGTGACTGAGGGTCAAAACAGAGCGATAGAATAAGGTGAGGATATTTTGCAAATTGCACAGGGGAACACGCTCCGTAATCAATAAAGGCCTGGTTTGAAGTCCTGCACCCTGCACAATGTTGAAGAAATCTCATGAGAGGGATGGCTCGATGTGTTTGCAGGACCAAGAGTGCAAGAGAGAAAGCGAGGGTGAGGGGGGCATCTATGTTGGCCCAAATTGGATAATGATCTTTCTGATTGGAGGGAAGCTTCTGTGGCAAGCAGCACACAAAGAAGGTGCCTGTCTCACAAAGGGTAAAAGCAGTGGGCGGGAAGTAGCTAATATCTTATCTAAAAAGAAGCAAGCACTTCCTCTGCCGCAGAGACCATTTCAAAGGTTATGCCAAAGTTAGGCTTGTGGCAAACTCTGCATACTGTGCAAACAGAAGCTTATCCATCTGAGGATTAACAGCTAGCACAATGCATTCACATAATGCTTTACAGCAACTCCCATCATTACTACAATGGACGCAATGATCAGAATTGATGTTAATGATCTTTCCCTCTTAACCTGACATCAAAAACAGCCCCCACCCTGCCTCTGTGTGTGTGTGTGTGTGTGTCCCTCTCCAACCCCCTCCCCGCTCATCAGTGTGGTCGCCTGGCCTGGGAACACTGGTGCTGAGGTGACTGGTATGCCTCTTGGGGTGCTATTACTTTACTGGTAAACAAGCGGCCCATTGTGTCGCGCTGAGTCGTGTGTGCCTTCACACAGTTCGCCGGCCTTTCATATGCAATGAGAGGTATGGGGCTGTGGGCAGAATGCGCACGCTCAGCAGAGCAGCCTGGATGAGGTCTTGAGACACACAGCTGGCTATAATCTCCCTCTCACTCTCTTTTTTTCTGTGTCTCGATCAATGTGTGTGTGTGTCTGCGCACGTGTGTGTGTGAGAGAAAGAAAACCCCCGTACACACATACCGCACAGACAAGAGCGATAGTGTCAGCTATCCAAACAGATGTGCGCCAATGAACAACAGACGGGGAGAGAGAGAGAGAGAGAGAGAGGGACAAATAACAATAAAGTGCGGCACACAGTGAAAACGTGTCATGCTTTGCAAACCTACTGAAATAAAAGCCTCTGTCTTCGCAGACGAACTGCAGTGCATCCACCAGCTCTCCCCCACACAGCGTCTCCGCCGAGGCCAGCTCCACCGCGCACAGCGTCAGGGCCAGAGCAAACAGCAGCGCAGGACTGGACCAGGACATCTTCCTGACCTGCACACAACAAAAGAAAACACACACATTCAAGCGTCGGCTCGGCAAATAGAAGAAGAAGAGATAAAAAAAAACGCCCCATTTCACGAGCGACGACTTCCAAGGATCCCCTCGGAAAAAAATAAAAATTCTCAGGTGACAGCCAGATGTTGCGATAGCTGTAAGAGAATCCACTCTTTTTCGCGTTCAACATTTGCACGCAAGATGTGCGAGTCCCATTGTTACATGCACGTTCCACGCTCCCAGCTGCAAATTTACGCCGAAGGAGCAGCCAGCACCCCCCTCCTCCTCCTCACCCCGTCCTATAGACCGTTTATCTCCAGTTGACACCACGTCGCACCTGGGAAAAGTGCTTATTCTGCAGGAAAGAAAGAAAAAAAAAAGAAGAAGACGCTATCTCTCTGCCTCACACTCTTACACAACTACCCAAGAAAGTTGCAAGACCGGCTGCTCGATAGTTAACTATCCGAAAAGCTACACTCAGCATATATTTCCCCTCGCTGACCCTGACACCTACCGCCCCCTATCTGCCGGCGAGAGGAGCAGCTGTTCGCTCCAGCGACCGGCGCACCATCCGGACAGCGGAGGGGAATCGAGCGGTTCCCCCCGCTGCCCGTCTCCCATCATGTAACCTGTTGCACCCGTGTCCTGTGTGCATCTCGTGAACTTTCCCCGCCGCATGCAAACCGGAGACATGTCAAGCCACAGCTCGTGCTGCACAAAGAAATACGAATAAGGCGAGCCTTGCATCGGCTCGACTTCAAGAGCAGAGAAGACACTGCGTGACACCGCACAGTGAGAGCCAGGGGTCTCACGGTTGCACGCACGAGCGCCGGGAATAACAGCGACAGCCGCCCTCTGGATTTACCTTCATTCTGCTGCTCTCCGTTCTCCGGCAGGTGTGGCAAAGTGAGGGGGTTCCGTGTCTTTGCTGGGTCTCCATGGCAGATGGCAGTAGTCAACACGTTAAGAGGCGTAGGGTGGGTTTGTGGTTGGAGAGGTTGCAGGTGAGTTAGTTTCCCAGTTAGTGAGGCTACAGAGATGATATGTGACAGGCTGTCCCAAAGACCAGGCGACAGGCAAAACTTCTCAGGGAGAACTATTTTATACCAAAACACGCCCCCTTACACCCACATCCCACCCCTCGCTCCTCCTCTTCACGGCTGGTTTAAAAAAAGGGGAAAAAAAAAGAAGCTCCACAGACGTTTCATGGAAAAGTGCTTAAACTGGAAAGCAAAAAGAGGTACGAGAGGGAGAGAGTGAGAGTCACCAAAATGTGGACCCATTCCATAGGTATTTTCCACGTTTACGCACTGTAACCTACAATCACAATGTTTACACACACAGGAGGCAGACTGAACAAGAATAGACGTAATTCCTCAGACTCCAAGGAAAATGTCAATGTCTCCGCCCTGCTGTAATGAAGATGAACGGTCCGAGAGGAGGTCTGCGGCCTCCTTCTGAGTCAGGTGCAGATGAAGTCACCGGGGTCAAACAGGACTGACGTACCAGAGGGAGGGCTGATGAGTAAGGTCATCCTACATGTGGGAAGTGAAGTGGCAGTGACTTTCATCCTAAATATATATATATATTGATTTATATGGTTTTAAAGCATCAATCCACTTAAGGCGCAGCTCAGGATATTTATCCATGTGTCATCAAAAATAATCTGATAGAGCACAAAAACAAACAAACAGATAGGCTGTCACTTATACAGCGTAGATGTCAGAAAACATCATCTTCCCTGCCCGGCAGTAAGACCTCATCCAGGTGATGCATGGACAGCTTTTTACTAGACTGAAAGAGACTGATTTTACATGTAAGCAGCACATTCACGACTTTTTTTTAAATAAAACTGGGGCTCCTTTATATAAGTGTGGCTTCTGCACAAGGTAAGGATGCTGGGACATGTCTCCAGACTCAGACTGACATCTAGTGGTCTTGTTAGTGAACCGACCTTTATTTGCCTCAGGTTGGAGTGCTGCGCTCTGTGTTGGCCTGCTGCTTGCCCAGGATCTGATTCACGACCTCTGACCTGCCCAGCAGGAGGTCTGTCTGGACAAGACTCCCTAAAGGTACGTCTTTTATATGGAATTTAACATTGTGTTCTTTCCAATGAACATGTTTAAAGTAGACCCATTTGTTGAAGGTGCATCCTTAATTTAGCAGTGATTAAAAAAAATTAATCTAAATATATGTTTGTACTACTTCACTATTTTCTACAGCCCTTGCCAACCACTTATCTGAAAGATCATGTTGTCCGTTATATTTTATAAGCTTGTTTTTCACACGGGTTAACACAGTGAAACAGCCCATTGTGATCAAAAGCAGGAGGAGAGAATTACGACGATTTAGTCATTCAATAAGCTCAACAAGAATCTGCTGTGATTGTAAAGTTACGAAGTGTACTGCTCCCTCTTGTGGCAGACAAATGGAAACTGCGGTGTATTCAAGCATGAACACATTCATACAATGAAGTAACTTCTGTTTCTCTGGTCAGACCAAAGAGGAAAAGATTATTACAAAGAATCACAGGCTACTATGTGTTGTTCTCGAGAGTCGGGTAACCAAAAACGAACATGACACCTAGAGGTAGTGTTAATTTGCAATCCTTTATTATTTGCCATATTCTTTTTTACTGAAGCAGGAATCAACAGCCCATAACATAGATAGTATATTTAGCCATTTATTTTTCTGTAGTACTTTTATAATTCATTTGCGTTGCAGGACCAAAACAACATAAAACCCTATGAATCTGCAACCACATCCTTTCACAAAAGATCCACAGCCAGCCAGGTGTCAGACATCTTTGGAAACCTTGGCCTCGCTGCTTGGAGGTTTCAATGGTTGCATCCTTGATGGCCGAACAGCCATCCGCCACAAGCAACAACTCACGAGCAACCGCATCATACCGGAGGTACAGTACAGTAATTGGAACACATTGGTCTACATCGGACGTCGCAAAGCACAGCAGAGCACGCAAACAACAACAGGATGATTGCAGACTGGGGCATCATCATGACAATATGCTGAGGGCATCTGTCAGCATCTTTAGCTCATCCTTCACTCCTTCGAGGCCTCCCTGGATCTTCAGCGGGTTGTCCAGGACCTCAATGCTGCTGGTGTAGGGATCAAACCTCACTGAGAAGGGACGCCTAATACCAGCCACGAATGTCCTGGGAGAAGAAATGGCGAGATCAGAAAACAAAAAGACAAGGATGACCTGGAGAAGGATCACATTACCAAAACGTTCTTGTCTGTATTATTTTTTAACCCAATTACCTCACCTGGTAACAAGAATCTTCCCCCTAACTGACTTGAAACGCGCGCTCCTGTTGTAGTATGCGGAACAGCTTGTTCTGTGTAGCGACTAGGACACCCTGCTTATAAGAGTTTCCTCATTGTTTCACATTCACATTTTAAATTTACAATTTTGCTTGGGCTACACAAACATCCTCATGCTGATACTTTCTTATCCAGTGTCTTGGGAATGTCATGTGCTATATTCTACTAGGGAACAAATGCTGTCAAAACACTCACTAAAGCTACTTGTTTTGCAAGGTAACATTTGATGTGTTTGCCAAGCAAAACTCCAGCGTTTTTCCTTGGTAAGAAGCCTTACATTAGTAACAGCTGTCTTCTGGCTGCTATGGCTGACCTACAAACGTTTGTGGCCTGAGGGGTTGGCTGGCTGTTCTCTGACCTTGTCCTTACGCAACCCCTCTCCTTTTTCGGTTATTGTTTTGTATTTGCTGTTTTTCTATGTCAATGTGGATTTGCATATGCGAGTACAAAAGGAAGTACCTGAATTTCTCCTTTGCATCTGCAAAACTCTCAGAAACAAAGTAGACAGGCTGGTAGGTCTGGTCTTGATAAGGCTGAATTGCGGCAGACTCTGGATCAAACTCCCTCGTCTCTGGCTCATCAGACAGAGAGTGCTGGGTTGAATTTACAAGAAAAAAAAATGGAGAATTAACCAACGGGCCTCGGTTGAATGTGATGAGTTGCGTTTCCTCCACCAGGGTATGATATTGGCAACAGGAGACATGCTGCTACGCACCACAAGCTCTCCATAAGAAGAGAGCAGCCCAGCTCCATAAGCCTTCACCTCACCATTCTGCTTACATAAGCCATATTCTACGGTGAACCAGTACAGCTGATGGGAAACAACAAAGAGAGAGTGACTGAGAAAGAGAAGAAAACCTGGGTGGACATTTAATTCCCTATTCACAAGTTATGAAAGAGTTGGAGGTCCAGAGTCTTACTGTGGACAGTTTCTCAATATCTTCCTCCGAAGCTCCAAGTGATGCCAGGCCAAGGTTCTGCAACAAATAATCAACAGTTTGTTTTCAAAACATGATAGCACAACACCCGGACTAATTATCTGTAACGTCTGCAAGATCCTCTAACATTAACCTGTGAAAACTGAGCAAAAGTGCGGTCGGCCAGCATGGGGACGTGGCCTAATAGCTCATGGACACAGTCACTGAGGAAAGAAGGAGAAAGAGAGAAATTCAGATGTACCCAGATGTAAATCCCAACACAGATGCATATAACCAAGTACAGACTGTTATCACAAACTTGCAGGTCAGGCTGGTTGGATCGCAAAACAGTGGTTAGGGACTGAAATGCAAATCTGTGCCCAATCTTAAAAAGGAAAAGTAAAGGCACAAGTTGTTTTTCTCTGTTCTTCATAAAGGCAAAAGAAAGAAAGAAAACAATGAACTAGAAAATGATGAATCGATTAGATCGTGTTAGTCTGTGGTCAACAACATGTTTTTGCCATAGCTCAAGCGTTAATTTGCCAAATATGGAACAAACTATAACTTTTATTAAATTGTTTTTCTACATATACTAAACTTTACAGACACTTGGCGGCCACACATATACAACAAGGCAAGGAAGTAGTTCCTACTACTTCTTACTTTGGTGTTCAGCAAATACATTTTTGATTTGATTTAATTATCATAAGGTGAACAGTCACGGAGCCACTCACGGTTCTGGGGAGTGCATAGGAGAGGAGGCATGTCGGATGTACTGGGTGCACTGGAACACCCGGAACGCCAAACTGGCCAGGAAATCTCTTGCCGAAAGGAGGCCTGCGACTGGACGCAGCTGGAACCCTGTACGCTCTGTGTGTGTGTGTGTGTGTGTGTGTTCAGGGTATTGGAGACAAATAGGCAATGAAGGTCAATAACACCTGGGTTTCACTACTAACGTGTTTACGTGTAATGTCTTTCAGTGTTCCCGTCTTCACCTTTGAGGAAGAGTGACACATCTTCCAACTGGGGGATGTTGTCTGGACTGTACCCACAATGCTTCTCCAGCAGGCGGAAGGCTTCGAGGTATTCATTGCAGGCATGGGTGCAATACAAGTCCCTTAGGGTCATATAGACCTCCCGCCTGACAAGGTAAATATAAACATTCATATCCAGATTTTTTTTTTTTTTTTTTTTATCAAAAACTACTATGCAAATACATATTCCTTGCTATAGCTTACAAACCTGTGACGGCATTGACCAGTTATCAGAGCTTCAGTAACTGGCATTTGATGGATTTACAGTATGAACACCCTTTTTTCTTTTTTTTACTTCAACTAAAAATGAATGCTTGAAGTGAAAATCCAGTGACTTGTGAACTCTTCCTTAAATCCTTTGTTCCAGGCCCACTCATATATTAGCTGCTCAGATAAGCTTCAGCTGCCATTTCTAGACAGCTTTGATAGTGCTCCTCCATTTGTGACAAACTTGCCAATATATCCGTGAAAGACAAATCCAACGCAGCAGTCCCGGACATGAGATGAGAGGGACATATAACAATGATGTTTCTATAGTAAAACAATATAATAACAATTTGTTTTCAGAGTACATTTTGATTTTATATTTGGCCAAAGTCTTTCGCCCACACATGCAAAACATATATTCTCGAGATGCTTGGGGAGTAGCGTAGTGACGGCATTGCATAATTAGGATACATAAAGGAGCTGTATTCCGTTACAGTACAGTACCGATTACGTTTTTGAACAGGTAACCAGTAACTCCGTTTGTAAAGTAACCCTCCCAACCTCATGTCTCATATCCATAGATGTAAATAAGTATGCACTTACCATGTGCCAATCTCCTCCTCTGTGTATTCCACTTTGGGTATGTACTGCCCACTGAGGATAAGCATATGTACAAATGTGCATTTTGTACAAATGAAAATTCAAATTTCACTTTGACGTCTGTTAGTAAGGCAAACGACTGTATCTTACTGTCTATATCTGAAGGCAATGTCGCCAATCATCTTCCTCCTCTGTCTGTAAACAGGGTCTGTAAAGCCCTGTTTAAATGGAATATATAAGATATAATATATAACTAATTTCTCTGCTGCAACAACAAGATCAGCTATGTCATGACAATTGTTTCCCATCCAACACGCCTTGCTACTTACGGGATGGTCTTGATCTAAGTCTGGATCAAATTTTGTTACCAGATGATGACATTTGTCCAAATCCACTATTTTCTTTGGGAACCAGTGAACTAACAGAGAAAAGGGAGAAATGGAATCAGCTGTTAGGTTGTTGTGGTTACTTTTGCAAAATATATTGTTTCATTTTTTTTCCAAAGCAGTTTAAGGGTGTTACATTTCACTTCTTTGGTGGTTTTAACATCCTCTGCATTCCTCTTAATAGAGCTGACAAGAGTACCGACATCGGAGAGGTGCAGCTCACAGCGGACAAAGTACTCCAGGCCTCCCAGGTTGTCCCTGAGCTTTCGGCATGGCCGTGTCTCCAAATGGTGAATCTTAGCTTCAAAGGTCTGAAATACAGTAAACACACTGACGCTGGATCAGAGTGGCGGGGGGTGACATGCAGTTATGAGCTACAGCATTTGATAGGGTTAAGGTGAGTGTTCTGGTTTTCTGTTTTCCATAACAGCAAGTGAAACACTGATGCAAGAGATTGTTGTTACAATGTTTGTGTGTTTGGGGACCACATTATTATTTTGTTTGTCCGGTTAATGAGATGCACTTGACTACGCAATACGTCTAGTATATGGGATATCATATGATGATCATATTCAATTTTACTACACTGGAATAAGCTGCCCTTTACAATTGGAGTTTTTTCAAAGTTCGTTCATTACACGAAGCCATTTATACGTTTTGTTTTTTCAACACCACCCCAGATGAAGTGTCGTTAATGACTTATTCCTGAATTACAATTACTGAACACATAGTTTGAGAGTTTTGAAAGCCCAGCATTTACAGACACATCCAAGGATAAAACCAAAAAGTTGAATGGGGTCATAACCGTGCAAACTCTCGCGCATCGGACGTGTATACCTCGAACACTTTCAGTGTCCGCGACAGCGCCGGTGCTTTGGAGTTCCTTAGCGTGAAGAAGAGGTTGAGAAGAGCTTTTCCATCGTCTTCCTCAAACACGATCTGCTCACTGGCCTCTGCAGCCTCCGCTGCGGCAACGGCGGCTTCTCTCTCCTTGCGCGCGTCATCGATCAAACTTTGTCTTCTACCGATGAATCTTTGAGACTGTTAAATTAAAAATAAAAAAGGAAATGCAGAGGTCCAATTGGCTGAGCATATTGTGATCTAATATTTGTTCACAATTTCAGAGCAAGGCGACCGCTGGATCCTTACGACCTTTTTGGATATCGCTTTGGATAATTGATGAAGGCGCTTTATATCTCCAAACAGCAAAAATCAGGCTTTGTATACCCAGAATGACTAAAATTGAATTCACCGTTTATTTTCACTTCGCCGAAGTCTAAGTATGTACATTTTTTTATTCTATATTATGTTTTGCACATGATGCACCGCGCTGCGTAATTGGCGTATGTGCGTAAAACAACAGCTTTTAGTGGTGCTCCGTATGTGACTATAATTTAGAAATGCCACGCGGATAACACGATTAAAAATCGTTGCACTATTTAAAACAAAATGTTGTTTCTCTTACCGTGATGGAGTCAGACCTCTCCAGCTCGGATGCTGCCCTGCGGAGACTCTTTGTGGAGGACGTGGAGCTGCTCGAAAGGGGCATGTTGACTCTTCCGTGAGATCTTTCCTTGTCAACGTGTGTCTGAAGCCACGGAGAGGCAGTGGGGCTATATGAAGCTTAGGCAAAGTTCTAAAAGGAAGAGTCCCTGCGCATGCCTCCTAAATCATGAGCATCAATTCCCACTATCTCTACACTCCACCAGCCATTCTCGTCTTCATCCAATCACAGTTAGACACACCGGCCTTTGAGCCAATCACTCACACCCTGTCCAATCTTAAACTCACACTTTTTTTTATGGAAAAAAAGACCCCCTCATGGGCTTTAAATGATTAAAGCTAATTATAACCTACACCTTCCTTTCCAGCTTCAAATAAGGATTTTTTAATATGTTAATATGACCTCTCCTAGTTTATCCATGCCTCCCCTCTCAGCTGAATGAGATGTGTCTGCTACTTCTACGCAATCATCATCATAATCATCAACAACATTGTTCCTTTGACCCCAGATTACTGTTCACACCACTGCTGTCAGTGATGTGTCAATATTTATGTGCTTTAAATTGGATACCTCATTGACCTGATTTAACCCCTGATCTGCATGACTCGACACCTAAGCCAGGAGCTGGTGGGCCCAAATTCTTGCAACCTTCATCCTACCCGGCACCCTATAAGCGAATACATGTATTGTCAGCATACATGCATAGTCTTTTGACAGAACTAAAAAATGACATGATCTGTCCATGTCTACGTGCAACAGGGTCTCTGGTCCTCTGCAGCTTTGTGATCTGGGTATGGAGATAACTCAGCCATGGTCACATGAGAGTGATGTAGATCTGTGTCCTGCTTCAGAAATGCCAGAAGTTCCCTGATGGACAGGGAGAGTATCTGCTTCACACCTCCTCTGGATGACTGAAGGCAACATCAGCAAGTGCCTTTCAAGGCATGTTCTCAGTGGCTTACTTTCCTGCAGCAGCTGCATATTTTCTGAGAGAAAAAACGATGCTCACATATTATTTTATTTGCACTAATGTCAATAGATTGTATCTTCTGGTTTGTACTGATGGTGATAACCAGCCAGCAGATTCTATCTCTCCGACAATCTTCTCTTACTGTTTCTTTTGGGATGGCTCATGTCTCTCCGGCTTGATAGGTTTTGTTTTATCAATCTGCCAGTGGCTCCGTAATATCTAAAATGTCGGCAGTCTGAAGCCCGGACTGAAGGAAACGTTGGACATTGGTTCACTGCAGTGTCAGGGGGAAGGTGGAAATACAGCTGGGCTTTTTAAAAACAGGCTCCCTCTTTTCATGGGGCCATTTATTTGCAGTTTCTGACGTCAAACAGGCTAATTCCACTCTATTCAGTCAATGCACAGAATCTTATCACATCATACATCATAAATCAATCTATATATGACCCCTTTTTTACAGGCTATACAAACATATATAATTTAAGTTTACAGTGGGCATTTCCTGTTTCCTGTAGTACATTGTCATAAGTCATGCATTAAAAATGTGGGCGACATTTACAAATTATTTACATTTTTACTGACAGTTGTATTATTTTAGAAGAAGCTCTCTATCTCTTTAATTGCTGACTAAATATTTCCTTGTCAGTAATTTCATGTACATTTCATCTTAGACTTTTCTCAGTCCGTTTGTGTTTGAGCAACATTTACAGCAGCAAATTGTATTCTGTTGTTAAAAAGATTAGCTGGACACATTATATTCTGATTTAGGTAATAAAACTTTTGCCCTCGGGCTTTGCATAAAGGTTAGACCTGAGAAATGTCAACTGTGGAAAATTAAGTCACTTTATCAGGTCTATCCAATCTCTACACATCTTCACAAAATTAGATTTCACCGTGCACAAACTCACAAACACACACACAAAATGAGGAGAGCGAGAACATCACATTGTTTTCCCGTTTGAACCACTGGGTCTGTTTCTTACCTCAGCAACAACCACATTAGGTGAATGTGTATCACTTTTGGGACTTTGGTGGTTATCATCCACAATCACATGATTGTGTAGTGATGCATGGTGCCCAAAGGCAAGCAGAGGTTAAAGGATTATCTGTTGACCTCTGACTAGACTCTGCCACAGCAGCAACCTTGCAAGGGTACAGAGAAGACAAACGGGCCTGAGTCTGACTCTTTGTGGAACCTGAACACACAGAATGGAAATGCTAAAGAGCACCAATTTAGCCCCAGGCACAGATGAAGGCTGGTCCTTCCCTTCTGGGGGGATGACAGAGTGAGTATGACGAAAGAAAGATAAAATAAATGGACAGATTCAGAAACCCCCTTCCCCTTTCTTGTTTAAGATAATTTGCTGCATGGACACAGTATAAACCCGAAGACCTTTAGACATTCAGCTTTGTTGTGATTCTTTTTCTCTCATTTTGACCTTTTTTGAAATGAACATAAAAGACTTGACATTTTTGCAGAGATAGGAATAACGATCAATGTAACAATTTGCTCCATCCCCATCCTTGAAGTGTTGAAAGTTTTTTTTCTGAGGAAGTTGCGCATTTAGACGGAAACGCTTTGATTACTTGATGTCATAATAATTCTAGTTTCCCCAGAGAAAGACATGTTAAAAACAATCACAATTTTTCATCTCTGAAAAAAACAAACTATTATACATAATTGTGTGACTAGGAAAAGTACTTCCAAAAATGTAAAGAAAATACTGATAAAAAACAATTGTATTACAAGCCACAAGAGACCAAATGATTGTGTAGCAGACCACCAGATTTTTCTCTGTGGAAGGTCTGTGAAGCTACACGCTGCATTAGGATCAAGATAAACTGCTAATCCTGCCTCTCCTTCCTCCAAACGTCTACTTCCCTGTGTCAGTCCAGTTTATCAAGACTAAAGCCTATTACTTGTTATTTGAAATCACCCAGACAAAAAGATTTCCGGATCCTCACTTCCCTTTTATTGTAGGAGAGAAAATATCGTTCTGACGTACAGTAGCATTTACACCTCTATAAAGACAAAAGGCAATGTGTACTCTGGGAATACATAAACGCAAGTTGATAAAACCAGCAAAGTTAGACAATGCAAATCAGAAAGTAAATTTCAAAATAGACACTGGATGCATTTTTTTCTCCTTTTAATTAAACACATTGAGAAGGTTGTAATCAATATTGTATTGACCAGATTTTTTGCATGTGAAAAAAATCTATTCTATACATGTAATACACCCTGTTCATTTCCTTCTTAAATGTTATTGAGGTTGCTGAGTCCAGGTTTCATTTCAGTCTGTCTTACCAGGTTTGGCAGAGGGGCTGCAATATCCTCCCTGTCTGTAAGTAGTTAGACTGACTCATCATCACCACTTAGCCCACTCATCATTGCACACACCAGGTGACGCTACCTTTTGTTAGAAATGTTGTACTTGAGGAGGCGATATCGCTTTGCCATTCATCCAATGTTTATCCAATTCCATCTTCTTTTCAAGTTGTGTCAGACGTGTTTATAAATGACACCAGGATGATAATTATTACAATTATGTATTGATTCAGGGGCCGCATTGTGGCATTGTGATTGTCAGCTTTTCCCTGCATAATTGTGGGACTTCAGATGGGCTAATTGCAGCCAACACGACCAGCTGGGCTATTATTCATCATCCCCCACATTTCTTTTCTCCCTCTCGCTGTGGAACAGTGCTGCTCACCTATGTGGGGGTCATTACACGTATCCAGTTGATGAAGAGAAGAGGAGACACAAAGTATGTGTCCTATTAATCGCAATAATGTTGGGTAAACAGCCCCAAAATGAGCATATCAACCTGTCGCTATTCTGTCTGCCTGTTCGAGTTGAATGCTTTTGGTTTGTACATATTCTCACCAGCAACCGGCACATAACTCACACAAAATGTTATTTTTCATGATTATAATATAAGAAAGATATTGGAAAAATGTAATTCAGAGGGGCTAATGCCACCGGAAAAGGAACCTTTCCAACTGCCATCAATAAAATGTCCTATTAATGGTGACTGATTGTCTCTTGTGATTAAGATCAAATCGCATTAGACTTTGACTTGTATATATATATATATATATATATATATAATTTTATTCAGTGAAACGGACAGGAATCTCAAACAGAGTGTAACTTCATTATGTTAGGTCTCTGTCGCTCTGCATTTGAGCACCTGTGACTGACTATGACTGTGATTGTTTTTGGATGGGTCAAAATACAGCTGACAAGTGGAATGACTAATCGCACTGAGTGCTCCTCCAATGTTTCTCTCTAGTGTAATTTGACAGCAGTGGTATAAAAGTGCTCCAGCGACTGATGTTCAGTGGTCAATGTCAACTAAAGTACTCAGTACACAGCTACGTGACATAATGACATAAACACTACAGAAGTAGATTATTCCCATTCACACTTGTTTTTGCCATCAGGTGTTTAGGTGTAATCCTAATCCTAACAACGAACAATACAAAAACACAATGTGCAAAGGCAATTTATTTGACTATAGAAGTCAAGTTGATTGAAGATTTTCGAAATGAAGCACTAAGAGCAAACTGGTCACTTGACAAAAACAAATCATGTCTGTCTGTGTTCGGCAGGTTATGATGATTTCAGGAAAGTGATTTGAGACATAAAATCAAGAAAGCATTATATATTTCAAATTCGCCACCTGTTCATTTACAGTTAAAAGAAAAGCAGTGGCTTTGAGTTTTTCGTTCATGCTTTCCTACCACACATAATCAGTGCTTCAGGCTAAACACGTTGTGCGTCTCTCTTGCTCTTTGTTTCGTGAGCAGCCTGTGCTTTTCTAAATGTCATATCTGGTAACTCTGATTGTGGTCGGGATGCATCAACATATCTACTGTTTGTCTCATGTTGGATATGCCTAGTAGTTATATGTAACTCAAAAATGTATACAGTTCCATCAATGACTGTAAGTGGTTTGAGAATTAACCGGGTTTCTAGCTCACAGGCAACACATAATGATGGAAGAAACCTATATATCGTGTCAGCATTTATTAATATTTATGTTAGCTGTAAAGACAAGACACTGTATACACACAAACAAACACACAGAAATGATTTGCTTAATGCATGGACTTGTAGTGTATTTCCTTAAAGCAACAAACCCAGAGAAGTTTCAATACAGCATTTCTCATCTCTGACCTCCCTGTGCAACATGTTCATGCCAAGTCTTATCCAATCATTTGCCCTGTTTGGAGTCACAGAAACAGCATAATGACGCCATAACATTGCCCATTCCCCCTCCAGCACTGACACACAGCACTGTGGCTGAAGAGACTCTTAATTAGATTTACCTTTCCTTAATGTGCCCCTGTCACCCAGAAGCCTGGAGGGCAAAGTTATTGCTGGTCATGGCCAAAAATCAAGCTGGAGCTTCAGATAAACCCCACCTGTGATGTTGCTGCAGAATGGGCCAGTCATATGGCCTTTCCATGGTTAGGCAATGCAATATTATTTTTTTTCGAATGAATACAATAAATTAATAGATAGATAATATATAACTAGAAAATGTCACACATAGACATATTACATGTGTGGCTGGGTCTGTGTTATGTCTTATTTTGGAATTCAAGCCTCCCACTGCCCGTGAGATTTTTAGTAACTCAATGTGGCTTCTATTTTGAATACCTCTTTCTTGGCTTCCTGTAAGGATTTAGAAACTCTATTGTGCTTTTATCTTGAAAAACATGCATCTTCTTGGGCTTCCTGGCTTCCTTTTTAGGGTTTTTAAGTGAATGGGTCAGGGTGAGTTGATTGGGTTATGGGATTGGGTTATGGGATTGGGTTATGGGGTTGGGTTAGGGTTAGGGTTAGGGTTAGGAGTTAGGGTTAGGAGTTAGGGATTAGAATTAAAATTCAAATTACGCAATAAGCCTGGAATTAGGCTTTTGGTAAACCCTAACCCTAATTTCAGGCTTATAACTGGTGTAACTGTGAAATTGGGGTAAAGATTTTGATGAAAAGTCACTGCTAGAAAGATTAGAGTTGGTACAAATGGGTTTTTCTGGGATACCGAACGCACTGGTCTTGGTCCCGTCTCGCTTGGACATCGGGAAGTGGGTGAACAGTCTCGACGCACAAAATAAATGTCGGAGTGACACGGGACCAAGACCAGTGGGTTCGGGGTCCCTGAAAACCCCCTGGTACCAACTTTCATCTTTTTAACAGCGATCCTTGACCGAAACCCTAACCCCAATCTCACTGTTATAGGGGTTATAAATCTGGAATTAGGGTTCGCTAACCCTCACCCTAATTTCAGGCTTATAACCCGTGTAATTGTGGAATTGGGGTAACGATTTTGATGAAAAGTTACTGCTAGAAAGACGAAAGTTGGTACTAGGGTTTTTTTTGGGATGCTGAACGCGCTGGTCTTCGTCCCGTCTGGCTCGGACATCAGGAAGTGGGTAAACGGTCAAGATGAACTAAACAATTTAGCACTTCCGCCCACTTCCCGATGTTGGAGTGACACGGGACCAAGACCAGTGCATTCGGGGTCCTTGAAAACCCCCTGCTACCAACTTTCATCTTCTTAACAGCGATCCTTCACCAAAACCTTAACCCCAATCTCACAGTTATAGAGGTTATAAGCCTGGAATTAGGATTTTGCTAACCCTAACCCTAATTCCAGGCTTATAACCCCTATAAATGTGGAATTGGGGTTAGGATTTTGGTGAAAAGTCACTGCTAGAAAGACTAGAGTTGGTTCAAAGGGGTTTTCTGGGATACCGAACGCGCTGGTCTTGGTCCCGTCTCGCTTGGGCATTGGGAAGTGGGTGAAGGGTCTAGACGCACAAAATAATTTTGCACTTTGGCCCACTTCCCCATGTCGGAGTGACATGGGACAAAGAATTTGGGGTCCCTGAAAACCCCCTGGTACCAACTTTCATCCTCTTAACAGTGATCCTTCACCAAAACCCTAACCCCAATCTCACAGTTATAGGGGTTATTGGTCTGGAATTAGGGTTTGCTAACCCTAACCCTAAACCTAATTCCAGGCTTATAACCCCTATAAATTTGGATTTGGGGTTAGGATTTTGGTGAAAAGTTGCTGCTAGAAAGACAAGAGTTGGAACTCTGGGGTTTTCTGGGATGCCGAACGCGTTGGTCTTGGTCCCGTCTTGCTTGGACATCAGGAAGTGGGTGAACGGTCTATACGCACAAAATAATTTTGCACTTCCGCCCACTTCCCGATGTCGCAGCTACACGGGACTAAGACCAATACGTTTGGCATCCCTGAAAACCCCCTGGTACCAACTTTCATCTTCTTAACAGCGATACTTCACCTATACCCTAACCCCAGTCTCACAGTGATGAGGGTGATAAGCCTGAAGTTAGGGTTTCGCTAACCCTAACCCTAATTACAGGGTTATAACCCCTATACATTTATAATTAGGGTGAGGATTTTGGTGAAAAGTCGCTGCTAGAAAGACGAGAGTTGGTATTGGGGGGTTTTCAGGGATGCCAAACGTATTGGTCTTGGTCCCGTGTTGCTTGGACATCGGGAAGTAGGTGAAAGGACTTGACGCACGAAACAATTTTGCACTTCCGCCCACTTCCCGATGTCGGGGCGACATGGGACCAAGACGAGTGCGTTCGGGGTCCCGAGAACCCCCTGATAACAAACTTCCATCTTCTTAACAGCGATCCTTCACCAAAACCCTAATCCCCAATCTCACAGTGATAAGGGTTATAAGCCTGGAATTAGTGTTTGCTAACCCTAACCCTAATTACAGGCTTATAACCCTTATCATTGTGAGATTGGGTTAAGGTTTCTGTGAAAAGTAGCTGCTAGAAAGACGAGAGTTGGAACTGGGGGGTTTTCGGGGAAGCCAAACTCGTTGGTTTTGGTCCCGTGTTGCTCGGACATCGGGAAGTGGGTGAACGGTCAAAAAGATAACAAAACGATTTTGCACTTCCGCCCACTTCCCGATGTCGGAGCAACACGGGACCAAAACCAACGAGTTTGGCTTCTCCGAAAACCCCCCAGTTCGGGATCCCTAAAAACCGCCTGGTACCATCTTTCATCTTCTTAACAGCGATCCTTCACCAAAACCCTAACCCCAATCTCACAGTTATAGGAGTTATAAGCCTGGGATTAGGGTTTTGGTAAACCCTAACCCTAACCCTAGTTCTAGCCTTAATACCCTTATGGTATGGTATTGTATTGTTGATACGTTTCAGGTTGCATTGTTGTGTGGGGTTGAGGTTGGGGGAGTAACTCATGATGTGGAAGTATATGTCTGCATTAGGAAAGGTGGTTTCAGATACTTTTAGAAGGGTTTATAGTAGCTTGATTGATGTTTGCTTTGCGTCCTGGCCCTTGCTATTTATGCCTATAGAGAAAATTACAGTTTCTGTGGATGGGTTTCGCAGGAATTTTACACAGATCATAAGAAAGTGGTAGATGTTAGCTCCAGGATAGCTGTCTAGTTGGATGAGGAGGTTGTTGAGAGCCGGAATTCTATTGATGTTGGAGTCGCCGAGTATAAGGACTGGTTTTCGTCCTTTGAAGAACCACTCCTGGACTTTCCTGTTTGGTCTGAAGATATGTTAGCTAGGCTTGTATTTTGCTGGAAGGGAAGGATGAGGATTTGTAGGAGAAGATGGAGAGACAGGGTCGGGGGAGGGAGGGGAGGGTTGGTGGGGTAAAGTTGGTTCTTGCAGAGCTGGGTGGGGACCTATGGTTGGAGAATTTGGAGGTAGTGATTATGCTGTGTTAAGAATAAAAAAATATTACACATGAAAGTAAGTTTGCCCTTGCCACAAAATCTTTGATCGTCAGAGTTTGAATTAAACATTTTTTGTTGTCCACGTCAAGTTTTGATACTGAAATTATGGGGGAAAACAACAGTCTCCAGTCATTTACTGTTTGTCAACATTCTAAACAATTATTTTTGTGTCAACACGTGAAGCTATTTTCTTAGTGCCTAAAAGGTTTAGTTGTTGTGGCAGAAACAGAATGGCAGTGACTGCAGAAAACAACTAACAGAAAAAAATAAAAATAAACAAGATGGCATGATTGAAATTGCTTATTGATGCATAGGAAACTAAATCACACTCAAATTGTGTAAAGCATGAACAGGGAAGTCAGCCTGCCATAAATTGGACTGATGGCTCTGCTGGATTTATTTCGCACTGCATCACAGCCACCTCAGACGAGATTTGGTAGTTCCGTTTACCATTTGAAACCGTTGACAATTTGTTACCCCCCCAAACCCCTCCAACCCGAAACCCCCTCCTGTGAATAATGACTGCAGCTGTGTCAAAATGGCGGCTAGCCATGTATGTGCTTGTTTGTGTCTTGTTTTGATGGCTTTTTACTGTCAGTGTGTGTGTATGTCTGTCTGATTATGGTGTACTGATAGGCCATTACTCATGCTTTAGGAGGAGAGGGGCTTAATGGATGACAGAGGATGCAGGGGCAGGATAGCTTGTAAACACTGCCCTGTTATCCTGGCCATATCAATATGGCCATCTGGGAGTTTGGCCACTTCATTCACAAAACCAATACCCCTGTGGGATGAGAAGTGTTAGTCGAGACACAGTTGCTACGTGTTCAATCAACAGAGACACAAGAGCTATCATGACATCCATTTACAGGTGGAGGTCAATTCTTTGAATCTCTTTTTATGTGTGTATGTGCTTGTGTAAGTGAATCAACTTGGAGACAATGACACAAAAACAGAGACAGAGAACAATACATTACAACAGTGGCATTAAACAGACCACCTTGGCAGAGACTCAACGACTCTCATTCCAGACATTGGCCGATATATGAAGCAAATTGAGCAATTTTGATTCAAAAGGTAAAATTATTGATTCAAGCTTTGTGATTAGAGCTTTCAAATTATAAACATGGTCTCCAAAGCTGCCTGTTTCGCAAATTTCCAAATTCAAGCAATCAATGATGAAAGGGGTGACTAATCAATGTCTGAAAATGTGAAAACAATTACATACAAAGGGATCTCTATTGACTGTTACGAAGGCCCTTCTGAGCATGTATCTGGTATATATCACACCTGGTTGCTGGTATATATTTGAGTCATGGAAACAAAGCAATAGTTTCTCCGTTTTTTTTTAAAGATACAAGATACAATAAAAAATCTGGGGTAGTTACAACCAGATTCATAAATTAATGGATAATACAGCACAGCTTGTATGTGATGGCCACTGTGATTCCTCCTGCTCTATAGCCACCTGTGATGTATGACTGAGGGCATCAATCAGTGAATTGAAATCCTTGTGTTTCCACAGGGATGCGCAGACACGATGTTGATTTCAAAGAGATGTCTGGTCGCTAACAGCCAATCTGACAGAATGTACACAAGAGTGGTACAAATTAATGCTACCTTTCACCTGTATAGAGCTAACACTTGCACTATGTAGCTGCATATATAACAGTTGAAGCACTTGGTGTGTACTGACAGGTAGGGGGCTAGTAGGTGTTGGAAAACCTGTATAAAATGTCATTTTATTCTTAATTGTATTTTATTTATTATCTCAAATGTTTCCAAACATTTCCAAACTTATCAATTTCTGCACACTTTTTTCTAGATCTATGGATCAACCCAAATGCTAGACAATCACATTTGATTTCCTCTTTGCGTACAAACCCTGCTGGTAAATGTCACACTGTGACAGGCACAAAGCCTGGTCAGCACAATCATACCCCGAGGGGCCCTGGTGCTGTCATTTCCTCTTACCACTTCTCCACCACTAAAAAATATGACGAAGAACCCTTTTCTGTATAAAGATACCAGTAGTCACTTTCTCCTATGCTACACAGGTATATGAAGCCCTCTCTTGGTATAAACACTCTGAAGCACTCAACACTTGTCTGATCAGGAATCCCACAAGTCTGAAAGTGTTTCTCCTGTTAAAGGAGCCCTTAAATATCAAAAAACATATACAAAACATAGATAGGGATCACAACCATATGAACCACACTTGCTAAATACTGCTCAAAAGTTGCAGCTATGACTTCTTAATTCAACATGCATTATTTTTAGATGCATTCCAAAATATAGCACAATCAATTATATATAATATTTTGAAGTATACAGTCTCATTCGAATAAGATATGCATTATTTGAAATGTGATAGCTGCACACAATGTACACACACAGACTTGTTGTTTGTGGGTTTATTTTGGGGGAGCATAGACGATTGAGCAACGCAACACTTGAACGCACCACAGCGCCCTCTTTCGCCTGCTGTCCAATCAGAATGTAGGATGCTGGAGCGCGTGTAGAGGTTGAAGCGAAGACGCGTGAGCGACGCGACCAGCGAGAGTTCCGCTCAGCCTGAGGTAAGGCATCCAACAACGCGGGTTAGAACGGATACTTCAGCACTTTTATTCCCATAATAGAGCATTCATCGTTAAAAGTACGAGTTATGGCATTATTTCGACTGACAACTGGTGAACTGTCTCCTCCGACACTTCGTTTACACTCCTCATTAGACCGTGAGCTAGTAGTAGGTAGTTGGCACTAGCTTATGAATAAGGCTAGCAAGAAGCTAGTAGACGTAACGTTGACGGCCACTTTATCTGCATAATCGAGTTGACGGTTTAGACATCAACTATAATGGTGTCAGTTTAACGTCATGTTTGAGTAGAGGACAGTGGGTTGATGCGAAGTGTTAATATTTTATTCCCTGTTGGCTAAATCATTGCTCGTAGCACGTTGTCATGGAAGTTATTGCTAGCTTATCTTTTAGCTCTTTGGTGCCGCCCATTCTGGGTGACAATCATTATGGGGTTGTTTGTAAACCGATGTTTACGTATATATACATGGATCAACGTGTTATTGGTGTTCCTCTGTAACTGTCAGTAGCGATGACGGTCTCTACTTTGTGCTATTAGAGACCTGATGCTAGCCTTAGCTGTCTTAGCCTAGCGGCCATTATCGTGTCAATGCGTCATCGGCCTGCGCTTACTCAATACTCGTGTAGGTGTTGATCACTAGGAGAAAACGGTATGCTCCGCTTTCAACCACTGACACTTGTTTTAACTTGTAGCCACAGTGAAATCAGTGGCGTTACATGTATATGAGGCAGTGTCACAATGGTAAACCTTACTTGAATGTTAATGAAAAATTTAAGCCAAGCCCGTTGATTAAGCACCACCCCATACGCTTTTCTTATAAAATGTTTTGATAGCTTCTGTGTTTAATTCAATTATTCTACATCTAACAGAGGAAGGAGTTGTTGATCGATAATGGACGCCAGTAAAGGTAAAGACACACATAGTTGCTGTTCACCTCACTATAGCTAACATCATATTGTGGTTCATCTGCTTGTTAATATTGAAATATTACCTCCTAGTAGCCGAAAGGCTTACTGGTTTTGGTGAATATAGCCGGAATTGTAAAATGAACATCGTGCTTGTCACAATCATGTTAATTTGAGTGCCACACTGTAGACTGTTATTGACCTTATTGTATGTTTTATGTTGCACAAAAAAACGGCTCCACTTTGTTGTTGTTTTAGTTATCTCTAGTTTGGAATAAAAATTGTCATAACTCACTTTGTTGCAATTTTGATAATGTAGTTTTATGTTGATTTGGCAGGAAAAGGGGATCAAGGGTTGCAAAATCCTGGTGGTCAAATGGACAAACCTGTCAGCTTCCACTTCATGGAAAGGTCAGTGTAAATGGTTCATACTGTTTTTAATATAGCAGATTATAGTGTACAATGTAAATATTGTTTTTGATATGTTGGTACTCAAAGGAGTTGCTGGACAACTGGAGATGGCAATAAATACAAAGGCATAGCAGCTTTTTCCTTTCTTTCTATTCAGCTGTGTAACCATTTTCTATTCCTACTCCTGAAGCATAGCATTCATGTTTGTATGTTTTTTGAAAGTTTTTCTATACGTCATTTGAAATTTGTAACATGTGAATATAATATATTTACTCTCCTTATACTAAGAACTATACGATACCTTTCAGATCATGAAAGTGTGTAGTGAATGTAAATGATAGTGTCACTAAAGATGCCCCACACAAAGACGAATTCCGCTTTTGATCTCATAAAAGCATACTTTGATCCTGTGGTGCTTCCCAACCTCTTAACATATGCATTCATATCCATTGGAGAAACTTTTACATTGTGTGAGAATTGTTTGAGGAGGAAGAAAACAACATAATCCATTCTCATGTTTGTCTTTCCTCTTAGCATGCTTCCCAAAGTAGTGAAGAGGCGAGTGCATGCTTTGAAAAGGCTACAGATGCAGTGTTCCAACATAGAAGCCAAGTTCTATGAAGAAGTCCATGAGCTCGAGAGGAAGTATGCTGCCCTTTACAAGCCATTGTTCGAAAAGGTGCGGTTAATGATTTTTCTTCACCATATGATATTGTACTTGACTGTAACACCCAATGTCTAGAATCATATATATGCTTTCTTTACATCAATGCAAAACACTATCAAGCCGTAGAAAACAGGAACACTAGCACGTAGGGCCCTTAAGATGAATTGTGTTACTCCTTGCACTAATGGTTGGACAAGTATGTCTCTGCTCAGACCTGAGGTCAGCAAGTACACATCCTTGGTGCTAAATTGAAAACTGTCATTACGAGTAGTCAACTGTTCTTTTGTCAGTTGAGGCTATTTCCAGAGCCAGTAACAGCCATTAGTCACCCTGAAAACTGGCAGCTGGAATCATGCTGCACCTGTTTCTACTCTTTGCGCGCTGTATGTGTGTCTGTATCTTTCTTTGAAGTGGTGTTGATTTCAGCATGCTAGTTGAACATAATTTAGCCTTGGCGAATGAATACTTGGTCATGTACATTTACGCTATAATTCTTAAATCCCTCTCTAAAATTGATTAACTTTGTTTGAATATGTTTGTGCAACAGAGACGAGATATTGTTACAGGATCAGTTGAACCCACAGATGAAGAGTGTGAGTGGCACAGTGAACAAGAGGAGGAGGAAGACCTAGCTGTAAGTACACTTTTTACAGTGTCTTAAAGGCCTGATCACCTTTATTTATTTTTTTTCCATAAGCTAATTTTACTTCCACTTTATTGCGATAAAATTCTATATATGCTTGGACTTGATTCCAGATTTTGATTTACTTTTCCTTTAAACCTACCAATCTAAATTGTCTGGATTTAGAATCACAGTGAATTTTAATAAGTGCTCTGCTTGCCGCCTGCAGGAGGAAGTAATGAAAAAAGCTGCTATTGAAGATGCAAAGCAAGAGGAAGCGAAGCCAGAGGAAGACCCAAAAGGCATTCCTGAGTTTTGGCTCACCATTTTCAAGAGTGTGGACATGCTCAGTGACATGCTGCAGGTACATTTAAGGGTTACATCTTATATTTGTACCTCATAGACATCTAACATTTCTGAAAGGTGTCCCAAGTCTCTGGCCTGCCTTGTTATTTTCCCACTAGGAGCACGATGAGCCCATCCTAAAGCATCTGAAAGATGTTCTTGTCAAGTTTTCTGATCCTGGACAGCCAATGGTCAGTGATAGCCTGATGTCTTTTTGGAATTTATTTAATTCAAATTGAAGAAATAGTGGTTAAAATGCTGAGCTAATTATTTATCTTGTTTGTGGCGCACAGAGTTTCACATTAGAGTTCCACTTTGAGCCAAATGGTTACTTCAACAATGCCGTTCTCACTAAAGTCTACAAGATGAAGTCGGAGCCTGATGCCTCACAACCGTTCTCATTCGAGGGGCCAGAGATCATTGATTGTGAAGGGTGAGATCCAGGGCACATAAACACGTTCGTAAAACTGCAGGACATTTTTTATGTTAAGTTGTAAAGTTAAGAAAAAACCCAACCTTTCGTCTGTTTTTCAAAACCTTTAATCCAAAATCATAAGCCTCCAATTGGCACTAACTTTTTACTGTTTTTTAAATGTGTCTTCACATTGCCCCTCAAGATCTCAGATAGACTGGCACAAGGGGAAGGATGTGACAGTGAAAACTATAAAGAAGAAGCAGAAGCATAAAGGCCGCGGCACCGTCCGCACTGTTACCAAACAGGTCCCCAATGACTCTTTCTTCAACTTCTTTAATCCTATCAAAGGTAAGAACAAGCATGGTAGTGGTTTTCAGTTGAGGTTTAATAATCACATGCATAACAGTTACTGATACTTATTTTCAACAACCCATGCAGGCTTCTCGCATATAAATAGCCATTTAAAGTTGAAGCTTTGCTCTGTTAACTATGTAGACATGTACAGGGGGTCCTTGAGCAAACCGCTCACTCTCCTGTCTTGCCCTGGCTGTCAACGAGCGTTTTGGGCAGTGTTGCAACGTGTTTACACACTTGTCATCTAGTTTAGCTATGACTGTGTTGGACCTCATTCAGCAGCAGGTGGCACCATAATCATACTGCATCTGCTGCAGAGAGAGTAAAGTCTTGTAGTTGGATCGTCTTTGTTCATTTGATGAAAGGGTAGATGAATCATACAGTGACAGATTAATTTTAAGATTATTTTAAATAAGAGATCCTCCCCTTAATGGCAGTTTCTTAGAAAGAATGCACATTTTATAACTGTTGTCCTTCCTCTTTAGTCAGCTCACCTGTCCGACATGCCCAGACTCATTCTGACTTTGACGTTGACCGTAACACTCACCAGACGTTTGTCTTACTAGTTCTGTCATAGCCTTGGAGTATGACTGATGAATATAAATAGCTCTTTGTCATAAATGTTACGGGTGGGGTAAGCTTTGTTGGAGAATGACTGTTGATGAGTCTATCGAGCTGCTAGTTTGGACTTATTTAAAATAAGCATGTACAATTAGTTGCTTCTCAAATATATTAGTTCAGCAGATAGCAGGATACTTCTCTCTCCAGGTAAATTGAATTTGTATGCATTGGCATTAACCGTACTCACAAATAATCAATCTCATTCTTGGTACTGATGGTAATGTAGTGGACCTACAGGACGAATGTATGATGTAGGGTTGGCAAAGTTCCACGTTAGTGTAACAAAGCATTTAAAGACACTATTGTTGAAAGAGGAAGGACATAATAATGTCACCTTTTGTCAGTTTATCAATGGGGTAGTGCATCACAACTGTGTGCTAATACCCTGTCACTCCCTCCTTCGTGGGACCTCAGTTATTATAAGCATTGTTCGCATCTTTGCAATTAGTGGGTTCGGGTATTTGTTTTGTTACCGTTGGCTTAGCTGTTAATTAAGTTTGTATTACTTTGTTGTGGTGTTAAAGTCTATATTTCATTTCCTTTGCAGCTTCAGGAGATGGAGAAATGGTGAGTAAATGTTACTCACTTTACCAGCCCTTTTTGCTGCTTCTTCTCTTACATCAATTCATTGGCATTGTAATTTTGTTTAAATAGTTGTCTGTCTTTTTGTCATGTAGGATGAAGACAATGGGTTCGCCCTAGACACAGACTTTGAGATTGGTCATTTCTTCCGTGAGAGAATAATTCCTAGAGCAGTGCTGTATTTCACTGGCGAAGCGCAGGATTATGAGAGTGTGAGTGATTTCCCTCTGCACAGAGTTACACAAACGACAACAACAACACAAACAAATGCATGCATGCATTCTAATGACAATATATGATTGTTTGAAAAAAGACTAATTTGAGGATATACAACACAAGCATATCATGATTGCTCGATGTGTGATTGATTGTATTGTTTTTATTATAGTTTGACGAGGAGGAGCTGGAAGAGGGAGATGAGGTTAGTCATTCTCTGGTCACTTACAAATACTGTTTATTTAAGTATCAGACTTCTGGTGATCACGGCTCACACAAGACATACGCATCACTTTTAAACCAGGCCTCTTACATGTTTTTCTTTATCATAGACAGTTTGCATATCTATTAAGAATGATTTTGTTTTTGTGTCTCAGGAACAAGACGAGGAAGGTGACGATGACGACGACGACGATGACGATGAGGGAAACTTTAACCCTAAGGTCAGTTTGCGACATGCACTTTTTTTTTTTTTTTGCCATTTTGTAAAAGTTTTACTTAAGTTATTTAAAACTGCATATTTAAATATAACAAATATAATATGTGAATTGTCCTTTTCAATTGACCCTTTTTCTCAGATATTATCGGCCGATTTGAGCTGCACGCATATAAATCTGATGTAGAAGAGAGACATTGAGGCATGACTGAGCATAAATGTCACATCCTTTGGAATTCCCAAGGAATTTATCCCAAGTCATTTACATGAAGTGTCATTCCACAAATGATTGGAATGGTGCATATTTTAGGTCAGATTACAATATGTTCACACACCGCTGTCAAACTTGCTTTCATTTTGTAAGTGACATTGTGTCATTGAATTTAGTACCCATTTAAAGGGGTGTTTGAGTTTTTCTGCCCTTACTACTCTGGCTACAAAACGTTTTGGAATGACCGCTAGAGAGAGAACACTTTATTTTGTGGTGCTGTTGTGTCTGTGAACGAGTGTCTTCTGCAGCTTGGTTGCAGCTTGCAGCTACCTGCTGTCCATTATTCATTTTGCCTCAGGAATTCAGAGAACTATTTCCCAACTTCACCAGTGTGTCACTGTGCTCACTGTCATTTTCTCAATGTGAAATTAAACTTGTGCATATTGTTGTCTCTCCCTCCCCTGGATTCCCCTCCGTTACAGGCATAATCAATCATTCTCACCCCATGCATTTCTAGGTAAGGGAGATTTAAAGGATGCCATCCCATATACATTTTACACTGTCTGTCCATTGGCTGTGGTTTATTACTATGGCTGCCCTTTTTTTCTACATTCTTGGTTCTCTGGTAGCCTGTGGTGTTTAGAACCATTAACTCTTGGGTAGTAGCAGCCTCTGTACTTCCTGTCCTATCTTTCCTCTGTTTTTCCTTCTGTAGTGCCATCCCAGGCTTATAACACCATTACCTTTTCCTTACCGGACCAGGTGCTGTCATCTGCTTTCTATTTAGCTTCAGCTGCTTACTAGTTAAAGACCAGTGACCTCATTAGCTGTGTCTTCTTATTTTCTTATCTCGTTTCTCTCTTCGTTTCCTACAGAAAGAACAGCCTCAACCTGCAGAATGCAAACAGCAGTAACCGTGGTGATGTGGGGAGGTGGAGACCTGCCATCAGTCGGTTCAGCTCGCATCCAATCAGCTAGTCCCACTACTCTTACAGGTTCAGTCGTTTTTATGAACTCTCATCCGAATGCAATAGAACGCATACCATACTGCGTTTTTTAAATGTGCATGACTTCCTTTTTCTTTTGTCTTGCTCCCATCTCATCTTCCTTCTATTTGGCGTCATTTAAACTCAAAGCAGGATTTGACTTGATTCTAATTGAAATAGCATTGTATCACTGAGACGGCCTTCTTCTTCTTTGATACGGTGGAGTTAAGTTACTACTGCAACTAAAACGCAGAACTTCACCACCTATATATATATATAAATAAATGATAGAAAACGAATGGATCCCAATTTTAGCTTAATGGACGTAAATCAGTTACTCAGGGTTTTTTAATGTCAACAAAATATGTGATATTTAACCATGAAACTGCTGATTAATCTTTCACTGGGGTTGCTGAAGTAATTTTTTTTTGGCTATGTTTTTTTAAAGAGACATAAAATGTTACATTTTGAATTAACTCAACATTTTTAATCTTCATTGTCATGTCATTGGGCTATTTATTGTGGTATGCAAATGTGTGAATTGGTACATTTTTGGATCTCTTCAAGGCCCAGCCACAGCTATAGGTTCCTTTACATTGGCTCAATGTGTTTTTGGGCTTAGCAGGTTAAACAAAACGTGAATACTGCCAACTACTTGTTTTTTAAATTCAATTTAGACATTGATTAATTGTCGTCCTCACATATTCTGCTCTCTTCTATCCATGAAACAAGGGGGATTAACAAGCATTTAAACAGAGTATTTCAGTGGACACTTAATGCTAATTTAACGGTTGGTTTTGGAATGTGGTCTTTCACTGTATGTCTTTCGGTATCTATACGTTCTTCATAAGATTTAGTGATGGGATATTGTGGAGGATGTTTATGGGAATTATTTTGCCAAGAAGCCAGAATGAAAGAAAAAAACATGTCTTTAAAAAAGAAAAACTTGTTTGCCAATTGTCATTAACACAGTGTAATCAGCGTTTCAAGTTGTTTAAGAATACATAAATATTTCTGTTGTCTGATGATTCAGTCGAATGTCCGTGGAAAACAAATAGAAGAGGTTGCCAATGTATTTTATATACTGCTGTCAGAGTTTAGTCTTTTGGTTGGAGCCCTTTTGCCTCATGGCTGGTCAATAAGCAGGAACCGCAAAATAATTACCAACCTATCTTTTTACAAAGAACGATTGTAGATTCTGTCAGACAGATCTCTCAGCCACGGTTGACATATTTAATTATACATTGGACCGTGTGCTAGCCATGGCCTTCACTGGTTCTTACTCACAATTTCTTACTTGCGCAATATTGCTTTTCAATTTGTACAGAGTTAGTTAAAATATTCTATTAAAGTTGTTCGACATGGAAATGTATTTTGTATGTTTTTTTTTGTTTTTTTTTTTGCCTGCTGTGCGTATGTGTCTAGTCTGTGGGTTTACCAAGAGTGTAAAGCAGCTGTTCGCAACCTATCTGGGTTGTGACACCCTTTAAATCGAGCAGTGTTTACAAGTAGGGTTTTTTTTTACAGCGGGAAAACAAGAGGTGAATTTTCAAGTAAACTTTTCCTGCTGTGACCTTCCAGTGTGTCTGCTGTGAGCCAGGCCCAAGGCCCCTGCCTCCCCAGCTGCTCCAGTAGAGCCGCCAGTTACAGACCTTGCTTTACCTTGTGGCTCACACCATATTTCAAAAGGTCCCGCTTTCAGGAGTGTTTTGTGTGCAGATAGCTTTTCTTGGATCCTCGGTGTGACATGACACTGAAAAGCTACACGCATAGCTTTCAGTATTAGGCATCAGGTGACAATTTGCAAACGATTCGGAGGAGCTTAGAGCATGTCTCGCACTGCGCGCTGTCCGTTGAGCACAGGACCTTTTCGTCAACACCATGGTGATTCTGCAGCAGCTGGCCGGTACTCCAACTTGAGTACCAGTCCAGCGTCGGGCAAGGCATCCAGAATGTCTGGAATTCTGTCTTGCTGATAAAAGAAGCTCGCACAATCCAGTGTGAAACCCTTGGCATGTATGTGTTCGATAATGGCTCTGTTACTCTTGAGGATCTGCACGGGGATGGTGTCCCAGGAGTCCCGGTTTTCTGCTAAGTGCTGAAAGACCGGTGCTTTCTTATCCTGTCAGCTTGTCTAGCAACGCACATATCTGCACGTTAAAACTTCTATCTTCATGGGAACAGAAATGATAATGTGTGACCAGAGGCGTCGCAACAGGAAGCTAGAAGGGGGTGCTCAAAGACGGCTGTTTACATTGGTCCACAGCAACGACAACGTGAAAGCCCGCTAAATGTTTTGCCATGTAGAAGACACTAATGACACGTCGAGAACCCCCTTGTAGGGGGCCCCCATGGTACTTGCGCGCTGTCAAAAGCTTTGTTTTTTAATGTTATTTTTGCCTGGGGCCCCTAGAGTGTCTTGAAACGTCCCTTCATGTGACCACGTGAGATTTGATCTACATCACAAACAAATATGAGGGTGCAATCAACCGAATTCCAAAATTACGAAGAAGGGGTTTCGATGTCTGCATGGGACTAATTTGCTGCATTGAATTCTGATTCTTTTGTCCTTTTGCAACAGACAAACCCCTGACTCACTCACTCTTTGTAAATTTGGGGATTTTGCTCTAAACGCTTGCGAACAAGACCTTATTTATTCCAAAGCTGTTGTGTGGGGGTTTGAGAATTGCGCCACTGCAACAAAGAGTCTCATTGTGTATGAACACTCATTTCTGTGCTATTGGCTTCAAGGCCAGGGAAATGGAGCATGCACATTTGGTTTGCAGTCACAATTGATACTCTTATGGCATTATGAAATACTCGAACCCTTCCACGGTTGCTCATTTTTTTGTACTGTAGATTTAATTCAGATTATTAATTTACATTTTTTTACATTTATTCAGAGTCTATATTTAGCCGCTTTAGCCTCCTTTATAGCTTACCAAGTAGTCTCTCCACATCATCTTTGGTGATCACCGGGCGCTGCTCAGTTTTGGTTTTATGCTTAACTTGTTATTCTCGTGCACAATACACTTATAAAATCGTACTGTCACCTGTAAATGAAATGACTCGGTCAGTTTGCTGTTCATATTATTTCCGGGCCCTCTATCTCTATTTGGAAATGCAAGTCGCGAGAGCGGAGAGCCTTTTCTCCTCAAGCTATTTAGAAACTTACATCGCAAACCAATCATTCAGTCATTTCTGCGGTGTTGGAAAAATGAGCTCAACTCCACTCCCCTCAGGACAGAGCAACTCATTTGATGTAAATACTGTTAGAATGCCAATACTGAAGAATGAAAAGAGAGACTACTACCGGTCTTTCTTTGCTCTTTCTGTCTTTCTCTGTGCACATCCACTCAGCTGTTTGATGTTTTGAGTGTGAATGTGAATGGATGAAAGGACATCATTTGCCACTGTATCAACAGCACATATGAAAGACACCAGTTTAGAGATGAAGAAAACAAAGAAGGATTCAAACCGCTGTAATTATCCCTCACTGATGTCGTCTGACATCGGCTCATCTTCATCCAGCAGAAGTGTAAAGGGCACAGTCTTCTTCAACCCACCCCCCCCGTGCAGCTGCATCCACCCACCCACTATTTGGTGCTTTTGGCGGCTTCCCTACGTGAGTGAGCACACGAGTGTGTGTGAATGAGTTTGTCTGTTGGGTCTTTTGTATCGTCCCCTCCCGGTCGGAAGTGATGTGTGCCAGATTGAGACGATAAAGACAGGAATAGAGAGGTGCTTTGTGCTGCTGACGCCCGGGTTGGTGATCGGAACCGAACGAGCTGAATTGGCACTGTGATAAAGAGCCCATTACCTTATCTCTGATAATGTTACGGATGGAGTTGACACAAAAATGCCCAGCTTTGCTCACACCGACAAACAGGCCGATGGTGGACCCGACTCATTTTGAGACATTCGGCGATTCTTTTCATTTTAATCTTTTAAAAGCACAAAATTATTGTCCCACTGGTCAAAGTTTAGACAACATAGTATACTATATTTTTTTCAGACTTTTGATGTTTTCGTGACGATTGGACACATTTAGATGTTTTTTGAGATGTTTTTGGTACTGTTTTTATATGTTTTTTCTTCACAATTTTAACACATACTATGACATTTCTGAAATTGCTATGTATGTTTCAAGTGTTTTTTAAATAATTTAACTTCTTTGACATTTATGGATGACATACTACTATGACCTATTTGACAAATGCCAATTGGATGCCATGCTATACTATGTTTTTTAAATGTTTCTGTTTTTTTCACCGCAAACATTTATATTTGCACGTTTCTGATGTTGCTATGCATTTCTGATGTTTTTAAAATTTTTGAACAGCATACTATACGATGTTTTCACTATCTTTTCACTTCCACCATATATTTGCGCATTTGCGCATCTGCCCTATTTTTAGGCCCTGCAAATGTTACTGTCCGAGTTTCAAGTGTTTTGAAATTTTTGACTTTTTGGCCGACATAAGGCTATAGTAAGGCGTTTTTTTGGTCAAATTCTGTAATTTTTGACGACATGCTTTACAAGGCCTTTTTTTCACATTTTTCACTTTATTTTAGCATCTACCCTATTTTTAGGCCCTGCCGATGTTACTGTGCAACTTTCAAGTGTTTTGAAAATGTTTACTTTTTGGCCGACATAAGGCTATAGTTAGGCGTTTTTTTGGTTAAATTCTTGAATTTTTGACGACATGCTTTAGTATGATGCTTTCACTTTTTTCACTTCATTTTCCCCTCCAACTTCTTCTTAGGCCCTGCCGATGTTACTGTGCGAGTTTCGAGTGTTTTGAAATTTTTTACTTTTTGGCCGCCATAAGGCTATAGTAAGGAGTTTTTTTGGTCAAATTTTCTAATTTTTGACGACATGCTTTAGTATGATGCTTTCACTTTTTTCACTTCATTTTCCCATCCACCTTATTTTTAGGCGCTGCCGATGTTACTGTTCGAGTTTCAAGTAATTCGAAATTTTTGACTTTTTGGCCGACATAAGGCTATAGTAAGGCGTTTTTTTGGTCAAATTCTGTAATTTTTGACGACATGCTTTACTATGATGTTTTCACTTTTTTCACTTTATTTTAGCATCTACCCTATTTTTAGGCGCTGCCGATGTTACTGTTCGAGTTTCAAGTAATTCGAAATTTTTTGACTTTTTGGCCAACATAAGGCTATATTAAGGCGTTGTTTTGGTCAAATCCTTGAATTTTGACGACATGCTTTACTATGACGTTTTTCGCTTTTTTCGCTTCATTTTCCCCTCCAACTTCTTCTTAGGCCCTGCCGATGTTACTGTGCGAGTTTCGAGTGTTTTGAAATGTTTGACTTTTTGGCCGACATAAGGCTATAGTAAGGCGGTTTTTTTTTGTCAAATTTTCTAATTTTTGACGACATGCTTTACTATGACGTTTTCACTTTTTTCATTTTATTTTAACATCTACCCTATTTTTAGGCCCTCCTGATGTTTCTGTGCAAGTTTCGAGTGTTTTGAAAT